>JASVER010000004.1:2443572-2719198 GCA_030449065.1 Oceanodroma leucorhoa
GATGACACCAAGTTGGGCGGGAGTGTTGATCTGCCTGAGGGTAGGAAGGCTCTGCAGAGGGATATGGACAGGCTGGATCGATGGGCCGAGGCCAACTGCATGAGGTTCAACAAGACCAAGTGCCGGGTCCTGCACTTGGGTCCCAACAACCCCAGGCAACGCTACAGGCGTGGGGAAGAGTGGCTGGAAAGCTGCCTGGCAGAAAAGGACCTGGGGGTGCTGGTCGACAGCCGGCTGAACATGAGCCGGCAGTGTGCCCAGGTGGCCAAGAAGGCCAACAGCATCCTGGCCTGTATCAGGAATAGTGTGGCCAGCAGGAGGAGGGAGGTGATCGTGCCCCYGTACTCGGCACTGGTGAGGCCACACCTCGAATACTGTGTTCAGTTTTGGGCCCCTCACTACAAGAAGGGCATTGAGGGGCTGGAGCGTGTCCACAGAAGGGCAACGAAGCTGGTGAAGGGTCTGGAAAACAAGTCTTATGAGGAGCGGCTGAAGGAACTGGGGTTGTTTAGCCTGGAGAAAAGGAGGCTGAGGGGAGACCTTATCGCTCCCTACAACTACCTGAAAGGAGGCTGTAGCGAGGTGGGTGTTGGCCTCTTCTCCCAAGTAACTAGTGAAAGGACAAGAGGAAATGGCCTCAAGTTGTGCCAGGGGAGGTTTAGATTGGACATGAGGAAAAATTTCTTCACCGAAAGGGTAGTCAAGCATTGGAACAGGTTGCCCAGGGAAGTGGTGGAGTCACCATCCTTGGAGGCATTCAAAAAATGTGTAGATGTGACATTTTGGGACATGGTTTAGTGGGCATGGTGGTGTTGGGTTGATGGTTGGACGTGATGATCTTAGAGATCTTTTCCAACCTTAATGATTCTATGAAAAAAAAAAAAGTCCTACCTGATAATAACCACATATAACATGATTTGCAAAAAACCATTTCTTTACACCTGGAATACCAGCCACTGAACATGCTGCAAAGAGATAAAACAATTATTTAAAATAATCAATCCACTAGAATCTATTCTTCCTATTATAATGAACATCTCTGTTCAAAGACTCTACGTGAGTCATTTAATGTGCCACAATGACTTGAGTTCTACTTTTCTTTGGCATCATAATTGTTTAAGTTCTAAACATATTAAGGTGTAGGTAAGTGTCTTGGCAAGTGTCTATTACTGATCCTCTGACTGTTAGTAAGTAAGAAAATCTTTGACCTCTTCTCCATTCTGGGCAATATTGCTCTCCATTTGCAGAAGTTGTATCATATCTGAACTAAATCACAACTTTCATAAATATGGTTTACACAGTTCACAAAATGAGATGCTCTCTCAACATTTCTATGCAATAAAAAGCACAGAAGTTGAAAACAGCTTAACATTCCCACCTTCATGAATTTTAACAGCTTATRGTGGTTTCCCTACATGAATCATAATTATATGACAGCTGTGACAACATGAGACAACACTAGATATCCAAACCCAATAAAGAACTAAGAAAGCATTTTTTAACAAAAAAAAAACCAAACACCCAACCCCTAAAAGTACTAAAGCCAATATTCAGAAGTCTATTTTAAGATGATAAAATGATTTAATAAATATTCATGGATTAGGGTTCTGAACTGATACGCAACAGATTAATATTGTTTCCACTGAAAAAATTAGAAGACATCATAGGAGTAATGAAAATATCAAGCTGCCCACTGACATGAGAAACAAGCCCTTTCCTACTCTACCTTGCTAAGCTGGATTGAAATTTGTCAACCTTTCAAAACCCTTCTCTTTCATTTCTAGTGTCCAATCTATTTAATCATCTCCTAACACCTCAGCTGCTGAAATGGCATCAGTAGTAGCAGGAGCAATCCCACCTGCAGGTGTAGGCACACTGCAGAATTTGGGTTTCCTTAAGTTTCTGACTTGTTTCAACTAGATCATAAAATGCGCCTAGGCCAATTCCTTGATAAAATTTGCCTTACCTTACTGTACATCACTATATTTACCTGGGAATGTGCTCACATCTGCATTTATACATGAGTTACAGCTTTCTTTCAGGAACTGATAAACGGTTGCAGCAGTCCCAGCTGAAAAAAAAAAAAAAAATCTTAAAACTACTGAATTACAGAAGTCTTGCTTTCTTGCAAATACAGTATAAAGTTCAGTTTAATATAAGAAGTTTAGTTTTTAAAAAACCTGTCAATTACAGATTTGCAGGAGTCTAAAAAGACAAATTTTGTAAAATTCTCGCTGAAGTAGTGTGCATCTCAGGAACACTACCGAGTTATACAGCAGTGTCGCAATAAAATACAAAACCTCCTGTTTCTGAAGGTTTAAGTCATTGAAGGCTTTTAGTCTGAAACAAAATAAAAAGGGGGGCGATTTAACGAGGCAGGGATCCAGAAAAGCCTGCAGGGGCGCAGATCCCAGACCCGCGACCCTAGAGAAAAGCCCTCACAAAGCAAGCTCGGGTGGGCCCTGCGGCAGGGCCCGGCCTCCAGGCTCCCCCCCCGCGCCCCCTGCCCCCGCGGCGGTACCTGCTCCTAGGCCGCCCGCCGCAGCACCCTCGCCCCTGCGCTCCCCCCAGCTCAGGAGCAGGACGTAGCGATCCATGGCCGGGCGAGGACGGGGACGGGGATGGAGSTGCCGCCGCTCCGAACGGCCCGCGCTGCCGCCCTTGCACCGCCCCTCGCACGGCAGCGCTTCCGCTTCCCGCCGGTGCGGCGGCCAAGGGGCTCCGCTTCCCTTCTCCTCAGCCGCGGCGGGAGGGCGGCGATGGCCAGTTACACCAAGGCGGCCCAGGTGAGCGCGGCGCTCTCCCCCCGCGGTGCAGGCTGTGCTGGGGTGGCCGCGGCCTCCGAGGGACCCTGGCGGCCGCCATGGCGCAGAGAGCGGCCCTGAGRGAGCGGGCGGGCGGCGGGACGAAGGGGCAGTGGGCCCCCAGGGAGGGCCGGGGCGGCGGGCGGCCTCTCCCCCCCCGTGGCGCGGCCGTGCGCCCCGGTGTTCGCCTTGAGGGGCCCGCTGGCTGGAACCGGTAGCGGTCAGTGGCGTGTGAGCTGTCTGTGAGGGACAGGGCTGCCCACGGAGGGCGGCTCAGGCTGTTCCTGTTCGTAAAACTGCGTTCGGGGGAGTTATGCCCTTCACCGAGACGGAAAGAGGTGTTGGGCATTAAATAGCCTACAGCGGTTTTACAGTTCGATTAGCAATAACGGAAGCTTGYAGCAAGAGATTTGCATTGTTGAAACAAAACCCTCCGAGCTGGTAGCCTTTCAGTGTTGTTACCGCCACATTCGTTGGAAGTACGTATAGTAGTGGGTGTATCGCGGTGTGTAGTGGCCTTCTCCATCCATTTAAAGGTTATTTGGAGGCGGTGTTGTTGAATATTAATATTTCTATTAGTATTTTGGAGTGTAAAAAAAGTGTTGATCTAATTAGAGAGGCTAGATTTATGTACTTTAGTGTGTTCTTTTGCTATGTTAAGTACTACCTCTCTTTCTCTTTAGCAATGGGCTACTTTTGCCAGAGCCTGGTATCTCCTCGATGCGAAGATGCAGCCACCAGGAAAAATAGCAGCTGCGACTGTAATCAGACTTGAAGGCAGGCATAAACCTATTTATCATGCACTAAGTGAGTATTGCAGTAGATAAAAGCAAATTTGCTTTCCTTCACTTGTATTTTTCTTCTGATTTTAAAATCAAGCCTGATACATAAGGTTACATTTTTCAGTTGTTTGTAAATTACAAATGTCTTTGTTTTCCTTCTTATCTTTTGCCTTCATACCCCTCTATAACCTTAAGTCATTGTCATTACCAATCCATATGAAACTCATTATGAATTCATAATTTATTTTTAGTAGCTGAATTACAGTGGGTTGTGCTTTCATTATTTTAAAAACCTTGAAATGTGTTTCGTTGCACTGATTTTAGATGTAAATATTTAATTCACAGTGCACGTAATGAAACACTGATGTGATTCTTGCTTAGATATTCTGAATGCTACCTTTCAGTAGCTGCACAACACCACAGAGTCTTGGAGTGGTTCTTTATTCTGAATAAGGTGCAGAGAAGTCTTGCCTTCATGAGGCAGTGGCCACAAACTGAAACACAGGAGGTTCCCTCTGAACATCAGGAAACATTTTTTTACTGTGAGGGTGACTGGAAGTGGTTGCCCAAGATGCAAGTCTCCATCCTTGGAGCTATTCAAAAGCTGGCCCTGCTTTTCCAGGGGAGCTGGAAAACATGAATTCCAGAGGTCCCTTCCAACCTTAGACACTCTGTGATGATGAGGCTGGAACCTGTCAGATTCTTAAATGGGAGATATAATCATTGCTGAAAGATATCTTCTTGWTTAAATGAAAAAAACATTTTGCTTTTCTGCAAATTAGAAGATTCAGCAATGAGATCTGTGACCTTGTTCATTATTTGTAATACTGTAGTGCTTGTCTTGCAGTGAAAAGCATTTTATAGATAATAAAAAAGTGATCCCTCATGTTGATGGTGCAATGTTTCCTAATACTCATGCAAATTTTTCAAGAGACGTTACTGAAACATAAAGGAAGCATTAAACTTTGCTTGTACATGCAGAGTCTACATACTAAAATTATACTTAATCTGTTTTTCATAATAGAAGGTAGTATTTGTACTGTTCTAAARATGTTTTAAATAGCAGAGTTCTGCTGTTGCAAATTATGTCTTACCCACAAGATGTCACTGGAGACTAAAGCTGGGTGAAAAATAAAGCAGACACTGAGAGGAAATGTTTTTGGTAATCCTATGGGAAAGATCTTTGATAGTTTTATGTCCATGAAGTTATAAAATCCTGGAAAGTCATTTCAAGGATAACTTTATTTGGTCTAAAGTATTCTATAAATCAGTACCAAATGCATTACACCTGAGATTGACATTGATAGGTTACTACTACTGAGACATTTGATATTCTCTGAGAGAGCAAAGTATGCATTAATTTGTGGTTCATGTACTTAACACTTCTTTTTTTTCTTCTTTTTTTTTTTCTGAACTAACAAATATTTTAGTGTCTGTGAGGTAACAGTTCCTTAGACCCAATAACATTGTGGGGATTTTTTTTTGTTTTGTTTTTAATTTGGTATCCAGATACCCTTCCATAAAATCATTATTTATTTACTGTGTTGAAAAGTATCTGGAGCTGAATTTAAGCTGTGGTTAGGGAAGGAAAAGTTTGTTTTCATGTATATTTATTTTATGTTTTAGGGATAATGTTTCATTATTCTTCAGAGTCTCATATTTTTAGATGCTGTCAGACCACATGCCTTAAATAAGGGGTACAACCTTGTTCAGGAGGTTTGAATCTGGATTTTTCGGTTTCTTCTGCACCTCCCCTTCTCTCTACCCTCACCCCCTTGCATCCTATCTTTGTGAGCAGCTTCATGATACAGAACCAAAAATAGTGGGCCAGATTATTAAAAGATTGGGTGATCTGGTTCTTTATGTTGGGTTGTGAGCAAGTRTAGGTGAGCCACTTCTGTTGCTTGGGTAGGATTTGCTGCTGTTCTCTGCATCCTCAAGGGAGAAGACTAGGCTGGATGGAAGTGTCCTGCAAACCCGACCTGGCCCAGATGTTACTCTAGATCACAGTGTTAGTTTATAATACCTAAAAGAAGCAGCAAAGACTTGTCTTCTAATGAAAGATTTGGCAAGTACTTTGTCAGTCTTGTGAGCTAACAGTTGACAATATGTACCTTTAATTACCATTTAGTCCTTAATTAAAATGTAGGAGGAAAAATGCATATACCTGAAGCATGTGTTTTTACTATATGATAGGAATTACTGAAGTTATAAACATACAGAGATACAAAATGGATTTACTGTGGCAGCTTAGTTTTATCTGAAGAGGTGCAATGTATATGCTATATGTAACAAATTGCGTATACCATAATGTAATAGAATATACTGGCCTTATTTTTGTGTATTTCTTGAGGAAAACATACTTACATACTTCATACAAGAATAATTCAATTTTATAGCATGAAAATAGTTGACATACCTGCAGGACCTGGACAAGCTCGAGAAGTGGGCACATGTGAACCTCATGAGGTTCAACAAGGCCAGGTGCAAGGTCCTGCACCTGGGTCGGGGCAACCCCCAGTACCAATACAGGCTGGGGGATGAAGAGATTGAGAGCAGCCCTGCTGAGAAGGACTTGGGGGTACTGGTGGATGAAAAGCTGGACACGAGCCGACAATGTGAGCTCGCAGCCCAGAAAGCCAACCATATCCTGGGCTGCATCAAAAGAAGCGTGGCCAGCAGGTCGAGGGAGGTGATTCTGCCCCTCTGCTCTGCTCTGGTGAGACCCCACCTGGAGTACTGCGTCCAGCTCTGGAGCGGGTCCAGAGGAGGACCATGAAAATGGTCTGGGGGATGGAACGCCTCTCCTATGAAGAAAGGCTGAGAGAGCTGGGGTTGTTCAGCCTGGAGAAGAGAAGATTCCAGGGAGACCTTATTGCAGCCTTTCAGTACTTAAAGGGGGCTTACAAGAAAGATGGGGACAGACTTTTTAATAGGGCCTGTTGCCATTAGGACAAGGCATAATGGTTTKAAACTAAAAGAGGGTAGATTTAGATTAGCTATAAGGAAGAAATTTTTTACAATGAGGGTGGTGAAACACTGGCACAGGTTGCCCATAGAGGTGGTAGATGCCCCATCCCTGGAAGCATTCAAGGTCAGGTTGGACGGGGCTCTGAGCAACCTGACCTAGTTGAAGATGTCCCTGCCCATGGCAGGGGGTTTGGACTAGATGACCTTTGAGGTCCCTTCCAACCCAAACTATTCTATGATTCTATGAAAAAAGCCTAAAGGAAGAGTTTTCTGGCGTGATATTTTGTGAATATTTTTCAAAAGTAGGATGCAGTTTTACTGTGTTTCTGGAAATGGTAAATATTTTTGCTTTCTTCCTATTAAGTGCAGCCATCCCTGAGGTGATGGGGACAACACTGTTTAAAGACCAGTCAAAAATAATGTATTAATCTGAAATTTCGAAGGAGACATTAGCTATTCATAATTCAATCTACTTTAAAAAGAACAGGTTGCAGTCATTATTCAGGTAGCATGTAAGTATCCTGATTAGTTTTTCTCCTGGCTCTTACTTGTTCATAATTGATCTATTGGTGTATGGAATTGTTAATTCAGTGTTTATGCAAGTGCAGAACTGTTGGCAAAAATTTCCTTAGATGAGCTTATTCTGTCATCTTCCCAACCAAAAAAAAAAAAAAAAAAAGGCACAAAGTCCAATATCAGTTCCCTGACATGCCTTTAGACAGACGTACAGTGTTTTTAGAACTGATCTGTCAGTGGTGAAAGGCTGCATCAGTGAAGATGTTTAAATTGCGTTTGCTCTTTARCTGTAGTTGAAAGTAGAGCTTTAAAAGAACACAAGGTTAAAAAAGGTAGAAAACTTAAATAAGGTGTGAAACTTGCATTGATTAATTATATGCTCCTACAAAAAATGCATGCTCAGATTAAGTCCTTAGTGTAGCTGCTTTGTTACCTACTCAAAAGTGCTTTAATCAAATAAGCCTCTTCAAATACTTAGATTGTTCTGATACGATAATGCATATGAGGGTGAACTTTGGACAAATCATTTTCCAATTGATTGAATGGGTGGTTATAGCTTATACAGCTGATCAAGATGATTCTGAAATTAAAAACTAGATCTTTTTTCATGTTTTCATGATATTTTTGAGATAGTATGGGTTTTATTAGCACTTTATTAGTTAAGAAGTTCTATTAAAGTAACTTTCTGGCAAGGTATTGGTGATAGATTATAGACTTTGCACTTTAAAAACTTTTGATATGAAAGCTGCTGTTACAACACTAAACATATCTGTATGTGCTGTAACGTTCACTTCTGCTTGATTGATGAAAATGTGGGGTTTTTTTTTCCAACAGAGCTGTTTTAGTTTTTTTGTGGGGCTTACCCCCCCCAAATCTTTTTGTTTCTTTTTCATATTTAGCTCTAGGCGGTAATTACTTAATAGAATTATTTTACTTAWCCAAAATATTCAGTCCTCCAGTAAACATTGTTTTTATGAGAAAACTAAAATTAAACAAATATTTAGGATCGTTGTTTAGAACTAACCTTTTTTTATTCTGAGGTTTTTTTTTTAAATACAGGTGCATATGCAGCATAATGTGTTAAATAACACACTTGCCTGTAAGCCAGACTTCCAGATCCTAGCTGAATAATTGCAATGGTTTAATTATCTGGTCTGATGGTATTTTACCTACTCACCTACCTTCTAACCTGACAGTACTAACAAAAATAGTAATTATAGTTGGTATTTAAGTGCAGATTTGGATGGTGTGACTCAAAAAGCTCAGATCTTTAAATCTATGTGCTACTACGTATGTATTGCACACTTTATAGTTGTTATTTTAGTTGATTACCCCTATGGTTCTCTTAATATTTTCCACTAATTTCTACCTTGTAGGTGACTGCGGAGATCATGTTGTCATAATAAATACAAGACATATTGCCTTCTCTGGTAACAAATGGGAACAGAAAGTATATTCTTCACATACTGGGTAAGCTTTTAATAAATATTCAAATGAGCTAGTGGTAAATTTAATGTCATACTTTCTTAATAGATAAAGTTTTTTTTAGCATATTGGTTCAAAAGGGAATTTCTGTTCACGTGTTTTGGTTTTTGTTTGCATGTGTTACAATGTTTAAAATGATGCAAACCTTTTTCTTTTTTTTTTTTCTTTCTGTTTTTTTTGTCTATGTTGTTAATGAAATAATCTCATTCAAAAGTAGTCAGAGCAGTTGAGTCAGTTGATAGATCTGGTGGGCCAGGGTGTTTTGTGTGAACCCATGAACCCAATGATCAGGACTATTCTATTTGCTAAGCAGTAGAAGACATTCCTATTGGCACTGCACATTTAAGATATATACAGTTGCCAACTTCAATTACTTTATCCTACCAGTACCTATTTACCTAATAGTAAATATCAAGATTGATATATTATTGGATCAGGGGATGGAAACAAAAAAAAGAAATTGGAAAAACTAGTAAGAAATTAAACGCTTTCAAGATGTACTGATGTATACAATAGTGTACAATATGTTATTCTGGCAGACATAACTTGTTTACAGATGGAAGTGCAATAATCAATTACAGATGGTATGGCAATGATCAGTTTAGTCAAATAAGAAAAGTTGCTTCTCTTTTATACAATGACAACACTAGATAATAATCTCTAGGTGTTAAAATGTATCCAGTCGGGAGATGAATAAGTCACATCGAGAAAACTAATTTTGCTAGTACTAATGTTTCAGTCCTGAAATTCCTTTGCTGAATTGCTGAGAAGTTCTTGTTCAGAGTTGATGGAAATTAATGTGCTTCTTTTTTTTTTCTCCCCGATCCCTATGACTTCTTAAAAATTTTCACTAAAAAATTCTGTGTAAGTTTAAGCACTGGCATAAGTACCTAAGTTGGTTTTGAGTTGTACAATTAAAATAAATACTTAAATCTGTGCAGCTCCCTAAGTGGACATGTTTTAATGATGTTGGGTTTATTTTCATTTCACTTAGGTTGATTCCTAATAATGTAATTAAATCAAAATGGCGTTCAAAAAACATGTAGATGTGGCGCTTCAGGACATGGTTTAGTGGGCATGGTGGTGTTGGGTCAACGGTTGGACTTGGTGATCTTAGAGGTCTTTTCCAACCTTAATGATTCTATGAAACCCAGCTTTACCTGACATCCATGTAATTCTTGCACCACTGTATCATTCATTTAAAGTATATGCATAAATGTGAAGTAGTGCGACTTCACCGTATCATATAGACTTTAAAAAGATGGATGCATTGCATCGAAATTTTATTACTGTAGATACGCCAATTCAGGCTAAGGTTTATTTAAAATAGTAAGAAAATAATAAATACTGTTCAAAATGGTTGTCTCGTATGTCAGCCACAGACTGGTTGTGAGTCTTGATCATCTTGAAATATTTCCAAGATTTGCATATCTTACTCGCATTGTATTCTGTAGCTGTGATGGTGTATTTAATAAGCAGTTTTAAAAACATATCCATCTGCTTGTGAAACACAATCTTTTTAATACTCAAGTGAATAAATAAGAAAGTACAAATGGCGTTAAACTTAGATACTTGACAGGATAGAATCTTCCTAATAAAGTATAGTTGTTGGCCTCATGAGAACAAATTCCTTTTTCGAATGTTTATAATACCATTACACTGTTGTTCAAGATGTAGTGATATTTGTGTCAAAATTGTCCTTGAGCATGTAGTGTTAAGCTTGTATGCTTGTTCTGTTTTTCTAGCTATCCTGGTGGTTTCAAACAAGTGACAGCGACTCAGCTCCATTTGAAGGATCCAACTGCTGTAAGTGTTTCCCCTTCTTCCCTTTCATTTGTAAAGGTGATTTGTTTTCATTTAATTAGTTCCCCTAAACAAAAGGGATCAGTTACCTGCATGTCTAAAGCTAAATTACAGACATTCTGCTAACAGTCTCTTGGAAACTTGGCTTGTGACAGTGTTTTTGTAAACAGCATGTTTTGAGGGTTAGATTGTAGGTTGTGCATTTTTGTGATTCTTCCATGCTGTCCAAATGAGCAAATCAAGTTCATTTGCTTCACTCATTTTTGACTGATCCATTTGCTTTTAGTTTCAGGAGTGTGACCTTTCTTACAAGCGAACTGCCTCAAGTTAGACTTAGCTAAGCTGTACTTCAGCTTAACGACCCTACTACTTTTTTAAGAGCCAGCAAGAATAATGCTAATATTAAAAATGTTAGAAAGTACACCTGCCTCTTTCTCCCAGTAAAATTCATGTTTTGTTAAAGGTTGTTGAAGGTTTTGTTAAATTATTTTTTTTTAAAATCTTTTCTGCAATGCTGTGTGTTCATGGTCTGTGAAAGAATTGCAAATTGTGATTACATTGAACTTAAGTCTCTTTACTAAATGTGTGTATTAGACTATTATAAATTCTGAATGTCAGTGTTGATGTGTTTGTTACTGATTAAAAAAACAGGGTGCTAGATATGAACATTTTGGGATGTTGACTTACACAGTTATGAAATTACTTTTACTAGGGTTTTGAATGGTCAGCATTGGAAGACTGAATTCTCTAAGTATTAGTGTTTCAGAACATGGTATGAGGCCCACAGAGATTAACAGATATCTATGTTTATTTTTGACTTCGAAATGCTTTGGCTTGGGTCACCTTATATATAAAATATAAAAATGCTTCTTCCTTTTCCTAGAGAAATTGTATCTGCTGTAAAATTCTTGGGTTTTGTCAATGACTTTTTGTCTATGATTTAGAAATCCTGGTTTGTCCCAAGACTCTCTTATACAAAATGCTGTACAAGTACTCAATAAAAATGCGGTCCGCCATATGAATTTGCCTGGTTTTCATTTTTACTTTTGCAATTTTTCTTTATTTATAAAGTGAAATGAAATCCCACAGTTCAATATGATTTTCTGTCTAGAATTTTCAAAACAACTTAAATACTTTTGAGAACAGTCTCTAAGACAGTTGTAATTCCCTTGGGAATTATTGGTAGTTCCGTGTCTAAAATGGATTCTTCAACCTTTTTTGTTTGAGCTTCAGGCAGACGCTGTGCACTGGGAGGCAGTGTAACACAACTGGTTTGTTAGGGCCTGAGAATTGGATGTTCTATAAATTACCTTCTGGCATTCATCTGAAATACCTCTTTTCTTGCCAGACTCATAGATTAATTTCTGTGCAAACAGAGGAGGATTAAATACATTGCCAATAACTCAAGCATGTTGGACAGAGGCTCAGCAAATGGTGATGTGGCTCAAGGCTTGGTCTAATTTAGTGAGAGAAACTTTTTTTTAAACAATTGTGGAGAGCCCTCAGCAATTAACTCTTTCATTCTATTGAAGATGAATTGTTCAGATGTCCCTCCCATAAAGATATCTCATATGTATTTTTGTCATAATTAATAGTAGCGGATGGTAATTTGGCATGATATATTCTGTATGTGTAGCTGTTACAGATTTTGACTTGCAAGTGATTTTATGGCTAGAAACATTTATTTACTAGTTGAATTGTTTTGATGTGAAATACATTGGGATATGACAAAGATAGCAATTATGATGGTGTTTTATTAACATGTTTTATTTTTAGAACTAGCTATTAAAACCTGAAAAAGGATTACTGTAAACAGAACAATGCCTAGCCTAAGTAGCATCTGGATCTTCAAAATATGACACATAGTTCTTGTGGAGACTTTATATAAATCACTTTATTTCACTTCTTTGAATTAAAAAAGAGACCTTTTCTCTTAATCATGTTAAATTCAATTCCTGTGAAGCCAGTGGAATTAGGTAAGTTGTAGGAAGCAGACTGTATCTTTCTGTGGAATCAAAGTCTTCATTCTGTGAAGCGTTGTTTTCACCCTGGAGGCTACTCCTTTTTCTCTCCCCTTGGTCCTATTGTCTCCTTGCTAGCTTGTCCTGGTGTAGTGCTTCATTAGATGAGTCAACGTTATTTTTGGAAATAGTGCTGTTACAGAAATTAAGGCATTAAATTAATGGAAGAGACTATTTCCAAGGAAGAGGATGTTGACATAGCACCTTGTAAACTTGTGTGGTGTTACATAGAGATTTTGCAGTGGGTATGACTATTTTCGGTTTATGTAAGAAATAGATGAAAGCTTGTAAGATTCCGTGAGTGTGTGTATATAATAGGACTGCAGTACTGCTTAGCACTGTCTTTACTTACATCTGTCTAAATTCAAACATACAAATCCCCAAGATAAATATTTTTCCATTACAGTTTTGTTTAAACATCGTTTTTAGTATACAGAGAGACTTGTTTTAGGAAAAACTGGTACACAGCTAATAGCTAATTAAGGTTATAATGAGTAATTTGATGCAAAATGGTATCGTTTATGTTTACATGGGGGGCTGAAAGTCATAAGTATAGTTGTCAGAATTTAGACATGTTTACTGCAGTATTGTGCTTGATCATTTCTAGTTCCTTCATAAGGTACCAAGATAGGGATGGATGATGATCTGATATTCTCACTTAACAGAGGTTGACATTCTTGAATCTATCTTACTAACTTTGGACCTTTATATTCCTTGCAGGTAGTAATTAGTGCTTCAGAAGGATTTGTGCTGAATTTTGAATGTGCACGTGCATTTTATCATAGGACCATAGGATGATTTGGGTTGGAGAGAACCTCAGGACATCTCTAGTCCAACCTCGTACTCAAAGCAGTGTCAACTATTAGGTCAGATAAGGCTGCTGGGGGCTTATCCAGGCTGGTCTTGAGGGCCTCCTGTGGCAACCATTTCCAATCCTTGACTTTTCTCCTTAGTTGAAAAGAATAAAAAAAAAACCACTGTGCCTATTATAAATGTTTCATCTCAGATGTATAATTTTGTGCCTGAGATTGACAAAATATTACTATTTTTTTCCCACTTCTAAGTATCTTTTATGTTAATACGGGGCAGTGAATACAAAAAGAGGTCTGCATAGTTGATGTTTTATATAGAAGTTAAAGTTCCATGTTCATTGTGTCAAGTTTTTCAGCACTTCAGAAAAATTTGGTTTTATGGAAGAGTAAAAATTACAATGTGTTGCCAAAAAGATATCAAAAGTAAATAGTCTAGCACATTTTTATCTTTAGCACCTTTGAGTTCCTTTGGGAGGCATGGGGAGGGGAATGAATGTCTGTCAATCTGTTTAAAATTCTAGTATTTTCAGATGTCTGCTCTTCTGGAGAATAGCAGAGAATAGCTCTTGTATATTGGACTTGGCCAGGCTACTTTAGGAAGTGCTTATTGAAGAAAAAAGTAGCTTCTTCACATTTCAGCCTTTTCTTTCTCTGACTTAGTGTAAATTCTTGGACCACCCATAGATGAGGGTATTAAATATGTTCTTTAAGTGCAGCATAACAGCTTGTTGCTGTAGTTTGAAACAGCCTCTGTTCTTCAGGTTAATATAATACTAATATTCTGTGTGGTATTACTACTCCCTTAGTATATATATTAGCGGACAACATTAATTTCCATTGTAGGCTGCTAAGAAAAATCTGTTTGAAAGGTTTGGTGTGTTTTCTTTGCCAAGAGGGTCTTCTGAAAATAAAGGAAACCGGTAAACCTTTTTATTTGAGGTGCAGGTGTTATGCATAGAAGTTTGGGGTTTTCTTGTTTGTTTTTAATAAAATTTGCAGAAGTTTATATAGCTGGAAAAATGCTGATAGGTATGAGACCAACACTTTCAAAATTAGGCTTCGAAATACTTGATAGGGAAGACTAAAAGATGTACTTTTAAACCTTAGATTTGAGAGGGAGCGAAGATTACTTGGAAAAAACTTTCTGGAAAAATCTTACGGCTTTTAATTAAAATGCCTGCAAAATATGTTGACAGATCTAATCTGTAGAACCAGGTAGTAATCCTGTTAGGACAAAGTTTTCAATCAATTTTTATTCTTTTTCTAATTTTAAGGGTAAGCAAAACTTGGCTTACTGTTGGTTTTTTTTTTTGGCTGCATCAGAAACTCCCCCCCAAAAAAAGAAAAAGAAGTAGTCATGTTTGGCTAATACCAGATGCTCAGTGAGAGGATTGACCTTTGCAGTGTTCAGAGGGTGTATTGCCTCTGACAAAGAAATAATGGGCAATAATTGTTCAGAATGAATGTTACCTGCTAGGGAAGATTATTAAGCGAGGCAGGGTAGCGCTATGGAAATCTGCTGTGAAGAAGCCTCGGGGGGGTGGGGGGGGTGGTGTCAGGGTTCTGGTTTATTCAGCTCCTGGCACTGATAGGAAGGGGTTTAAAGTGTTCTAATTCTCCTTTTGAATGCTCTTTAGCAACTGCTTGCACGTATAGACTTGCCATTATATCTGCATAATAATGATCCTTTGAAGAAAAGCTCAGACAGAAAACATGGTTCAGTCTTGCTGTTGGTATTTGAAAGCCTATTTTCTTTGCATCAGGAAGGGATAGTTGACATAATATGTACATACTAAAAGTCGGTTACTGAAACACCAGATATAATAGCGTTTTCTTTTATTACTATGGAGTAGTGTTTTTTAATTAAGTAGGGCAAAACTTCAAAGTTTGGATTAGTAGGCACACAGAAGTTAGTATGGCGTGGGGAGGAGAATATTGTTATGAACCTGTTATCTTAAAACCTCTAGGTGCTCTAAGTAAGTCTTAGAGCTGGCTTGGTCTTTTGCTTCATAATAGAGAAAAATAAATCCTACTTTGTTTAAAAAAAACTTAATTAATTTCTTATTTGAATTTGAAGGGCAAATTAATGTATTAATTTAAACAGCACATTGAACTAGGTTTTTAAGTGCTGAACAGTAGTGGAAAGCAAAATGCCATGTGATGGAAGTTTAATTTGTTTGTGACCAAATGATTCTTACGGCAGTATTAAGTCCATTCACTGTTGCTGTTCTACTTGTACAACTGTCAGGGGTAGAAAGGTGAAGTTCTTTGTATGCTTTTATAACACATGTGGTGAAAAGAACAATATCATACACAGAACAAAACCAAGAATTGGTAGAAGGAAGACGTAGTATCAAGCTGCACCTCCGAGTAACTGGTGTTTCTCCTGAAATTCTTCTAGGGTTTTTTTTTTTTGTATGCCCTGTAATTAATCACTTTGTTTTCTCTGGAGCGCTGTGTCCTTCCCATGTTCTAGAATTGCTTCCTGGTGATTATTGGACTTGATTCAGCTGTTAGGGTAGACTGACTTCTGGAAATTCGGCCAATTATTTTGTGCTTCTCAGGACCAGGAGTGGTATTGCTCTGTTGATTTCCTTCTTTAAAGTATGTTTTATTTGGCAAAGAATCTTTGTCAGAACTTGCTCTCCATCAGGCGTAGTCTGCAACTTGCATGTGAGCCAAAGCCTATCACAAAAATTGAAATGTTCAAGCCTCACACAGTGTTTCAAATAAATACATTTTTAATTTACTTGTACTCATAAAATGTTAGACCGTGTAGTAAGGGACTGAAAGTGCAAGAGTTTTACTAGAGCTGCCTTCAGATTCCTTTTCTTCTAATTAGCCCTTTAAATTGGAAACTAAAAACGTAATGTCATATAACTGTGTGATTAATAGCATGTCTATGTTGTAAGTTTATAAATTAGCCAAGGTAGAAAAAAGGTATTGCAATATTCAAGATGACAATTGTAACTACAGCCAACAGGAATTTTGTAATTCAAAAGAAATTGGGCAAACAGCATTCCAGTACTTCAGAAATCCCCAAATATTAACGCTCTGGTGGCTGTATACATGGATGTCTTTACCTGATGGAGAAAGTGTCATTGCCTTTAGGAGTGAGTATTTATAGGCTATGGAATTTTACAGGTTGCTAGTACTAAAGATCAAGGACTGGGGAGAGGAGACAGTAGGAATCCATAAATAACTGAATAACATGTTAAACTGTACTAATTAGTTTTAAACTGAGATCGAGGTTGCAGTGAGACCTGTGGGTAGGGAGATCTCTTTGCCAGTTTGAAATCCCATGGAAATCAACTGAGTTTTATACCTTTCTTGTAAAATTACTCTCTTGTTATTTTAATAGCTCAAAGTAAACATAATCACATAGAAAACAGTAAGAATTGTCTTTTATTAGAACTGTATTACAAGCATATAGAAAGATTCTTTTTGTTGTTAATTCCTTAAAGAAACAGCATGTTCTGATGTGTCCTTTCAGGGAGCACTGAATCTGGGTTTGGGTTTTGCATGAGCTCAGTAGCAGACTTCTTGCAATTCCATACCTTTTTGTTTAGAGTTGGTGTACTTTCAGTAAAACTTGAGCATGTTCAGGTAACAGGAGAGCCCTTACTTAACAGCCTGTAAATATTGCTGGTTGGATCTGCCTTTTCTGTTACACAACCTTACTCAAGTTGCAAAAGCAGTCCATACAACTTCAGTTAAGCCTGTACTTTACTAACAACTTTGACTTGTCATCACACCAGTTAGAGTGAGGTTCTGGCTGTAGGCAGAACTTTGGACAAGGAGCTGGATGTAAACTTGATCTTTCCAGGAGCTGGGTTTGGATTTGCTTCGGCTCGTAGAAAAGTCTTTGAGGCAGAAGTTAGAATGAAGGAAGCTGGACGTTTTCCAGCACTACCTTCTCTGTCCTAGCTCCCTGTATGGCCTTCTGTTCTGTAGTTGGACTAACTACCTTGCAGTAAATCAATAATAAAAGTACAGGATAGCAGGACCTTTTAAATTTACACTCCAGCTTGCTTAGTAATAGGGTTATTTGGCTTTTTACAAGTCTCAAATAATAGTTTATCACCACCTCGCCCCTCTATTCTGCTCTGGTGAGATCCCACCTGGAGTACTGCATCTAGCTCTGAGGTCCCCAGCACAAGAAAGACATGGACCTGTTGGAGCAGGTCCAGAGGAGGCCACAAAAATGATCAGAGGGATGGAACGCCTCTCCTATGAAGAAAGGCTGAGAGAGTTGGGGTTGTTCAGCCTGGAAAAGGGAAGGCTCCAGGGAGACCTTATTGTGGCCTTTCAATATATAAAGGGGACAAGAAGGATGGAGAAAGACTTTTCATCAATGCCTGTAGTGACAGGACAAATGGCAATGGTTTTAAACTGAAAGAGGGTAGATTTAGACTGGATGTAAGGAAGAAATTTTTTACTGTGAGGGTGGTGAGACACTCTAACAGGTTGCCCAGAGAAGTTGTGGATGCCTCATTCTATGGTCTATCTGGCAGTAAAAGACAGTTTGTGCTTGATGTGAGGGTGACTTTTCTGTTGCAGATCTTGCGGTAATGCACTTCTTCCATGTGTGAGAGGGCACGGAAAGCTAAATGAGTTCTTGAACAGCATGGAGATTGGGAGACGTACCAAAGCATACCTTGGGTTATGCTTATTGCACTTAGCACACTTATCTATAGAAACTGTTATTAAATATATAATTATCCATGATCATTCATTATCCATCATCATTCTCCAAGTCCTGCTTTCATGTTAGTCTGTCGTCACCTGAGGTTGTCAGTTCTGCAGTGACTGTACACAACATTGAAAGTATTTCTTCATTGTTTTACTTGAGCATATAAATCATTCTTTTCCAATGTGACTTTTTAATAGGCACATTTTTACAACTTAACTGTTCTCTTTGTAATGTGGCTAAAAAAAATCAGATCAGATTCACCAGGCAGAAATATCTACAACCAGCATAGACCAGCTGTTCGTCCAGCTCACTGGTTTGTTTCAACAGATGTCTGTGCCACATGCTGCAGAGGAAGATGAAAAATCAGACACAAACATTGGTTTTTCTGAAGAAGTAAAATATTTAACAGTGTTCATTAAAGTATTTAAAAGTCTCTCTTTTTATTGGAGTGAAATCATTAAATAACTAGCTCTGTGTATCTGTAGGTCATAGGTCATATGTTGGACCATGTGTACGTACAGTTTATTAATCTAAGGAATTAACACTGGTTCTATCACAACCTGAAGTTAAAAGTAATTTTTAGATAAAGAAAAAAATCCCCACAGGCAATATGTTGTGAAGTATCTGGATCTGTTGTTTTAGATCTGATGTGTTTTGATCTTTCGTTGGCTATAAGGAAAAGTACTGGGTAGAAAGGAAAATAAGTGTATGAAATGAAAATTACTAATGGTAAAAGGGCTTGTTCACATGAGCTGCTGCTAATATCCATGTATTTTCTTATGTTGTTGTGGTGTGTCACTTGATTTTCAGTATTCAGTGAAGTAAACCAGCGAAGGTTCATTTTCTATCTTCATCTTGCCTTTGTCTAAGCACATGGTATACTGACTGAATAAACTGTATTTTGCTGTACAAACATGAATAGTTTTTATTCCTAAAAGCATTAGTTTTCATCTTTGTTTTTTAATAGTTGCTCATTGATTTTTATTAGAGAAAGTATCAACACTATAGTTTACTCTGCCCGACCTGRTGTATTTCTTCTGTCGTCTTGATTTATTATATTTGTCCATAGATCTGTGGTACTGGCTGCATAAGAGCTGAAAATCTTCATGATGTTGAGGCTTTTCTAAATGCCTTCAGAGTTTCTCAAGGCATATAGTATATATCTATGAGGATCCTAAGACAACGTTACTGTCTATTACATGGCAAAATGAAAATAATACTGGGGCCAAACCATCTTGAGTGTTTACTAACTTCAGAATCCAGGTAGAAATGCCTGCAAGTTTAAGAACCTGCACTTCTCATTAATTTCCCTTGCAACAATTAATCATTCTGTCTTAGCTACGTGGTTCCAGCTGGGAACATAGTATTAGTGATTGTCTCTCAAATTTCAATTTAATTCCTTTAATTAATTTTGTAAAAAATTTTGTAAAAATTTGCTCAATACACTTGTCAAAATATCCAGATGCCTGRGAGATTTGTTTGTGCTTAGTGCACTGCGTTTCAGCGTGGCTTATTGACTTCAGCTTAACACTGCGCTAAGCATGCCTGGGTAGTTTCTGATTTGGAGCTAGTTTATGTCTGGGTGGCTTGGAGCACAGGCAGAGTGGGTTTCCTTCTACTTGGAAAATTGCACGTAGGTCTACCCCTAAATGCTTTGCTGTCCTTCATAAAACTTTGTCTCCTGCAGTTGCATGCCTTGTTTTACATTTACAAATGCTCACCTTCTGGGAGAAGTCCGCAACAATGTGTTCTGTATTTAAAGTACAGGCATCTATACTAGAGTCCAAGAGAAATCCTGTTGAATTTTGTTACTTTTCAGTAAGCATCATCTAGTGTAGATGTACAAATTCTGTTTGTTCCTGATGCTCAGAAGTGAGATTGTTCATCTGGAACTAATAGCAAGGGAATAAATTATAAATATATATAGTATGTTCATAATGCAATGTATTGGTATGTCAGCTTTGCTTAAGATACGATGCATTAATTATATAGAAATTTCAAACGCAGCAAATTACAGTGTTAAACTAGTTGCTGGGAACACTTGGTAAATTTGTTAGAGCCTATTTTATTTTTTTTTCTCAATAACGTGCATATAAATGTGCAATACGATATGGAGCTACCACAAGCTTCTCAATTCTTTTCAAAGTTGAATGATCATGTGCAATCATCCACAATGCTAAATATAGCTCTTAACTTTGTAAGCTGAAATTTTCTATACGGCTGTTAGAGTAAGTGTGTATATGACAGGGCTTAAGTATTTCTTCTTCCAAAACAGTAAGTCTAGAGCACCTTCTGAATGTGGTGCCAGAGTTCTTCAGCATGGAAGAAGCTGACTGAAAAGAGGCTCAGTGACTAGTGGAATGGGCAGAGGGAAACACAGCTTACCTTTTTCATGTTATTTGTAGCCAGTCTGACTATTTGTTACCATGTTATCTTTCCTCAGATTGTTAAACTGACTGTGTATAGAATGCTTCCAAAAAACCTTCAGAGAAGAACTATGATGCAGAGGCTGCACCTGTTCCCAGAAGATGTGAGTAGTCATGCAGTTACATTTTCATTCCTGTGTGATTTGGAGGTAAAGAGGGAGTGTTAGCAAAGGCAAAACTCGTGTCATAAGAAGGTAAATTAAGAAAAATCAAGCTGCTTTTTATTTATATATCTAAACGTAGTTGAAATGTTGATGCTTTTTTCTTTATTATTTCACAAAATTGTAAGATATGACATGCGTGAGATTTGTCTTCTGTATTTAGGTCAAACACCTAGCATGAAGAATGCAGTAGTGTTGACAAATTTTGGTCTGGATTTGCGGGGGGAGTGGTGTTGGTTTTTAAACAATCAGATAGCTAAGAGTGTTCTCACCTGCCTCAGGTTATTCCAGAAGATATACAGAAGAATCTTCTACAAGAGATTCCTCAGCCACGTGCAGTCCCCAAGAGGTTAGATGAATATACACCAGAAGAAATTGCTGCCTTTCCGAAGGTTTGGACTCCGTAAGTATCTTAGATTTTTTTTTAAAAGGACACTGTGACTGGCTATGTACGATATAGGCGCTCACATTATCAGTAAGAAAAAAAGTAATGATTTGTCTCTTCATGTCATCTTTTTTTGGAGAGAGGAGGTCATTAAGGCAAAGAGCAGTCATATTAGAAGGAAGTGGTTGCTAAGTTTTTTGTATTTCTGGCCTTTCTTTTAATGAGAAAAGCTTTACTTAAAATCATGTTTTTGACTCTTTACTTCATCAAAATGAGTTAAGTAAAAGATGAGTAAAAAACTTGATTACCCTATTTGAGTTGTATGTGCTCTATAATACGTAACTGTTAGCCACAGCTAAAGAAAACACCACACGGCTCTGTGAGGGAATGATTCATTGCGGGGGGGTAACCCTTCAGATTTTCTCCAGAGGAAGGGAAAGAATTCTGCGGTATTAGACCCTGGAGAGTGGATCTTTGGCAGGGAACGTACCACATGTTTATTTTGGTAAATGGTTTCTTTTCCATGTGCAAAATCAGTTCCACAGTAGTTGTGTGGCATATGAATGAGTATTTGTGGTTTGCTTTATACCACCACATGCAGCATTGAGTCAACCTGCTAGTGAAAATAATGCATTGCATTTGGGACATTTTCTGATTAGTACCAGTATGATTTTTCTTGTATTTATTTCAAGAGTCCTATTTAGGCTCAAGATCTCATTACGGTAGTCAACGGAGAAATTAATTTTGAAAGGTGGCCCCTTTCCTGATTATTCTAATGAAATTTAAGAAGAAATGTAACAAGTAGGGAAATGGGGAAAGGTGTAAATAAGCTAAGACCAGGACCAACTTGATGGTCTATCTCCAGTTAGATTACTGGTATTTCTATTTCTGTAGTAGTTTTTAAAAGGTTATGTTTCTCTTGGTCCTGTAAAAAAGTGTTCCTGTGTACTTACTCCTACACTAATCCTAAAAAATAGACTTGGTATGGGTATGAAATGATATGTCATCTTACTGAGTAGTTCCACTGAACCAGATGTTAGCTGCATGTGGACAGAGGTCAGCTGGGGAAATGGTAGTAGCGGTTTATTTCTCATGAGTCTGCTTAAGATATGATCTCTCAGGTGTCTTGATAGCTGAATGATCCCAGAATGRTCAGGATTGGAAGGGACCTCTGGAGGTCATATGGTCCAACCCCCCTGCTCAAGCAGGGACATCTAGAGCTGGTTGCCCAGGACCGTTGGTTAGTATCTCCAAGGATGGAGACTCCAGAACCTTTCTGGGCAACTTTTTCCAGTGCTCAGTCACCCTCACAGTAGGAAAAGTGTTTCCTGATGTTCAGGTGGTACCTCCTGTGTTTCACTAAGTCTTGTTCAAATCAATAGGATTACAAAGTGCCAGAACTGAATACTTCCTATTTTTGCAGTAGTGTTTAATAGGTTCAGCATAGATTTTCATTTCCAGCTGGTTGCAGAACACTATTAGAGAATGATCTGCAGCAACTACATGGTTTAGATTTGTAGCTAGTAGTGACTAGACAGTAGCAAGCCTTTTACAGTAGAAAAAAAATCATCAYACAATAGCGAAACCAGTAACCCTCTTTCAAAAAAAGGAAGCCTTTAAATACAAAGAGAGGAGGCATTTTATGTAGGAAGATAAAGTTAATCTGGAGGAAAAAATTGAATTTGAATTAATGGAGGGAAGGGGAAGCTCACATAAGAAGAATATTCTTAAATGGTCTGTCAGTAAAAAGAAAGCAAATAATTTTTAGTGCATGGCCAAAACTGTTGGTATACCTTTAAAAGGAGCCTGATGGTTTTTGCTTGCTAAAATTAATATTAAAGGATTTTTTTGTGTGKTTTTTTTTTTTTTAAGCAAATTAAACATTTTAAATTACAGTGTGTATTTTCTCTGCATTATAAGGCCCATGCAAATAAGGGCATTTACGCTTCATAGGCAGTGGAGATAAGGCAGTAGAGATATGTGGACAAGAGATGTAATTTTTCCAGAAGAAAACTGGTAATAAGATAATGTAGATCCACATGAGTAGGACCTTCTTGGAATTCAAAAGCAGAGTGTGCTTATAATTCCTTTTATGGGCCAGCAGCTCTCACTGCTTAAGCCAGACCAATACATTTAAGAAATCCCAGGAATATATGTAGGATAAATGTCTGTATCCGTTTTGCATATATTTATAGGATTTGTATTCCTTTGAGGGGAAAACCGAGTAATGTTCCATTGTTCTGTCACATGTTTAACAGAAACCAAAATAATTTTTTAGTGAAACTTCTTAACATTAGTGGGCTTTTGCTTTCAAATCCTAGTAATAACAGGAGACAGTTAGTCTGTGACATTCATCTAGTCTTAAGTCAAGTGAAAAAGCCTGCATAGAACTCTGTATTTATGTATAATGTGTATTTGTGCTTGCACATCCACACACATAGTAGTCGTACAGCTTTTGCATGTCAGAGACAGGATGAGACCTTTCATTTGTGGAATATTTTTCCTCTGCTTTTAGTGATTGAACTTGGTGAAGCATGTGATGTTATGAGGGTTGACTGTATCACACGACTACTAAAGATGCACACTGTTTTGCTTTTGTCTTTTTGGATGTTTTCCCTGTCTTGCAGTTAACATGTAGGTTGTGAGTAAAAGTTTTAAGTGGATTCAAAAAATGGAGGTGTATGGCCATCAGTGGCTATTAAATATGGTTCTCCAGATGTGACTCATGGCTCAGGAAATTGTAAAAATTGCTGTATCTTTATCTTGTTTGTTTAACTTTTTCTCTGTGCATCTACCACTGAGATGATGGAACTTCGATGTGACCTAGAAGGGCAGATCTTATATGTGTACAGTAAATAAATGAGCAATTGCCAAACAGCCTGTCTTACGATAAAATTTGAAATCCATCGAATTCCTAATGCTGGACTTCTTTTAAGTGCCAAGAGCAAAGAGCTATGGGAATGAAGTAAGTAGAGTAGACTATGATCTGGAGTCTTCCAGATGATCAGTACCGACTTGTGCTCTTCTGCTCATTTTCAGTATGTAGAATTTAATGGGTTTTTTGGTAGGAAAAATTTAATTACCAGATGAATGTTGTATGGAGAACACCTAAAAGAAGTGTATTCTGCACACAAAAAAAGCATGTTTGTTTATGTATCAGTATCTAGATGCTCCTCTGTGATAGTGCTTGCTCAATGGGGGTTGACTTAGGTCTTTGTTCTAAAATAGGGGAAGGGCATTGACAGCATAAAAAGAAGAGCGTTTGGGAAATTACTTGGGTTTTGTCATATTTCTCCTATGTTCTCATGAATGTGGGTAATACTTTCAAAAGCTTATTAAAAAATCAGTTGTACTTGGGCTCCTGATCCTAAGTAATACTAAAATAAAGTCTGTGCGTCAGTTCTGTGTAATCTGAGGCACCTCAGTTGAAAGGGAACAAAGTCCAGTAATGCATTAAGCTGTCTTCAGGGTGGAAATAGGTAGATTGATTTTGACTTCTTCTAGCTTATATCAGCTATACAAATTGCTACGTTTGTTTTTATCCTCACTACTGGATGGAGTTGAAAATGCTGAGGTCTCCCGGTTTCTATGAGATTTCATTGGGTTAGCCCTGAAGAAATTTAGACTCTGTACCAATGACTAGAATTCTACAGTACATTAGAGTAAAGCTGATAAGCCTCTCATGCCATATGGTATATTACACTCTCATATAACTGTCTTTAGTATTAATACTAATAAAGATTCTCACGTGATAATTTAGCACTGAACTGGAAGCTGGCACTTAGCTTTAACTAACTAATCAGGAGTGTGCCTTTTGTCAAAGGAAACGGTGTTATGCTGCCAGAGCTTTTGAAATGCTTTTGTTTGTCCCCACGCACTGCCATAGTCTTGCTTGAGTTCATCTCCTCAGCACTGGGCCACATTAATTGTATTGACATGTAGGTCTGTGTGGTAGAGGACAAGTAAACTTGGTGCCTGATTTAGTCATCGCTGTCAAACTAAGTTTCCCAATAGCTTCACGTTAGCATTAAGAAGACTACTTGAGCACRTTGGTCCTTGGGGAAAATCTGCAGGTAAGAACACTATTTTGAAGCTAGATTTGAAGCTAGAATTCCCCTCCCGTCATTTCTTGGAACCATTCCCTCTGGAGGAATTCAAAGCACAGAGAAAATACGCATTCCCTTTTTTTATATTTCTCTCCTCTGCGGTCTCATCCTGATCGATTTTCGGTAACTGCTATCTGTATACAGTCTTTTTACTCCATGGCAGTTACAGAGGTTGGGGAGTGCTGCTGCCTTAGAAGCCCTGCAGCTGCAGCAGATTTCAAGGCTGCATGAGAGGATCATAGTCCTTCTCCTGTGGGAGGGGTGGGTAACTCAAGTGAGTATTCTGGTGAGAAGAACCAGGAGAATAGGTGGACCTGAGAGGAACGGAAGAGAGGGTTTGAAACAAGTGTGAGAGAATGCTAGAGAGGAGTGGAGATAGTGGGCTCTGGGTGGGGTAGGGAAAAACAGAGGGGAGTTTGGGAGAACTTTAATGCTCTGAGTGGAGAGACTGGGCCAGAAGTTTCCCTTCAGTCAGCTACTCTAGCTTGAACCACTTTTAAAGGGAGGAGGACATACCTAACACTGCTACCATACCTTTGCTGTGTTGGGACTTCAGTCCTACCTTCTTTTCTGCTCTCAGGAACTGGTCAGTCCTAGCAGAGGGATCAAGAATGAAGGTGGTTATCTACCATATCTCCACTAGCTGCAGGACTCATCGCTGTAGTCGATGTTGTAATTTCAGCTTCTTGTCCTGGCCCGCAATCAGACCATTGTGGATGTCAGATATTAGTGTCAGATAGAGAAGTTTTAACTTAACCTTCAGCTCACTTCTCTGGCAGTTTTGATGTTGGGAAGAGTTTCCAATTTCAAGTAGTGGGAAAAATAATAATGCTTTTCATTCTGAATAAATGTATTATTGTGATTCTCTAGCACTCAGTGTGCTGTAAGTTGTGAAATAAAAGAGACAGAATAGAGCAAATTTGGTAAAGTAACTTTCTGATGGGATAAGTAAAACACAGAAGTCTGTAAAAGGGGACTTAAAGTGAATTGTCACAGTCACTGTTCTGATTAAAGTGCCAGCTGGAGTGTCTGAGAATAGACAGCTTTGCACCAAAGGCACTAAAAGAAAGGCTGTATGAACATCCAGCTCTAATAGACTCTGTGTTCTGAACTTTTTCAGTGTGTGTGAGCCCATGGAAGAAGTAATGTTTGCATTATTCCTTTGAAAGACTGTTGAAGCAACAAAGACTTAAGTATTTACATATTCTTTAATGATGTCAGCTTTTTAGAGGTGTATAGCAAAAACATTCTTTTAAAAATKAGTCAAAAAAGGGACAAAATACTGACAGCTTTGTTCAACAAACCAAAGAGAAGTTAGTTAAAATATCATTGTTAAATCTGATATTCTTCTAGAATCATAGCATCATAGAATAGTTTGGGTTGGAAGGGACCTTTAAAGGTCCAACCCCCCTGCCGTGGGTAGGGACACAGCCCCATCCAGAGCCCATAATTTGAGATGTACCGAAAAAACAACTACCTGACATCAACATTGTTTCAGAAGAGGAAATGTAAAGGGAACTTGAGTTGTTTTTTGAAAATCCAAATATTGCAGGAACGCATGTGTATCTCAGAATGCAAAACTGACTTTCTGTTTGGGTTCCTCATCATCTTATTCTTTTCCAGCTGACAGGCTGCCCGGAGAGATTGTGGAATCTCCAGCCTTGGAGATGCTCAGAACTTGACTGCACGAGTTCCTGAGCAACCTGATGTAATGCTGAAGTTAGYCCCACTTTGAGCGTGGTCCCTTCCAATGCAAATTATTCTATGGTTCTTTATGTTTGTTTACTTTCATCATATATAGATAGTAAAATAGATTAATATTTTAATAAACTGTGTTTAAAAACCCCAATGCCTAGGTTGCTAGTAGTGTTAGTCCTGTTTGGCTTTTCCTTGGTCTATTGTTTGTTACTCTGTACTAGGGTCTTAGAAGTCTGGATGAGAGCACACGGTGCTAAAATGGGTAGCCTTTTCTTGTCCTCTGTGTCCCATGTCCTGCATTCTGCATTTGGGATRTAAAAGGCCTATAGGTTTATTGTTGTGTACTTTGGTTCTGTGAGCTTCTGTAGAACCCATAGATAGCTTCCAAGCAGTAAGAGTAGTCCCTACAATAAACCAGAAAATGAAGGATGCAGAAAAACTATAAACTCATTTTTTTTTCTTCAGGCGGTTTTACTGCCTTACGTGACTTTTGTTTTTAATTATTATTTATCTTCCATGAAGTTCTGAGCCTGGTGACCCCTCTGTTTAACAAAGGGTAGAGGTTCAAAAGGGAATTAAATTCCCCTGAGAGTGATTAAAAAAAAAAGGAGTTAGAGGGAGACACTCTTTGTGGCACATCTTCTTTCTATGGAAAAAAAAAAAAAWTTAGTTGATATTAGCCCCTTAAAAATAGCTGTATCCTTTAATGGAAAAGACCAAATGAAAAGCATAGCTTGATTAAAGGTATGTAAGGCTATAAAATACAGGTAAACACAATTATGACAAGAAAATTAATCTTACATTAAAACTTACACCCAAGAAATGTACCCCACTGTATATAAAATAGCCATAAGACAGATAATAGGGAATGAGTATAAATTACTGAATGTATATGAGAAGTTACTAGTATTAGGAGGAAAAGAGCCTTTTTCTCATTAATCTGAACTAATAATGTCAATAATTTTCATTCAGAACGTGAAGAGAACATGCTCAGTGCTGCTAATGATCGCATTGGACTTTTTACCTATATTTTGTTTCAAAATGTCTTGCTATAGATGTTTTTTTAAAGGCTATTTTGCTGGTAATTGGGAACTAACACACCATAGGCAAATATACRATATCCAAGTGGAACGCTAAAACAGAGAAACATTTTTTTTAAGGAAGGCACAGGTCCGGTGTGGAAACCTAGCAAATAGTTTGTGTTTCAGAGTGGAGAGCCTTCCCGTCACCCCTCCTTCCACCACAGCAGAGTTCATGATGGGACATCAGGTGGGATCTTGCCCCATGAAAGCGGAGAATTAAATGTGAGAATATTTCCAGWGAGAGAGATTTTCTTTGAGCATTCTTTCCTTTTATCCCTAACCGGAACCAATTGACTTCCCAAATGGTGCAGAGCTTCTCTCTTAGATCCTTGATGGAGAGGTCTGAAATAACTATGGTGGAAAACTGTGTAGATACAGGAAAGTTAAATTATGTCTTTTCCAGACACATTTAGAGGGGAGAAAGATCAAAAACTAGTTCCTTTAACAGAGTTTGATTTTGTAGCTTCTTACCATGAATGAAACCATTATTTCAAGTGTGTTTGAAGTTTCAGATTATATGTCTTTTAAATGAGTTTTAGACATAAATCATCACAGAATTCGCCAGTCACGTATGACTAAGCAAACAATTCTGTTCCATAAAAGCAAGGATACATCAGATTCATGTGTAAATTTTCCTGTTATATACCATTTTAAAGTTGTTTAACTGTCTGGGTATATATATATGGTTTTAGACAGTTTTAAAGGCAGGAAATTGTTTTTGAAGAAGTATTTAAATAAGAATGTTACCAAATATATACCAGAACAGCAGCTCTGTGTTGTTCCAGTTAGATGGATGCATTCCTGAGAGTTTCCCTTAGGAAAGCAGAGCCGTCTGATTTCCAGGAGCGCGCTCGGKCTGGTGCTGGTACGCATACTGAGCGCCTGTTCTACTGCCAGCCTTAATAGGAACTCTCCTCGGGCCAGACAGCCTCTCACTTGTCTTTCTGGGAAAAAAGGCCTTGAACACTTTTGACGATTTTAAAACTTGATGTATTGTAAACTCTGAAATTTGGTTTAAGAAAACCAAACACTTTTTAATGTTTATTTTTCTGAGTAACTTGCCTGATTTCTGGCCCCCATCTRTACATCCTGCTTTGAGGCAGGGGGTTGCAGAACCTGGTCTGAAGCCGTAATTTTGTTCCAGCTGAGCAGCATGGGCTGGGCAGGGTCCCGGTATTGACACTGCATGTCACCCCTGTGCCATGGCACAGAGACTCTGGTAACTCATCAGCAATGCTCCATGGCTTTGAAAGCAGAGAATCACAATGTTCTCGGAAAGAAAAGTTTGTGGGTGATGAAACACAAGCACGTTTCATCATGTGAACYGCAGATGGCTCTGGTAATCCTCTTACACATCCTGTGCTAATGATAACTTCCACTTCCAGTTCCTCCCTAGCTTTGTGTTCCTCAAAGCCAGCCTTGCCAACCTTGGGCAACCTGAAGCCTACTGCTGATGTTCCTAGCAAACAGATTTGTAGGCATTGGYAAACAGAAAGGCGTTCGGATTAAGAGATCCTCTCAGCCACAGTTGCCCTTTCTGTTTGTGGTCTTACAAGATAACCACAACAGTAGTTGTCTTGCACAATTCTACGATTTCTAGTGTAAGTTCCTATTTTTAGTTACCCAAATTATTTCTGGGATGTAGTAGTAACAAAGATTATAACTTGCAGTTAATACCAAGTTTATAAAATGCTTTTTCTTCTACAATGAAATATAAGGTATAATAAATGAAAAATTGTGGGAGTGGTTACTCCAGCTATATGGAGAAGGTCAGAAAGAAAACCATAAAGATCTCCTCCAAAGATGGTAAGATCTTGAGCTATTTTTATAAGGACCATCTCGAGTTTATTCATGAGGCTTTAAAATTCTGCACTGAAATAAACATATTCCTCCGGCCTTTTTCTTAGTTCCTGCTTAGTTGCAGAGTGTGTCTGCAGCTTTTTGGGTTTTGAATTGTATTTGTAGCGTGCCTCACGTGGTAGTGTTTGGTTCTTATCTTGGGCTATGGGATGTTTCTGTATTAGGWGTAAGTACTGCCCCTCCAACTTGAGTGCTCATCTTCTCTCGCAAAGCAGGGCTGGCATGTATCAGTATTGAGAAAAGAAGTGGCCAACACAAACTTCTGTGAAAGACTGGAGCCGGTCTTACTTTTTCCTAAAAACATACTGTATAAACCAGAAAAAAAAGCTATCCTGCCAATACAGCCCAGTTCTGTTCCAATGTACTCTTCGAGGAATCCCTCTGGAAGTTCATTTTCTGTGGCTTTTTTGRTTTTCAGTAGGAATTCCATAACTAACTGGAGATCATTAACCCCCATTAAAATCTAGGGACTATCACTGGTAACTTTTTTTTATAGTAAGGGCATAAAAATATCTCAGGATTTTGTGTAGCATTTYGCTTAACAGGAGACTTGAAGTCTCACATTTCAGGCTACCACAGCTGGATCTAAATTCCCGTGGACAAAAAGCCACACAGATACTTGAGAAGAAAATTGTTCTCCTCTACATTAGGTTTTAACTGCAAGCAGCGACTGGACAGTAGTAGAGAAGGGTCAGTAGCTTAATCATCTTAAAAATCCGACAAATTCATGTTTAGATTGTTTAGCCTATTAAAATGGATCACTGGCTTTTCTCTAGCATGCATGAAACAYAGCAGTGCTACTGATTCTCATACCCTTTACCTGGGGGCGGCTTACGTTGTACCTAAAACTAAGAGTTGAAGCTAAGAGATTTAATAACTGGGCACTTTTACTTCAGCTCTCTGAAGAGGCTCTCAAAAAGAAAGTTCCAAATCTACTTTGCCTTTCCCCTAAAATCTGTTGATCTCATATGCGAGAATAGAAACTAAATTAATGGGAATTTGACAAGCAATATGAGAATGGTTGTATATGATACTGTTGAACTACTTGCCCAGATGAAATTAGAATTAGATTGTTTTTTAATTGCTCTTTCATAAATGTCTAAATTTGCTTTTTTCACTTTTGGTGCTGACAGTAAGTCTGGAAAGCGTTTCACCATTCCTTTACCCACTTCTCTGTTTATTTGAATAATAATGTAATTCTTTGGAAAAAGCCAAAGTGTACAGTGCTGTTCTTTCTACAGTCCTACAGTTTTTAGCAGAATATATCACTTAAAGAAAACCCTTTCATTTGCAAAAAGCATCACCTTACCGAGATGAAGTTTGGTGTAAATTGCATTGATTCAATTTAAATCATTTTCCAGACAGAATTCATATAATCCAGGTCAAAATCTGGGATTGACAGTAATTTTTAAACAGCTTAGTTCAGTTTTGCTTAATTTGTTTTTAGGAAAACTGCGGTTGTAACCAGTTTATTTTAAATTGTAATAAGCCATTCTTAATTTTACTAAGAGTACCTAAATGCATATTAGCATTGGTTTAGATGACTTGATTTCTAGACACTTTTTAAAAATTAAAACAAGTGCTAGTTTTATGTAGAAAAAAACCCAAGCTGCAGTCGAGGACCACAAAAGATTTATCTTAAGCTTTGTGTGCGCAGGAAAGGATCGGTCACTATAGCTGTACTGGCATAACAGTATCAGTAAAGCCACCTTTTCTTACTCTGTTTTTTTACTAAATGCAGCTTCTGTTACTGTGGTTTATTCTCCAAGTAAAATAAGTTATACTTGTAGAAATGCTTTTTAGCCGAGATGGTAGCCTGCATGAGGACTACACCAATATGGAAAAGGTTCTTTTGCCCCCARGCAGAGCAAGAAGTTCACAGTTTAGAATACGCAAAGGTGGTTATTGGAAATTTAATGATTGTTTAAGTATCATTAGCTGTTTCACTGATTGTTTTACCAGAGGCACAGAGCTACCCTGGGATAGTAGGTACATCTTGAGTAGAAAAATGATTCAACTCCCCCCGAGCTCCAAACTCTGTTAGTATTTGAGTGTAACCACATAATTTGGTTTTACAGACAATGATAGCCATGTCTAATCCTTGGCTTTTGATTTACTAGTGTGATTAGTCAAACAGATGAAATGTGTTCAGAAATCCCCTTTAGCTATAGTGCACTTACCTAATAGCTGTTGACTTTGGCACAACTTGCGAAGTGTACCTGAAAAATATATATATTCCTCTTGTTTCGGAGTTTATAGTAAATTTTGGCTCTGTTGAAGTCTGTCTTTTAAGTTCATCTATAAAAATTAAGATACTCAAAATGTTATAGTTGTATTCATAAACTAACCTTAAAAAGTATGCCAGATAGACCACAAATTTCATGCTATGTGTATTGTGCAACAGTTTTATACAAAAAGAAATTATTTGGAACCTTTTGTTGTAAGAAAAGGCTAAAAAACACCTATTGTCATTAATAAGTGGAAATGAAAGATGAGCCATAGAATTATCCTGTGTAAGCAGCCAACTGTCATCAGTTAGCAATAATCCCAAATTCCTGTGATTGTGATTTCCATAAATATGAAGAAGAGCATTACAGTAATACAGATCTAGTGTGCCTGCTACCTCAGAGTAATTGGATCGAAGAGTGGCTGAGGGCTGGATACTAAGTGGCGTGATCAATCCACAAATTCTTTTCACTAATTGGTCTTCCCCCGTCTGTTGTCTTTTTTAGAAATGGCGTTGTTTATAAAATCTCCTAAAAGACACATTTATGAGCCAGTGGATATCATTGGTTGACCACTTAACAAATTTGGGGGTAGTTTAGAAGCACTTTAACACTAATTAAACGACATTGCTTTGTGTGTTTTAGTTTTTCAGCCAAGATTGGAGAGATTTTATTTATTTTTTAGAATTCTTGAAATCTGTGTAGGAAAATCACGCAGAGCTTCTGTAAAACTACACAGTCATCCTGAAGGCTCATTCGTCTGTTTGGGGAACTCTCCGCTGTTCTGCAGGAAAYGGGGCGGGGAGGAAAAAAAAGCCAGTGGGAAAAAATCTATCATAGCAGCCACAGACCTAAAATCCTCCGGCATGAGTTACTCTTAAAACATTTTGATAACTGTGAGTTAAGACTGATACTTTTTCTTTTTTCTGATGGATAACCCGTGCAAATGGGAATCCTACCAGACATTAAATTTTTCAAGTAATAGGGAGCATTGCACAGACTGTAAATGGAAGAGATGGATGTACCTTTCATACAGGATGGTCATTAATTTTTATGGGGCTTTTAATGTGTCTGAAGTGGTTTTTCTCATTCATGGAAGCAGTGAAATCTTAACAGAATTCTAAGCCTGTCCTTTTCAACTTCTGCTACTGTATCACTGCTTTCATCTCTTTGTCCATTTATTAGTGTGCAGCATTGGTTAGCCTTAAGGCACTGACCTTTTACAGTGCTGATGCAAAGTTAAATCCTTTCTGAACACGCACTGTTATTGCTGGTGAGATTGCAGAAAGTACAGGGAACTCTGGCTCTCCGGGTCACGTTCTCCAATGGTGAGATAATTGCCTGCAGGTGAAGAGAAAAATGCAATTTGAGATATTCAAAGCTTCCAAACCAGGTGTGCGTTGCTGAGTCAAGAGCAGGTATTGACAGGTCACTTCTGCAGCATTGACAATCTTATTCCTTAGCAGAGGCAGCTTTGAAACCATTAGTTAGCAGTCATGAAGACATGCTTGCAAGCACACAAATGACTATAGAAACTCCATGAAATTTGTCTTTGTGTAACTTCTTTTGAAATGCCTCGGACAGTGTGACCTAACAACAAAACTATTCTGAGTAGAGATTGTTTATGGAGAGATGACTATCCTTTTTTTTTGAGCTTGAAAGAAGATAAGGTCATGTTATCAAATGCTATTTTATCAGCAGCATGCGGTTGAAAAAACTAGGCAAGCAYGTAACTTATTTTGGAAGAAGAAGGAAGAGCAACTATTGTAAATTACAAATTACATTGTTATAGCTAATCCCAATGCATATAGAAGTTCTAAGAAACAGACTAATTTGGGCTAAAATATGTAGTTTTGAAGAAGTATTCTGAGTTATTAAAAATTAAGAGAAAACATTTTTTACAGGATTGTCTGAAAATCAAAATGCTGTAAAGGACTGTAGAATAACTTCTTTACATATAAAACAGTGTCATGTATTACTCTAGAGCCTTAACCTTATTATTTCTTTGAGGTAAGTAATGCTACTTTTCATCTGTGTGCTGTAAAGACTGTATTACAAGGTGTTCTCTCACTTGCCTAGAAATAAGGTGGTGAAATTGGCCTAGATATTTTTGAAATCAAGATAGTTGCAGTATAACGCAGACTGGTGATTACTTAGATTTGGCCTTCACAGAGTAACACACACMCCCCTTATTTTATTTTATTTTTTCTGAGGCTGTTTTACCTCCACAAAACATTGCTAGGCGAAGGGAAACATCTTTGCTGGAATGTGCTGACAAGAATTTAATAAAGATGGAACTGTGCAGCAAGTCTGTTCAGACTTTATGGAAATAAATATTCACTCCAGGAGTTGAAAATTGAACACATTTAACTTTTGGAAAGGGTCTCTGTTCTGTCCACTTTGACAGGAAGGATACCCTAGGAAGAGCACATTTCACATCATACTGAAACAGCATATTGAATATTGTAGGGAGGAGGGGGTCCCATCATAGTTGCAACTATGCAAGTAGGTCTTTTTGTACTCTTAGTTTCTGTTTGCCACCTGAGGTATTCAGCCGCTGAGGTCATAGCTTCATGAGCATATCTTCTGGCAAAAAGACTGTTTTTTAAGTATCATCCATCACTTTTCYTGCCTTTCCATCTGCTTGTGTAGCAGCAGAATAAAGAGAATCAGGGAACTGACCTAGATTAAAGATAACCTTGTTTTATGCAGCTGCACAAGGTGGTGTGTGTTAGAGTTGGTGGGGGTTGTTAGGGAAGCTGCTTAAGTTCTTCTTCTAACATGTATGGTCACCCAACTTCAGTATTAATTTAGCACAGGTAGTTTGAGATCCATTTGGAATAAATAAAATGGATCTTTACTTGAAGTACTGTGGGGAAGCCCTGCCTTTCTTCACTGACTTTAGAGATGACTTGAAGAGACTTWCCTCCTTAGGCTAAAGCTTGCCGTTGTGAATTCTGTCTTTGGTGTCTATGAGGATTTCACACAGTTACAGTTTTGTCTGAAAAGCGATTCTAACTGCATCATTGTATTACAGCAGACCAATTGGTTGGAAAGGACCTCTGGAGGTCATCTGGTCCAACCCGTCGGCTCAAGCAGGCCCATTTAGAGCCAGTTGCCCAGGACTGTGTCCAGACAGCTTTTGAGTATCTTCAAGGATAGAGACTCTGGGCAACCTGTGCCAGTGCTCACTCACCCTCATAGTAAAAAAGTGTTTCCTGATGTTCAGACAGTACATCCTGTGTTTCAGTTTGTGCCCATTGCCTCTGGTCCTGTCACTGGGCTCCACTGGAAAGAGCCTGGCTCTGTCCTCTTTCCACCCTCCCTTCAGGTATTTATATTCTCCCTAYGGCCTCTCACTACAAGAAGGCCCTCCTATATGGCCCCTCACTACAAGGAGGGCATTGAGGTGCTGGAGCGTGTCCAGAGAARGGCAACGAAGCTGGTGAAGGGTCTGGAGCACAGGTCTTATGAGGAGTGGCTGAGGGAGCTGGGGTTGTTTAGCCTGGAGAAAAGGAGGCTGAGGGGAGACCTTATTGCTCTCTACAACTACCTGAAAGGAGGCTGTAGAGAGGCGGGTGTTGGTCTCTTYTCCCAAGTAACTAGTGAAAGGACAAGAGGAAATGGCCTCAAGTTGTGCCAGGGAAGGTTTAGATTGGACATGAGGAAAAATTTCTTCACCGAAAGGGTAGTCAAGCATTGGAACAGGCTGCCCAGGGAAGTGGTAGAGTCACCATCCTTGGAGGCATTTAAAAAATGTGTAGACGTGACATTTTGGGACATGGTTTAGTGGGCATGGTGGTGTTGGGTCGACGGGTGGACTTGATGATCTCAGAGATCTTTTCCAACCTTAATGATTCTATGATTCTATGATTCTTTTATGAGATCCCCCTGAGCCTTCTCTTCAGCAGACTGAACAGTCCCAACTCTCCCAGCCTGTCCTCATATGTGAGGTGCTCCAGTCCCATAATCATCTTTGTGGCCCTTCGTTGAACTCTCCAGTATATCCATGTCTCTCTTGTACTGGGGAGCCCAGAACTGGACACAGTAGTCCAGGTGTGGCCTCACCAGTGCTGAGTAGAGAGGAAGGATCACCTCCCTCYGCCTGCTGACAATGCTTTGCCTAACACAGCCCAGGGTACCGTTTGCCGCCTTTGCGGCAAGGACACATTGCTGGGTCGTGTTCGACTTTGTGTCCACCAGGACCCCCAGACATGGGTAGGCAAATGGTATCTGAAGCATTTGCACATCTGAATTAGTATTACTGTAGGTACATATAGCTGTGATTTTGATGTTTTAAGGAGACATTTGGTTTATTTTGTTACATAATGGGGCTTAGTTTCAGAATATTTTTTTTAAATGCATGCACATTCACTCCTGATATTGTACTGTTTCTTTGTATTGTAAACTGGATTAACACTTGCTGAAATTATTACCATTAACAGCTGTCACTGATCAAGAGATAAGAAGAGCAATTCTTTTCAAAATGAAGGCAAATTCCAGGCTAYTTAGAAATCTGACGTATCTGAGTATAAAAGCTTTGTAGAGTATTGGTTTACAAAGAGGTATGCTCAGGTATATGTGTGAGAGAAATCAGGTTATAAAATAGAGTGAACCAGACGTGCTGTGCCTCTGGAGGAAATCTTAGCCTGTGTTCTAGAGTTTACTTTGGCTGCAGTCTTATTTCTTGAAGTGGGGTACAGAGCAAAAAAGTTGCAGTTTCCCTGTAAATGGGAAAACTCTCTTGGTCCATTTGATTTCTTCAGCATTCAAGAGTGTAGGGCTGGCATCTGTATCAAAAGACAACATTTATGTGGAATACCTTTATTCTGCAGAGTTTTGGGAAGAAGAAACCGCTACCAGTTACAATGGGGACCACTAAGAACTTTTTGTTTTCCATAGCAAAAACTGATCCTATGAACTTGTAGCTATGTGCAGGTTTACCTCTTTTGTAAGGTTCAATGGCTGTGGATTGTCAGAATTTTACATCAGCTGTATTCCTCTTCTGACAGCTGTGAGTATGGAAAAAAGTTGGCAGAATTTAAGAGATTTATTTAAAATCTGTAATCAGGGCTTAGGACCAGCTCTTCAGTTTCTTCTACTCAACGGTRAAGTATTTGTTAAGAGAGAGAAGCACTGAGAGCCATGGCGTAATTGGACGTTCATTTAATTTGCCGAGTATTTTGCCTAGAATTCACTGGACTGTGTCTTAATGCTTTTTACGTACAATATAAAATGTTAGTGGGACAAAGATTTTTTTACGTGTTTTGRTGGCAGAATCTGCTGCACAGACTAATGTTGCATATTTTCAGTGAACCTGTAATACTTTGCCTTTCAGCATTGATTTCAGAGATGTTAGTTCCCACATTCTGCCTCCTGTGTCCCCCTTGTCTTGGAAGCCTGCTGTCAACATACAGCAAATTTTTTTTCCCCCAGAAGGCTACCTTTTAAAAAAAAAAAAAAAAAAAAAAAAAAAGAGGGAAGCAGCTTATGTGAAGTCTTGCCTTTGGGTGAATTTCTGAACCATCCCTTCTAGGAGAAATCGTTTCCTTTGTTCCAAATGCATAATCTCAGTGCTTTGCTGAGGAGGGGCAAAAGCGCTGCCATCGAAGAACACTCTTGCATGGATTTCTGTCATTTATCAATGAGCAGTTATCCATTGGTGTTCACRAGGAGTTCATAATTCTCTTTGAGTAGACAAGGTTTTTGGGGGTTGATATTCTTTGTCTGACAAAATATTTATAACACTTTTGCCAAAGGCGATGTTTTTCAAGGCTTAGCTTTCCTAGTGCCAAGGATTTTTAAAAGCAAAGATTGTGGCCTCCAAAAGCCAAGTACTAGTAGGCATAAAAGCCTACTGTGGCAATAGAAAAGGCTTTAAAAACTTTTATATTTGTTCACACAAGTGTTTCAGTGTAGAAAAGTCTGCCTTCAAGCTTCATTAACTTTGTAAGACTGCAAACTAAGAGTCTGATGTTTTATGCATTTAGGTTTAAGACGACAAGCATTAAGGTTGAAATACAGGTTGCTAGCAAGAAAAAAAAAAATAAAAATTGGATTTTCACCCGAGAACAAAGTACTGGGAGATCCCTAACCCTGCAGCACTCCARTGTAGCCCTAGATTGAATTTTTAAATGTCCCATTCAAAGAAAAATGCAAAATCCTTCRAGCAATGTGTAAGTGGATGAATTGGCCTATAGAAAAAGAAGTAATAACTATAAGCTGCAAGACAATGATGTCTTTACCATGCTGCATCTTTCAAATCCTTCAGCACTGGTCCACCTGTCTACGATGGATGTAGTGATAAAACTTCTGCTAAATCTGTTGAGCTGAGAATTTTTCAAAATCCCRCTCTCTTAATACACCACAAACAGCGTGACGTAATGAAATATATATTTTGGTATGCAGGGGTGAGATCTGAGTAGCAAAATGTGGAATATTTCTGAGGACTGAAATCCAGGATTCTAGGAAATGTGACTTGACTTTCCAGTGCATACTTGCCATCAAATGTTGAGTATGTTCAATTCCAACATTAAGCAAGTATGTARCCAATGGATATGGTGCTTACAGCAGTTCTTCCATGCACAAAAGATACAAGTCCAAGTGTTAATACAGAGTATGTCATTTAAGTTAGAAAACAAAGAAGCTTTGTGATTCATTACAGCATGAACACTAGCACGTCTTTATAGTTSTTCTTTAAAAATTCATATAATCATCAAATTTTATATGATACACTTGAAATAGCACAGACTGAATTCCAGAGTTGCTTTCCCATAAGATCCTACAGGCTTGTGCAAGAATTGCATGAATGGCTTCCCTTTGCAGTGCTATTGGTTGAAAAATGCTAGATCTGCAACATTTGATTTTAATGACTAATTAAGTATTAGATGTGTGTGTGGCATCTCTGCAGCCATCTAAACTCTCTGTCCCCAAAGTAAGCTCCCTGCCATCCGTTGCTATCTGCTTTTAATTTGCATCGATGAACAAAATTAATAATAAAATTTACCACCATTGTGAATTTAACTTGGTTTACTGTTGTGGATTGCAGCTTTTCCTGTATTCCAGACTTTGTTTTCATTCAACCTCACAGCAAATCCACTGACCTAGTGTCCCATTGCATGTTTACAGACCCTTTGTTACTACAATTGTTGTTCGGTTCTAGTGAGACACGGTTCACACTACCTGTTTTGATTCGTGTATGAGAGAAGCAATCGGAGGGTCAGGAGCAAAGGCTGCTGTGGCTGTGACAGGTGTATCGCTGCGGGCGGCGTGTTTGCGCGTGGGTGCAGGGTGCTGTGAAGAGCAGCCCGCTCATGCTGKGCACAGAGGGGCTGTTAGGGATGTGGACTTGCAGCCCGCCCTCAGACTTGGCATTCTTCTAAAAACCACGATCCTAGTCTGATCCTGTGCCTTGTAGGTTSGGGGCGAATGTGGTTTCTACGGCCGGTGGATGTGTGGCAGGCAGAGCGAGTGACTTAGGCTTGAATAGGAAATTGCAGAGGATKAGCAACAGCAGTTGTTGTCTGAATGTTTTCCACATTTGTCATCCAAGCAGAAGGGATTGCAGAACCTTTAAGACTCAGAGTAGGTTTCTCTTTAAATCATCGGTTTTGATTATTCTAGTAGTGTTATGGTGGACTATGCTGTTAACTTAAATCTTGCCACCTTATGCRTGGATTATTTATCTTTTAAAAGTGGAGACAAATTAATACTAGTGTTTAAAGTCATTGTGAGACTGCATTCAGTTAAAGATGCTTTTTGTTTTGCTTAGGTAAGTAGGAGTGGCTTGTAGGAAACACCTTGACCAACTAGTCCTGATGTCTGTAAATTCTTAGAGGTCTTAGTAAACTTCTTTGATTTGTTGTGTCTTTTTAATGTAATCCAGAAAATATTCATCAGAACAAAAACTTCGAGCACCAGAATAAGGAAATAAAAATAGATACGGCTGTTACTGCATCCTTAAAGCAAAGCCACTGTAGTTCCCATACATTTCCTAAAGCACTTTTTTTTTTCTTTTTCCAGACCTAAAGATTTTCGAAGGAAATAATAACTGTAAAAGAAGAAGAACTGCCATCAGGAGTGTCTCTCCTCCTTGAAAAAAAATTCTTCTAACATGGAGGCATCTGTGCATCTCGGTCAACCCTTCTAYACAGAATGTTTTTGACAGGTGTTAGCAAACTTTATTTGGAAAGATTATAAAAATTACTGTATTTGAAACAACTAAGAATGGATATTACGTTGGTAATGCCACCTGTACTCTGTGTTGTATGAGCTGGTATTAATTACATTTGCTTTAATACTATTATTAAAGAATTGATACATTTTTAATTAATATTTACCTCTCATGGAAACAGTACATTGTTTACTGAAATGAAGTATCTCGCCCTAAAAGTTGCAAAACTTGATTTCCATGCGGTAGAGCAGTGAATAATTATGGTCACAGAGCTCCCACGAAGGGCACACTGTCGGTAAATAATCTGATTTGCTTTTCTGGTAAAACAGGTGATCCATCCTTACACAGCCTGATGAAGAGAGAATGCCAATCTTAGTTCAGAAAAAGGGAATTGTTCACGTAGACCTCATTCTTTCTTTGGGGGATGTAAAAAAAAMCAGTAGCTTGAGCTGTTTATTACTTCTGTAATATATTGTGCTGTTCTTCTGAAAGCCTTTTCTAGAGTGCAGAGTGTGTATATATAGATTTTGCTGAATGCATGTCTATGCAGGCCTGCAGTTTCCTTATCTTTTTAGGTGAATATACCCACTGAAGTTACTGTGGTGGTGGTAAAGCAAATTCAAACTTATTCCAGAGCCAAATTACTCTTCAGAGGAAGCAGTGCACRTTTCAAATATGCATGCATGCATATTGTAGTTCTGTTAGAGATAAGAAAAATATTATTAAAAGATGCATCTTCGAGGAATGAGGAGGTGGTGAGATTTGTGGTCATTTTTTATGTCTTGTGGGAGTTTATCTCACAGTCTTCAGCACGTTSTAGAAAGAGTTTTTCTGCACAACATGCTTTCCCTATAGTTTAACCTGTTCATTATGACCAAAGAAGTATTTGGTCACCGACCGTAATCTTCCACCCTGAAGCTTTGGCCATCTTTTGATATGGAATGCCATATGGTGTGCTTGGAACACCAAAAATGAAGCTAAAGGGAAATCAGTTTATGCTTACAGAGGGCCTGTTTGCTACGRGGAGGAAGACTGCGGCATTTTACAGTGTCTGGAATTTCTTGGATGCTGGAAGAGCGACATTTCAGTTCCAACAGAACATACTGCTGGAATACTGCGGAGCAGCAAGGACAGCATGAATTTCAGAGGTGATGTTGTCTGCATCCAAACAGCAAACTGTTGGTGGGAGAGGTGTACCTCCAGGAACTGCATAATGAGTGTAGGCAAGTAATGAACAGAATGAGAGCTCCCTGKTTTTTTTTTAATAATCTTACTGTTTTTCAGACTCTAGTTAGTCTGCTCTGCACTTAAATCTCTAGTGTGCTGAATGACAACATCAAGGTTRACTCTTCTCTACTTTCTAGATGCTGAATGGTATTAAATATATTCCTAATACCATTTCATTCTTGGTATGGAGATGTTACACGAGTGGCAGCAGGAGAGTTGACACCCATAAGATTYTGTCTGCCTCAGAAAGCAGACGGGCAGAACCCCTCTCATCCAGGCGTAGCTTCTGAAGGTGGCACACTCGCAGTGCTTTTTAACAACAAAAACATCCGTTTGGGGCTGTGCAATATATTTTCTTAAGCGGCTCTTCCTCTATAGGAGTAGGTCTGCTGACAACCCAACATAGTACAGATTTTGTTRAAGAGCTTATTGAAATAACAGACAGTAAAGGCAGATCATGTGGAGATACTCTTCCTTTTTTTCTCCTCTTAAGCCCAAATCCGATTTTGATTCCAGTCACAGGAACACGCCTTCCTTACTTGAAGAATGTATTAAAGAATGAAGCACATCATTTTTCTTAYGAAAAGCAAAGGAGGAAACTCAACTTAGGTGTTGAATGATGCAAAATAACTTTTAAGAATTATTGTGCTTCCGCAGATTACTTCCCTGAAGTTCATTACTGCTTYTCTGCACAGATAACCTTCAAGCCAAAGCTGTTGTGTAAATAAATGAAGCATCTGTTGTTTTCTGCATAGTAGAAGATGCTGATATGTTCTCTGTGAAATTTTACAATGTTTGGTGAGGAAAATTTRTGTTTTCTATATCCATTGTATATAAGCATCAGATAGGAAGAAGAACATTGTTTTATTTACAATCATATTTAATATATGAAATAATGATTTGGTATAGGGCATTTCTTTGGCATTCAGACGAGCTTATCCTGGGAAATGTTCCTATCCAGTGAACGTGCAGACTTCATTTCCAAGTCAGTAATCACATTTAATTAACTAGTGAAAGTATTTTTAAAAGCAGTAGGTTAAAGTAAATGCTCTTTTTTTGTGTAAGGACACAGTACATATACTTTATTGGTAAGATCTGGGTGGCACCAGCTGTTCATCATGTCCTAAGTACTTCACAGTCAGCAACTTAAGTTTCTTAGGCCGTTTGGAAAAATACAAGACACTCCTGATTATTCAGAGACTGAATTTTGGAGAAAACGTTGACCATATGCATTTGTGTCTTACTTTTTTTGGTGAACATRCAAATCCTGAATAATATATTTATAACTTGGTAGAGCCCACCAGTTACTTTTTACTACCAAGGTATACCCAGCAAGTGAACGTACAACCAGTGACACATGAAGCATTCTGGTTAGCGGGGTGCCAGTAAATGTCATTATAAAGTTAAAGCAAATTAACTAGTGCAATTAAAGCTTGTGCTCTAGTATATAAATTGTTATAAAATTGTAATGAGCATGCCTACTTTATTACCCCAAGTAATGTCTTTGTTCGTTTCATTCACTGCATGTACGTCCCGTATGGCGTGAGGGGGGAGATGGTTGCGTTGGCAGCCGGTCGGGAGCGTGTCCCACAGCCGGGGGCACCTGGGCTCCCCGTGGGCAGAAGGGTGCGGAGCTGCTGCCGGCTGCTCCCCCAGCCCGGGGGACGGGGGACGGGTGCAGGAGCTGTTGGAGGGGCACAGCGTAGGTGACGCTGACTGTGCAGCCCAGGCACACTCGGGGATTTGCTCAGGCTGTCGCTGTTCATTTCAAATATGGGGCAAATACTAACACCAGCTGCCTTATTTTGAAGCGTTTGACTATGTCTGTGCTGTCTTCCCTACATCCCGGTGTTTGCCCTACCACCCTTCCCGGTCCCACAGTGCTGTATCATTTCTTGACGACCAGTCTGGGGTGCAAATTAATTATGAACTGTAACATGAGGCGCAGAGTCTTTCTGAGACAACGCAGGCAGAATTGCGTGAATGCCGATTTTCCATCAGTGACCTTCTCGGCGTCGCTTCCACAGGACCAACACTTTGGCACACCGTGGGGAAGGCTCTAGAAGGGGTCAGTACAACACGTGGGTGGGAGGGTGCCGGCTGGGAGGGGGGCAGAGAGAGAGTTCCCATTCGGGGTAAGTTAACGTGGGTGTTCACAGCCAAGTGCAAGCAGGTAAATTAATCAGGTGCTGCACCCATAACCTGTATTTAACTTCAGCAGTATCTCCCTGCCCGTCAGCTGTGTGTGCCAGGCTGTGACACCCACGTGTGTGTGTGCACCCAGCCATGCTCGCGTGGTGCGTCACTATTCTCTAAACTGGGGTTAAGCTGCTTAAAGTCCATAAGTTTCGTGATACTTTTCTACCTCCTACTTTAAATGCAAGTCCAGGTAAGGAAATGACGTTCAACTRACACGGCCATCAACTTTTCTCAGCTTTCTCCAGGGAAGCGGTGGGAGTTAGGGGTGAGAGRAATAATGGGAAAACGGAAACACAGCATAGAACATCATTACACAGAACTTGCCATGGGATGTACACAGCTGTGGGTGTTAGTCAGGTGTATAAATGGTTTGTGTTACTAATGAGGCTGAATTCTAGGCCAGGCAATTTGTGCTCACACAGCAAAGGTACCAGTTTGTCTCCTTCCTGGTGCGTGATGAGAGCGTCTGGCCGTGGCCAGAAGCAAAAGCCGGCAGCTCTTTCCTCGCTGAGCACCAACAGACCGAGCCCAGGGAGGGGCGAGCGGCAGCACGGTCCTGGGATCCACAGTCCGTCCTCTCTCCGTCTCTTCATAGGGCTGGGTTAAAAGTGTTCCAAATCTATGCTTTCAACCTAAATCGACATTTTTGAGCTTCTACTTCAAATCCTGCTTTGATGCTTAGCCTCCATAGTGCTGTTCAATGCTGTTTATTGAGTCACTTTATAATTTACCTGGTTTGTTTTAACATAATGAATTGCTTTGTGCTCCTCAAGCGGTTGGGCTGGGGTTTTTCCTTCCTCTCGTCCTTAGCTGATCCACGTTGCCTTCGCGACTACACCTGCCAGTCTTTTGACTTTGGCACGTCAATATGCAAAATCGCACGTCCATAGATGGTACGACCACCTCATCTCATAGTTACTCTCTACACTTGTTCATATATAATTTTAAAAATAAGGCTAAATACTGTTTATACTAAGTGCCTATAGCCTTTAAAATAAAACTGTTGACAGAAAGTGTTGAAAAAAGAAAATGTATTTTCTTCTCTTTACATTCTGTTCCCCAAAGATCCATACAATTGTTCCAAGTTAAAAATCAATCAAATACAGAATTAACATATAAAAGCTTGCCACTTTTATTTGCATACAAAACAGAAATGAAAGAGGTTCACAATAAATTATCAATGTGCTCCCATGGAACATTTTTGTGTATTTATATAATGTGGGTTAAAAAAAATATTCCATTAACATAAGATTTCTTTGCAAAAGTAATAGCTGGGTTCAGGGAAACCCAATTATGYGTTGTTCTCCGGTGAATTTAATAGGGTTACTCTGCTAGTAAAGCAATTCATCCAAAACTAACAGAACATAATCAACTGGAAAAAACATGGATAAAAAAAAACATTAACTTTTCTGAATGGTTCTACGTACACCAACAAGCCTGATGCGGCTTTTTAGATACAGTTTGAATAGTGTATGGAACAGTACTCCAGAGAAAGATCTACAAGTGACCTTTCATCATCATCTAGCACCAACCCACTAACATACTAAGTTTCTGGCATGCAAGATAAGTACCATTATTTGTTGTGTCAACTGGTCATGTACATTTGTTTTTCTCCTTTAATATAAGATCCTGTAAACATCTCCCATGACAGGTTAGGCACCTGGACAAAAGGCCAAACACAGATGCGCATAAAACGTTTCCCTTTTTCAAACAGTTCGTTGAGAGGGGTTTTTTCCATTCGCCCTTTTGCGTACCAGAGTCTTGACGCTCCTTTTGGCTATCTTCCTTGTGAAGCGACTAATTCCTGGGGATCTCAGTTCAACGGCTTCCATCTCTTCTCGAACAGGAGTAAACTCTGGTTGAGCAAGATGAGGTGATGGATAGGAGGACTGGGAGTATGGGGATGGTAAGGGGTAGGACCCGTGAACTACGTACGGCTGTTGCTCACCATCATAAAGGTCCTCGGGGTCATAGATTTGGTAGGAGTTATGTGGCAACTGCACTACAGGGATGTCTTGATCAGTTGGCTCACCGTATCCACCTTAACCCACCACCACCAAGAGTATKCATACGGTTAACACAGGAGAAGGGGAGTAGAAAATTAAAGCACTCATTAGGAAATTGACATTTTATATATAGATATATTTATATATAACGTGTGTGAGTATATATATAATCTTTAAATACACATCTTTTATTCACATAAAGGAACAGTGAAAACATTTAACAAAATTAATAAGCTGGAGCAACTGGAAACCCACCAACAGACAGCCAAGTTAGTTGGAAACCACCACCAGAATTTGTCAAATGTCCAGTTGTAATACTGTGCTTATTATACACTGCACAATCTGCCTGCTTTAGCTTATTCCAATTATGGTCTAGAATACATGATTAACAGGTAAAAATGGGTCAGGCAATAATTTTTAGCAGTGCAAGGAAGCTAAGTGCATGTACAGCAGCTAGTAAGTTCATTAGTGGTAGTCAATATCGTTGATGGAAAGCACAGAGCAGTTCAGCGTCCACCTCTGACCTTCCGCCCAATGAGACCTGAACCAGAATGAGCCTTTCACCTTCTGGATTGGTAGCCATTGTAAGGGATTGGGCCTTAAAACAGGAAATGAACAACGGGGAGGGGAAGTGAGGAGAAAAGGATAGGAAGAGACGACAACAAAAACATTCAGGTAAGTAAAACATACAAATCAGCTCAGGGGCAGATTAAACCGTCAACATCAAACAAATATGCCTTATGTGTAACATTTATAGCAACTAGTGCTTTACTAATAAATCTCGATTTTAGGTTCGGCAACGTAGTTTTTGGTAATTGTGTTAACTTCCTCCCATGGCCTCTCCGTGAATAATGAGATGGGAAAGTAAGACACAGAGAAGATGCAGAAAGAATCATTTTCTCCAGATTGCTTCACTGGTTAATGACGGACACGTGCATCCCTGTGTCAGGTTACACTACTAGGGGTTTAGTAGGGGTCATGCTCTCATGCCATTCGGAGGCACACGGAAGAGGAAGTTGAGCAACACGTTTGAAGAACTACAAATGTAAAAACTCTGCTGTCACGAACATTAGGAGGTGGGGATTGAACACACAGACTGTTCAGCTGAGATGGAGCAGGCTCGTACAACTACACAAACACATACAGGACAAAAACCCACTACGCGGGATCCGTCTTACAGGCCGGGATCAGATGGTGGACTTCCTTTGGTCACTACGCTGGGGTCACCTTCTCTTCGTGCTGCAGTCTCACAAAACACAGCAGCACTGGACACGCACGTTTTTAGGGAGCTACCACGTTTTTAGCGCAAGGTTCACCAGTAGCCTCCATCTTACTTTGGCTGTTAGAAAATGCCACCCCTGCCTCTGCAAACAGCAGCCGCCCCGACTCCTGGCTACTCACCTCCCATGCCGTAACCAGCGCAGGAGGACGGATCGCAGTACCCCGGCGGGCCAGAAGGACCCTGTGAGCCCGGGGGACCTGTGTGACCGGCGGGACCTCGTGGGCCTGGAGATCCTGGTGGTCCCGGGCTGCCAGTTCGACTTTCTCCTGGAGGTCCTGCGTAGAAGGGGGAGATGAAACATCTGAGTAGCATCTCTCCTAGAAGCAGGGAGTTGAGGCCACCTTTCCAGGCCTGGAAAACATGGCACCGAGCGTKCTACAAACACTTCCAGGAGATAGCTTGAGCAGAGGAGCTAGGCATCCTGGCTCCGATGCCTCTGGGCAAGCTGAGGGAAAGGCTCCAGCCTTCCTCTGGCAAGGAAGATGAAGCAGTGGCCAGAGACACAACCCGCTCCTGACGAGCCTCCTCTCTGGCCACTGCTTCGTCTTCCTTGCCAGAGACAGCTTTTAGCCAGAAATTTAAACTAGAGCAAATGTTTCACCAAGCCTCAGACATTCGGAAAGGCAGTTTCACGGGGGGAGGACAGCCCTGGATGCCTGCACAGCCCTCCATTCACCCACTCCCTCTCAATACAGCTTCTGGGTAATGCTGTGCCTCGATACTGGTGCTCTAAGGGCCAGAATACCCTAACGAAGTCAACGCAATTTTATGCCTGTTTCAGCAGGACCTGGATATCACCCTCTCTGCTTTTTCAGGAGCTAAATATAAATCCCTGTGATTAATGTGCTTAATTAATATACATTTCTCTGTCAAATTACAGTTAGGTATAACCTTGAATCAATGAGAAAACAAATGCAATTAATCCAGATTATTTTTTTCCTTGCCAGACCTCATGTCTGAAAAAAATACTTAAAACATTAAAAAAGGTGATTTTGGAGAAGCAGTTTGTCACAGGGAAAAGGAAAATACTTGTGTGACTGGTGACACACCATCACACGTCACATCACAATATCATACTACATAGTAAGAACATTATGACAGTTAAGATGCCTGAACTACTGACTCTGCTGCTGCTTGAGCCTTAGGAGCGGAGGACAGAGCCCTGCAGCTCTTAGCTGCTTTGCACATGGGTCGGAGTGGTCTAATCCAGATGCCCCAAACATAACTTTACCTGTAGATCCTGGTGGGCCTCGGGGTCCTTGTGTTCCAACTCCTGGATTGCCTTTTTCTCCTTTCTCGCCTGGTAAACCTAAGGAAATAGTACTCATCAGAGTCACATTTTGAACAAAACTGTGTGCAGTGTTTATTATTTAACCRGGATTATAGTTCCATATGTTATTTTTCATCTAAAAACAGATGGCAGAGAAGGAAGGAGGTAAAAATAAAGAATTATTTGGTTCTTTTTTCCTCCCTTYTCTGACAGCCTCTCAAGGGAAACATGGCATTCCTGGGGTCTTAAACATTCCTGCTGCCATGGTGGYTTCATCGAGGTGGTATGCAGAGGCATCGGCCAGTTTCCAGGCTGCACTTCCTGCTGGAAAGCTGCCTCTGGACTACACCAAGGTACAACTATTGTAAGTCAGAAGAATCCTCAGAGCCTCACAAAGCTGTCTATAAATTACTGTGTGGCCCAGAAAAGTCAAATTTTTTAATGCTACAGCCAATTTTCCTTCAAACATTCACCCACCAAACAGTGGTTCAGCATAAGATGGTTCTACACATAAATGGAGAGAGTTATTGTGGGCTATTGCTGAGTCTTGCTAAAACGCAAGAAATGYGTTTCAGCAGAGTCAAAACCTGACCCCCCAAACGAAGCCCAATCTAAGAGTGTCCCAGTCACGAGACTCTGATGTTCCAACGTGCACAGCCATTGAGTTGTGTTCCTGYACTTGCTCATGGCCCTACATTTCTGTCGTTGGGTCTGATCCACGGAGATCACAGATCTAGTAATCCAGAGAAGGCACTACCTTCTTCCAGCTTTCCATCTCCTTCTGCACTACCGCTATGGCATCCTATAAAAGCACTTTCTATACACAGCGATCACAATGAGCAGTGTCAAACTAAAGTAGGTGTCAAAACTACAAATTCCAGACCCTGAGTTTCCACCGGCGACTTGGAAACTCTCACAAAGTCTGTGTTTGATTTGGATGGTTCAAAGATGCCAAATCCAGGCTGGTTTGTGGGACTTTCCCCCCATTTTCCAGACCTCCCAGCACTGGTAATTGCTCTCACTGCTTCACAGCTTCCACACTTTGAGAATCAAAGCCAATATAGAGCACCTTCATAAAAAGTAGAAAGAAAACAGCTGCTGCCCTTGATGGGGCAGTATCTACAATTTCAACCGACTGGCCTCCTTCCTTCCCTTCTGCTCAGGTAACTATTACCTCTTAGGGAAAAACATCTGGAGGACACCTCATTTTTGCAAGGAGCCACAGAAGATTTTTTTTTTTCCTTCCTAAGCTAATTTCTGATGGAAGAAAATAAGTAAGAACAAATTCTTAACCATGAAAAAAAAACCAAACAGTAATTAAAATTCATCACTGACACAGAATTGCTCACATCGAGTTTACAAATCCCTGAATTACAGGGGACTCGGTATTTGCTGAGGAGTTCTAGGTCTTCTAGAGAACAGGTGGCTTCCAGGGCAATATATCATGTAGCCCAATCACCTGGAAAACACAGGCTACACCACTGCAATCAGTAACCCCATACTGAGCACATTGTTTTTAACCAAAGCATGACAAGCTCTTTGTCTTACCTCTACACGGCTTTTTGCCACTGTTCTGGCATAGTTCAAGTATTTCCCGTTTCCATTTTATACCTTTTATTTCCTTTCGTTGCACAATTTTGTTGTTGAGTTAAAAAAACGTGTCTCTTGGTGAGCGGTTATTTTATCATAGAGAAATTATACAGCCATAACCACTTCTCCCAGCATTTTCCATTAGGGGGTCTCCAAAGCTTTCCAAGTGTCTCTAGTAACACTGTATTTTACAGGAGAGACTTGGCCACCAAGAGAAGAAATACCATGGCCAAACTGAATCAGCAGGAAGTGGCAAAAGATAGCAGGTGTGATAATCTGGGTGATGTTTACACCATTATTTTGCAAATAGCAGGTATCTCCCTCTTGTTTCTAGAGGATATTGGGCAAGACAGAGCAAGGTTTTGTACGCCTCATCCCTGAATTTATGGATAACAAAATATTTATAAAACTATTTCTAAAAATGAAATCTTTGTGTTTGGTTGTCCTGACTGTTTAGTCATTTGATGACTGCAATGCTGCATAAGTTTCTTCCAAGTCTAACATTACTCCCTATCTAAGTCAGCAYGTTAGAAGTGTCACCAAATGTTCCTTTGACCAGTGTAGGAACACAAGTGCCAGGGTGTACCTCAGAACATGCTCTGACCTGGAGATTCTAACTCATGCCTCTAAAGTTATCTCCATCCCAGCTAGACCCAATACAAACACACTGATTTGATTACCATAATTCTTTTCCTGAATCGCCTGCCAAGCTTACTGGCAAATTCTTGCTTATATCATGCTCAGTAGCCAGATTTCTGATCGCGTAGCTTCTTATCCCAGGACTGGCACTTCACACTGACTTCCAGGGATGCTTCACAGCGATATTCAAGGACCTGCAATTCTTGTGACCATGGGCTGGGTTCTCCTTTGCTGGTTTAATACTTTCACCTGTGCTTACTGTGACACTCAAGGCACAGTCCTCCACTGTTTAAAATATTAGGTGAAATTCTCAAAACGATCTGTAGCCACAAGTCTCAAAACCTACAGAGCTGCCACAAAGCCAGCTTTTCAAAGGGCATCTAGGCTTGGCACCGGAATGAAGCCTAGTCCGATGCGCACAACTCAGTTAAGCACCTACACTCGCTCTAGAGTACCTGAAGAGAGCTAGGCATTTAGGATAGGTTACAGAAGCCGGAGTGCTAAGGTGGTCACCATTAAATAAGAAATGCTGAAGGGAGGCATGCCATGAAGGTGCCCCTCTAAGAACAGGTCCCAGAGCTGACTCACCAGGGTGCACGTTTTACCTCTCTGTCTACCTATCTAGAGAAATAGGTAAACACATGCACACTGAAAGATTTAAATTATATCAGTGTCATGGTCCCACTAGTTTTTATGAGCCCTAGTCTGGGTAAAAGGCCAGTAGGGTTTCAGGCTGTGGTCAATAGGGTTTCAGGGGTCTCCTCTCCCCTTCTCTAGCACCCTTCCATTTCCCAGCATATTTGAGCCCCCTGGAGAGGTCCAGAGCTCGTTCCACAGTGCAGACAGCAGCACAAAGTGGCTCTGCCATGCTGAGACCCATCTCTCCTATGCTGAGACCCATCCCACATGCAGGCTCTGCAGATTTTTAGATGATGGCATATAGCTGAAATCCAGAAATCTTGGATGTTCAAGTGTAGACAATCCTGATGATGTGGCTTGGATACATGACTGTATGTTCTCTCCTACTCAAGGGTTCTGACTACCACCTCAGGATGCATTAGGCCAAAAAAGTTAAGAATGGCTCTCTAGCCTAACTGCTCAAAAACTTGTCAGGGAGAGAGAGGCCTTGTTTCAGACCTTATTCCAAGTTCTAATATCCAAAACATAGATGAATATATTCATTAAACTGGACCACAAGACCTTCTCCCAGTGGTGGTAGTAGGTAGGAAAGGAATGCAGCTTCAAATTTCTTGAAATTATGATCTAACCATTTAGCCACAGGAGAAAAGCTGGAGAGGAACTAGCACCGCCATCTCTTCTATCAAGCCTCCTTCAGATCTAATCTTCCTATTTTCTATCTTGCTCATTGTGGTGGTGCATTCTGTCCCCCCGCCTTCTCCTGGGCCGCTTGTTGATCTCAGAAATTCCCATAAAACCTTGGCCTTGCTATAATGAGTCTGGTGGTTAAGCGCTCCTTGACCGTATCAGAAACACTGCACAGCTGAGGTTGGGAACGTACTCCTACTGCCTGGCCCAGGTGTCATCCCCTGATACCTTCATCTGAGTTGTAGCTCAAGTGGAACAACACTGAAACCTTGGGAATTTTAGTAACTACCACCTGGGACTGCRGCCAGGATGGAAATTTACAGATGACTAAAGCCAATCATCTTGTGAACCTACAAATGGTGGTCCTAACGGAGACCCTTTGAGCTCTCCCGGACCGCAGCAGGCTGCACCCAGCATCTCCCTCTGAGCGGGACACCTCTCAGAGCTTGCGGACTCTCAAGTTTGCAATAGTCGGAGGACCGTTGCCGACTGCCATGGGACCTGGGCTGAAATGCTCCTCAAGGCTCAACCCTTCGCCCGTTGAGAGATGCCAAAACATTTGACATGACTATTTCACTGAACTTGAGRGGAATTTTTAACAGGTATACCTTTTGTACATTTATATATATTTCTGTTTGTGTGTGTGTGTATGTGTGAACTAATAGCAAGCATAATCTGTAATTAAGACACTGTCATGATTGTAGTAGACTCTACTAACTTACTTTGTAAATGTTACATTAGTTAATGATTAAGTGCTGCTAAAATCTTATGATCCACCTTAAAACTGTGGATGAACCTCGTGACTCAACGGGAGGGTGTCCCTCACCATTTTTGTCCTCGATCTCTATGTAAACCATTCTAGCCCAATTTTGACCCAATTTTCCTTTTCATCCATGTAGTAAGTAATAGAGTGAACCTTGCCATYGAACTCTGTTAAGTCACGCTTTTATAAATTTCTATTAAAATCACTTTCTGCTAATATCTTTGACGGTGATTCTTTAAGCGGCCTAAACTACTCATTCGCGACACTTGTACTCCACAGCCTTCTCTTACAACTAAATCAGTTCCTACCAGCCTTTTGCAGGTAGATAATGAGCAGCCTCTGGCCAAACTACAAGATTAGTAAAAGCAATGTGACCAGGTTGAAGGTGTAGCCTTGAGCTAACACAACCCTGTTGCTGAGGAAGGGCTCAGCACTGTTAATACAACCCCTTTGGTGATCTCAGAACAACAGCAGAGCAAATTTGTGTCTGACTGCTGTGTACTACATACTGCAGTGCACCTACCTTACCTCATGGTTGTACAAGGTACCTATTGGTCTTGTTCAGACTGTTTTAGACTTTCAGATTATAAAGTGTCCAAAAGGTAAGTTTCAGGAATTTTATATCCATAGCCTTTGGTAGCACGAGCTCCTAAATCTCACTGAAGGTCAATGAGTCTTAAGTGTTTAAATTACTCAGTCATCTTGAAATTTGCTAACATCTTTTCTTCTGGGATTCTTAGCAATGTAATACATGGGATTCCTGCTCTCAGAGACTGTCTTCCAAGTCCAGTATGAACCTCCTGTCTGCAGTCCAGCATTTGGTTAGCAGAGATTGCAGTTTCAGTCCCAGAACCTTTGATGAATGATTGCATTGCACAGTGTATGTGGGAAGCAGTCCTAGGTGGCAGATACATGCTCTAACCTACATTTATATTCCTGGGGGAACCTGCCAAAAAACCATGTCATCTGTGATCAACAACTGAATTCCACCCATTTTAAAGACAAATTTCTCAGGCAAACCTCTTGTCCTGCATTCCAAATGCAGTTTCCAGATACCTAAAATTTGCTTAGCCCTGGCTTGCTTCAAACATACGGAGAGACTCCTCTGTTGCAATTCACTACTACTGCTGCAGGCCTTTTAACAAGGTAAACTCATCTAAACTGTCTCTTACCATACATGCTCTGTAAGGAAATGCTTGCCGTTTGCAAAAGAAAAAGTCTGTATGTGTGGATTGCTTTGATCATAAGAAGACTGGCCCATGATAACCATCTGGAATCTACACAGATGTTTAGTACAAGGACCATTGCTTATCCTACTGTACAATAACATAGCATGGTGACTTCAAAGACAATTGCCACAATGTTTTCACATCACAGCCTTCCATGCACTCAATTACTACCCTTTACACACACAAGAACACACACCCATACGTGATGTTCACAGAATAAACAGCAGTGAGAAATGATAAATATGGAACAAATGTACTCAGGCTAAGAGTAAAATGTTCATTCTGGATCAAGTTATGAAGCTCTTGCGCAGGGCAAACCTTCTTTGAAATCACATGGATATCAAGTTCCTAAAGCAAACATACTGAAGGCCAAGATACAAGTCTGCTTCAGGTTTCCTTTAGTCTAATTTCCAGTAAAGTTCACCAAGTGAAAGAGAACATAAACACTGAAGCAAGAATACCCTACTCCTCAGGCAAAACTCACATGAGTTAAAATCAAGCACTCCATGGGCTTCCCTAATGCACCTTCCACCAAAGTTCTTTAATGAGAGTACGTTAACAGATTCACAGACCTCTTGGTCATAGTTAATGGCTCCCTCCTATAAATGACAGAAGATTCAAAATTCATCCATTTAGCTTTCTATCAAGGTCATATTTGCATTTCATTAGAGCATAGCTTACAGAAAGTCAACCAGACAAGACATCACTCTCCATGTAAGTTACTGCAAAGGTTAACCACTCTCTGGGATAAAAGTGTGTATCAAAATTTGTCATTTGAGTTAGAGTGGCTTCAAATTCTAGTAACTGTTTTCATATTTGTGCTCTGGACATATTTCAGCAATACCATCAAACTGTCTCTCCCCCTTCACGCTAACCACTTTTTTATGTCTTGTCCCCATCCAAAATAAGCAATGGCTTGGGTTCAGCCCCATGGAGATCACAAGCAACTGAAATCAATTATTTCCAATGCTCTGCTAAAGATACCTCTGATACCATCAGTTATTAAAAACAAAACCAAGATCATGAACACATTCTCTATGAGAGAAAATCAAATGTCCATGGTTTCTGCACAAAAGGAAATCTTAGATATTGCTTATCTACTTTTGTCTTTAAGAGAATACTGTCCTTTGAGGAGAACTGCATATTGCAATTAAGAAAAATCAAACTGCTACCAAAAATGTCCTCTTTCAAAGATGTTCAGTTGTAACCATAATGTATAATAACACAGGGTGATTTTTTTTATCCAGATGAAGCTAAAATTGGAAATAAAAAATATTTAATTGACTCAACTCCATTTAATTCCATTGGAATTTTGCCATCAGAGCTGTAAACATGTGGCTTTTGATAACACGTTTAACTAACTCTTTCATATGAAGCCAGAAAGCAAATATGGATGAAGCTGTACTTGAGAATAATGACTTTCCCAGTGACAGCTTAGGTATTTATTATATTTTAATCATAGTGGGATGGAATGAGTAGCCACAAGTTTCGTGCATCACTTCAGGACACATCATAAAAGCTGAAGTCCACCCAGCAGTAGAAAAACAACTGCATTTTCACAGCATCTGAAAGCTAGCAGTGCCTCAGCATAATTTTTACTACAGCTTTTACTTTTCCTTAAAGTTGAGAAAACTACCCACATATTATAAAAATAACTGAAAAAAAAGAAAAAACATGCTGAATCTTTGCTTTTTTATATTATTTTGCAGAAGTCCAACTACTTCCTGAGCACTCAGAAGCCAGACACTAGTTAAGTCCCAGTTCATAAACATAAAATCAAAACAAAAGATGTTTGAACTAGCTGAAATAAGAATAGAAAACAGTGCTGTGCACTAGTTAAAATAAAAATAGAGATGAGTGCTGCGAATAATTAGTGTTTGGGTTTGGTTTTTTCCAAACACCTATATTTATGCAAATATGTAAGAGAGCAAAATTCTAGTAATTTATCTGGGATTATGTACTATAGGGGACTGATAACACAATGTGGCCTCCTTAATCTTTAAATCACCAGTCCAATTCAAATGGCCTGTTGGGGCACCAATAAAATGTTAATATTGCTAACAAATATTGAGATTGCCAGAGACGTTTCTTTTCACATCATTAGAAAAATACAACAGATAAGACCCCACAGTGTACGGCTAAAACAATAATCAACCGGGGAAACTAAATAACAAATGTCTTAGTGTGATCCTAACCCATTCACTTATGTCTACACTGGAAAAAATAGATCTCAGCTGGCAATAGACACTGAGGACTGAATCTGTCAAGAGAATGACTTATTCTTTCTCACTGAGGTGGTCTTTCTTGGAAGGACCAGCTCAGTGTGTTACTAGTGAGAGAACACATCCAGGAATGGGACACCCTGGACCTAGAAGTTCAAGTGGAGATTTCTAACAAAACTCCAAGACACTCTCTCAATCCGAGCCTCCTTCCAAAACATCTGATTAACGCTTGGCAGAGTGACAAGGTAAACAAGGGAAAAGAAGTCATTGGCCAGGCAAGTTAGCAGGGAAGTTCACCGATGTCAAGATCTCTCACTGCTGACATTTTCCAGTAAAGCTCTCTTTGGAGCCTGATTTCTAACCAGTTCCACACGCTGCTTTCAGAAGTTCCCCCTTCTCCCAGGTTGGGATTGAATGGGTGGTGGGCAAGAGAGGTGAGCAGGAGGAAATATCTAGCCTCCCCCCACCTTTTCTCTTCCCACTCTACCACCACCTTGCCAACTCAGCTCAGAGCCAGTAAGAGGTTCTTGCAGCAATCCCAATAGTYGGAGCTCTGAGGGAAAAAAGGCAACACTACTAAATAAACAAAGCCATCTTTTTTCCCTTCTAATGTCTATTACGTTTTAGTACGCTCTATGGGCACTGCTGTCACTGTTGCAGTGTATTTTCTGTACTTAAAGGTAGAGGCTGACTTTTCAGAGTTGCTAACCTGGCACTGGTTTTGAACATTAAATTGACTTCATATACAACCAAAATGCTGATGACATCAGTGAAAAGGAACACATTGTTCATAAAGACTTCCAAATGGCTGGAGATCTTCAGGACAGGACTATACATTGTGACTTGCTGAACAAGTTAAATACAAACAGTGCTTCAGGACACAGCAAGGGATGGGGTCTGAGTCCATTTACCCTCCTCTCTGTATTACTGGAAACTAAAAACCCTTCCACCCAGAAGCAGAGGAATTTTAGTCTGCTACTTCACTGTATGATATGTAGTTAGGAATCAAATGAGACTGGGAATGCACAAGAAAGTTCCAATCAATCTCGACAAGCATGAAGCTAGTAAAAGTAATTTTTACTTTTCACTGCTGCATTTTGGGGTTAGCTTAAGAGCACTTCCTTAGAAATGGATTCTGAAATATCCCAAGGGTCTGTACAACTCAAAAGGTATYTTTCTGTTAAATAAACTGCTACTACATCAGGCACACTATCAATCTAAAATTTCAGTTGCTTCTGAAGAAATTAAATGCTCAAGGACTAATAAATTATTCTATATTTTTTCCTAGGTTCTGAATGAGTTCCTTCCCCTTCCTTCCAGGTTCTGTGCAAGGCTCCAGTTATGTGAATRTCCCTAAAAACCATTTTCACTCAAATAAAGCCAATTATTTTGTCTTTAAGTTTACAGATAGATTCTTTTTTCTTAAAACAATCTCATTTCAAGCTATAAATACTGTAAAACACCCCCACATTTGGCATCACATTTTATGAAAATCTGCAGAGAGCCTTCGCTGACTGATTATAGTTCTTGAAGTGTGCTTGATAAGTGCTTGCTCTCTACCAAGTATGAAACTCCCCACAAGCACTACCTGCCAAAATCAGCCCCTTCTAACATCAGTTATCTGTTGAGACAGAAAAAAATAATATTCTTTTTTAATGTGCTTTTACCCTTTCTGTACTCACTCTATGACCAATGCTGTTTCCCAGATATTAATAGTATCAACAGTGGGTTAACCCAGATCATGTTTCATTTAAATGACTATATCTAATCAGTCTGTGATTTCATAGTAGTACAACGTGCGGGTCTGGGCCTCAGCACAACAAATACAATGGAAAATACATGCTAAACGCCGGACAGGTTTCCCTTTTTGTAGCCTGGTATTTTGGTTCCTCCATTCCTGAAGCACCAGCAAAATATTCTGTTTACTTAAACAGTTCCAACCTGAGAAGCCATTTAAAATACACTAGTATTTTAAGAAACTACCCTGAAATCTACATTCARCCTCTCTGGGTCACCACTTTTAAAGTCCGTTCCTCACTTGCCGTCTCTTCCAATTTTCTTTCCTACTTGCCTCCCTCCCCCTCATTCCTCTTTTTTTCTGGACAGTGTCTGGTCTTTACTTAGCTGGAACACGCAGCAGCATGACTGAGAGGCTAGTACCCTAAACCTTGCCTCTTTTTTCAAGAGGTAATTAGAATTACAGTTTTGAGGGGAAGAAAGGACCCACAGACTCACAGGTATGCTCAAAGACTTTCTTTTCAAAACAATGCTTTAACTCTGGTCATCATGGCTACTCTGAACTGGAACTATTAAGCTCCTGAACTGAACAGCCTTCATAGCAACTCATTTTTAAAATCCCATTTTRGATTTTGTAACAGCAACACCAATTCATCACTCTTGAATATCACATTTGTCTCGGGTTTTTGGTCACTTCCTCGTGGGATGGTCTTTAAAGCACTTTCACAATCATAGATCCACTCAGTACTACCTCTGTTAGTGTTACTCTGGTACACCAAAGATTGCCAGAGTTGCAGAGAGAGAGTAAATCAAAACATGGAGCTTGTTTCTTTATTAGACAATGCTGGAGGAGGAAAGGAGAAAGGGATCTAGCATACACATAAGAATACAAAGAAGAATTACTGTAAATGAACAGTTATTGTATTACTTCTCTCTGACCTCACCATTTCCTCTCCTTGATCCTCTGAACCCCTCATAAACTAGGATTTTTTTCCCCTCTTCTTATCAACCTTGCTCCTTTCAGACTATCAAAACTTAGAAATCTTGAGACTGACACATTTCAAGTTTAGCAGAAAAGCTCAATCTTTCCCCAACATGAATCTATCAGTTTTGCAGCTGCCTTTTCCAAAAGCTCCTTTGCTTGTACATTTACAGCTCCAGCTTACTTCAGTCCTACTAAGACGAAAGCATGATGTGATGTGATGTGCCCATTTGGATGCCACCAATCTTTAGCAGTTTAGGCATTTAACCTCTGTTTGATCCTGCCAAATCACACCTGGCAAAGCCTGCATTACCTTCATGACTGAGAGTCTCCAGAGCTTCCATTATGGTCTATGTTGAGCTCACCAATCAACTAGTGAGAAAACTGTTGTTCTCACATTTAGATAGGAGACAAAAGCCATCAGAATGCATCAGGAAAGGGAGGTACATTTTTTTGTATATGAAGTACTAAGCCTACCTCTTTCTCCTGGTCTTCCTGGCTGACCAGGACTTCCTGGAAACCCTTGCATGCCTGGTGATCCTTGTTCACCCTGTGGCCCTGGCGCCCCTGGCCGACCTGGCTCACCAGGAGGTCCTGCGATGGTTCGTGTTGAGACAGACTGGCTTGGAATCTGGTTCAGAATTGAGTTATATCTTGCCATATGACCTGTCAGGAAAAAATGTCCTCATTTTCAAGTTGCAGTGGAGAATCTGGTTCAGCTAAGTTTGAACAGACCACTGGCAGGTCCTCAAGGTTGTGGTCTGTCATGGTTTAATAATATGAAGTTGTCCGCTTATTGGTGGAGAAACAGTGGTTTAGGGAGTACACAGAAAAGGGGAAGAACTATTGTGTAGAATTTTATTTCCTTGCTTTGATGTCTGGGATTTTTTTGTATTTTATGTCTATAAAAATTTAAAATTGTTACAGCAGAAGCTTCTGTATACTATAATAGATTGGAGACAATTCAGGCTTTTTTTTTAGATGCCTGATGCTAATCAGCTCTAATTGAACATAAATCCATATGAACATAAATCTATTCAGAGCACAGATCCTGAGCGTCTAGCCTAAAAGGAGCAGATCCCCTTGGATGCTCTGAAAAGCATCATATTTGTAAGTAACTGTGGCAGGAAAAGATCCATTCTAGAGATAGAAGCATATGAACTATCGACGTACTTACCCTGGATGAGTTGTTCACACACTTGCCGGGCAACAGCACGCACCATTGCTTGGGACTGGAGATCACCCTGGATAACAACAGCAGCAGTGTCATAACACAATTTTTTGCATAATTTCTGTCTTGAAAACACTTAGAGCAATGAAAGACATTTATTATCCCTGAGAGATTATATCCTCACAGATGAGAAAAAAAGGCAAAAAAGTTTTGGGATTTCCCTGGTTCCCATTACTGTTTTTAGCCAGCAAACAGAGGTCGGAGAAGATAACCCTAATGAGAGATTTGGGGATGTGCTTAATGCCACATACTTCTCACCTTCAAAACATTACTGTAGCTGTATATCAGACTATGTCTGGAAAAGAAGGAAAGTTTGTCTGATTGCACAAAGAAAACTATTGTGCCTGTAAACACAGAGAAACATAAATTGTCAGAGAAAGCCAGACAGAAGGCCAGACAGGAAAATAAAATGGTGGCTAAAGTGAACATAGACTTACCCGCTCACCCCTTTCACCCTTAGCTCCAGGAGGACCCTATGAAAAGATTCAATACAAAATGAATTCTCATTTTGTTCTTGCTCAAAATTTTTAACACCTAAACTTTGTCTCCCTTGCAGCATCAGAGTAAAAGGAGAAAAAACAAACAAGGAACATGGTTTCAGGAGGCTATGTTGCAATAACATACGTTTTCCATTTCATTACTCAAGAAAATGTTCACCTTTGGCAATTACATGGTGACAATGACTTTCTCGGGGGTTTTTCACATACTGAATTCTCTTGTTTAAAATGTCAGCAAGGGCAGGCCACCAGATGATGCATTTCACGTGGCTGAAATGGGTCTAATCGTCACTGAGTATAAGGAAGAGAAGGTTGATGGGAGACAAAATATCAGTCTCAAGTTTGCAGCATTTGCTGCATGGAGGCTCTGCATCTGCTATGAACAGAGTTAGCAATGGGATTAAACTGCACAGAAAATGAAGTATGACATTAAAGATAATGTCATACTGTAATGATGGTAAGGATCATTATGGATTGGAACAAGTTGTCTAGGGCAGTTACAGCTTCACCAATGGAAGTTATTGGGGTAGGCTAGACATCTCTCAGGAACTCCTGAAGCGAGGAAAGGTCTGCATAAAGAGATAACCAGCTGACTGATGCATGTAAAATACAGCTTATTCTATCCTGGGAAAGAAGAAGCTCCTACAAAGACTGGAAGGTTATTTCTAGGCCTCTTTTCTATTACCCTACCTTTTGGGAACGACACTTACTGAAACTCAGTAATTTTTTACCCACCTAGCTATTTTTTCAGAACTACTAGAGTCTAAACATTCACAGCAAAGGTCTTACATGACTCACAGGAATATCTACACTCTAGGAAATCTAGTTCAATATCTGGAACATGTGTTTGGACAGGAACTGAATAGTCAGCATGTTATACATTCATAGTAATAAGTTCCATAGCTCATCAAATCTCCTTAGTAGATTTCATGATTACACTTAGAAACTATGCAGAGCATTAGGTTATTATCTTTGCTTATATACTATCAGTCATTTCATTTCCACTTAACTAAATAAAAATGCTTGCGTTGGACTAAATCTCCAAAGCAAACAGGATTTTGAAAAAAAAAAATTCTATTCTACAAATCAAGTCAGAAGTACACACTGTCACATTCTGATGCCTTTAAAAATTAAATAGAACATTCACTGGAAAAAAACTGAGCAGGCTTTATAATTAACCAAGTGGTCCAATGCTAAAATATGAATACACAGTATTATCTGAACTGTTACAGAGAAAAAGAGGTCCACTGTAGATCTTCTYTTTTATGTAATTGACACACTCATTTTATAGTTGTATTCCTTTCTTCTAGTTAAACTGGGKTTTTTTTATAATAAAGAAAATAATATCTGAAAGACAAACTTAGTATTAGAGGTTCCTAATACTTATTTTCGGTACAGAGGGTGTAATTTTCCACTCAATGAAACTGATGGTCAAATTTATAGTAACATTCTAGAAAAAACCCTGATCATTAGTCAGTTGCCCTGATGTAAACCCAGAGTAAGAATGAAAGCCAGTTTTTCATTCATGCAACATTTTCACAGTTTGAAAATCAGAATAATATTTGGAACTATTCAGGTTAATAAATGGCATACTTTAATTTCCTGGGAGTTGCTTGAAGCGCAAAGGAAAAAAAGGAGAAAGTAATTGCACACAGACTACAGATTCACATACTGTTATGCTTTTAACTTCTGTGTTTTAATCTTGTGTTTTGACTCTCTAATCCCTATATTCCAAACACTGTATGTAAGATCAACAAATAAATTTAATTATGAAGAATGAACAAAGACAGACCAATATAATGTTTCACTTAGCCACTAACTGCAAACAGATCATAGGCTATAAATATTGAGGAGTTCTGTAAAACAGTGAAGCCAGGATCAGAAACCAATTAATCCACAACAGCAAATATAGCAATATTAATTAATTTTACTCACTGGAGCTCCAACATCACCTTGTGGCCCCTGGCTTCCAGTAACACCTGGAACACCTGGAGCACCAGGTATGCCCTACATGGAAAAAGAGAAAGAAAATAGTGGAGATGACAATCAACATCCAYGAATCCTGATGGGAGAAACAACTGTGTGATGGAGAGGAAGTTCACAAAGCAGACAGTACACAGACAGTTCTGCAAGTCAAAGACTGGAGAGGCTGGGAGAGAGGACTAAGAATTACATGTTGCAGGAAAAAGAGCACTGAAAGCACAGCTCTGAGAAAAGCACTCGAGAAAAATGGACTTGTGTTGCTTGCTTTCTGAAACAGGCACAGATTGCTGAACCGCAAGACAAAATCCTGTGACATTACTACCATGTTCGGGGGGGATGACTCAGAACATTCTTTGTAAAAAGAACAGGATTGCTTGGAGACTACTTAATACCAGCAGTTTCACCTAACATCTTAAATCTATGAAGAAGGCATTAACTTTGCCTAGCTGCCATAGCTGAGAAGCATGAGACTGATTCTGCAGGACACATACGTCTCGCTTTGAAGGCCGTATGTGGCCTCTGCTGTCTTCCTATCTATGAAAGCATTTGAATACCTGCACTCATCTCCAGCCTCCAGACCAAGCAAAACTTGGTGGTTCACTTCAACTAACAATCCTAATTAGAATTTCTTACAAAAAGAAAGTCTTGTTTCAAATGTTTAGAGCACTAATTCCCTTTATATAGCGCAGTTACTTGACTAAGAACAAGCTATCAATCTATTGATGGAACAACTGTCTCCCCTTCCCATGGGAGACGTTTTTTCTTGAGCTAAGTAAGAGTGGAAAGAAATGACACTGGACAAGCAGCTCTCTGCCAACCCTGTGCGTCATGAGAATTTTAACTTCCCAGGAGAACCCTTGGCCTTGGTCTGTCCACTGAAGCCTAGATAACAGTGACCTACAATCCTCAAAAATCCTGCTGACTTTTACAGTAATGAATTCCATGGGCAATACTCACCATTGGGCCAGGAGGTCCTTGTGGGCCTGTGGGTCCATCTTTGCCAGGAAGGCCCTATAAAAGAAAAATATACGCCATTTTATCATCTTGTTATATGCACTTCATGAATCTGTTCCATTTCATCTAGAAGACTTTTTTTTTTTCTTTTTGTTCTTTGTTTTTTCTTAAATTAATAACCGCTGGTAGTGGTTTCTTAGAAGAAAATTCCCTTATTTGCCCTGGGGAGGGTTTATTTCTGAAAAGGAGCTATAGCGTCACCGATATTTAAAAAAAAATCCAACTAGTCTCACAATACTTTTGAAGTAAGAAGAAGAAATGCCAAAGTCTTTGTACTGGCAATTTTCACCTCTGAGTGAATTTCACTTATAACACTGCATTAGTGAGGTAAATGAGAGTGTTTGCTGTCAGACTTCTCTACCGCAAGATGGGTCACACTTCTACGTCTGTTCTCACTGGCTGCAACGATTCACAGTCCCACTGATTAAGTGCTGAAAGATGGCAACTGAGAGTCTATCTCTCTGCCCAGCAATACTGTACATATGTCCTAGCTATCACCGAGGTCCTGATTCAGGAAGCAGCAGGAATGCTCATGTGGTTTACATTATGAACGTGCTTCAGACCTTCCAGAAATGAGAGCCAAAAACTGAAGATAACTTGGAAACTGGAAAGCAAGCAAATCTTAGAAAAAAGACTGACCAGATGTAGAAGAAAATACACTATTAATAAAGTATTCTTGCAAATTAACCAATATGCACATTTTGTATCCACATGCTATAAAGCATAGGTGTCTGAACAGCCTGGTGATAAGTCAATTTTTTAATTACTACACAGCCTAAAAAAGAGAAATACGATCTTATCTCTGGCTCAAGACCAGCATATGGAGGTGAGAGTAGAAGGAAAGAGAGGGTTTGAAATTGTTTATGCTGACACACACAGTAGAGAACATTCTAGGCCTCAGTATCTCATAGAGCTTCAGAAAAATAACTCACAGCTTTTTCGTTTTGTACTTTTTTCTGCAACTTTATTTCTGACACGATTTTAGTAATGAATATAGCATGAACTACTAGTTTTATGCTTTACATAATTTGGAAACTATGATTCAAACCTGTTATCATATGGCATAAAAAAAACTGGCTGAGGAATATTATCTGCCATGTACCTGGAAAGGATTTTTTAAAATTCCACCAGAAGGGTGTTTTGATGATAAAGTAAGCCATATAGTCAACTCATATTATGTCATCTATGCATCCTTAGACTTGATAAGGAAATACTTTCCTATTTCACAGTGTAGCCAGATGGTTCCTGAAGCTTTAAGGACCAAAGCAGCTCCCCTATCACAGCAAGAACTAAAGCAAATGTAACAGCTAACTGGCACTGAAATAAAGATACTAGTAGTGTCTCTATCACAGTAGTTTTAAGACATATACAGAGAAAAGATTGCAAGCCCAGCTCAATTAAATAAATTTCCAAAGGAAAAGTGTGTTGTCTTCAAAATTGGTGTTTCTAGAGGAAACAGAGAATGGTATAAGGAACTTTGAAATGCATTAAAAATTATGAAATAGGGTTTCTGATATTCTCTGGAAGAAGCATTTAGTTGTGAACAATGTTTTGAAAAATTCAATGATAGCTATTCACAATTTCATAATAACATGGAAGCCTCTAAAAGAGAATGCAAACTAGACTTGGTTTTATAACAGTAAAACCTTCAGGAAGACTGATACCTTCATATTTACAAGTATGTTTCACTTTTTAAAGCAAAGATTTAAAATCTGCATTTATTTTTGATCAGTCCTAAAGCAGGATGAAAACTGGTTGGACACTCTTAAGGGCTTAGTTTAACTAGGAGGGGGGAAATGTAGAGCTTTCCACCGACTTCTAGGATCTAGTGTGGATTCACACAAACTTCTAAAGAAAAATAATGCTGTATGTCCCTCCCTTCTCCCATCCCAGTCAAAGAGTAGAACTAACAGTATGATCAGAATTACATTTTCTTTGAATATATTTCACAATTTCTTTCTTCTGAGCAGTATTCTTACCCTTGGCTGCTCAAGAATCATCTCCTGTCTATTCTCCTAGGATTCATTTCTCTTGGCACTGTGTCTGTATCACTTGGCCACAAAAAAATCGCCTCCTACTGTATTTGTTAGATGTAAAAATCGTTATTTATAAATAAGGTCAAAGAGAGGTTTGGTTCAAGAAGGAATATGGCAACACCTATYCTCTCATGCAGGTAAAAGACCAAAGATATTTGTTTGTGCTGCCAACAGAGTTTGAAGATGATGTTACTCAGACCATCTGATGGCCAGAATGGATCTGATACTCATTCTGAACTTGTGAGTAGTGAGCAGAGGAGATTAGTAGGTAACAGGAAATTGGCTGGAAGGCTGGGAATGTATTTCTTCTGGCTCTTTCTCCCATTATTTTTGGTCTGTGTAATGTAGAAGGAAAATAGAGCACTGTGAGAATTCACAAAGTTGTATTCTGAGCACTGAAACCTTAAAGATGTTATTTACTCTCCTGTTTACTGAAGTCTCCTCTTTGCTTAACCATCTCCAGAATGACTGGGGAAATTACACAGCACAACAGCACCTTCTCTCTGATGCAGTCACATCCAGGATAGGAATGACTCTGTACAGAGCCACTGAATCTCCTCCATGGACCTGCATGTCCAAGAGCAGGATGGGACAGATTTTGATATGTGACCTAAGATGTAGGGTGGTTTAGAATCAAGATGTATATTATTTTGGAAGGTTAACTTAAATCAGGACATATTTTGCTATGGAGAAAAACAGCTATGGAGAAACAGTGTAGCTATGACAGAATTTTTTATAAGGGATTTTGTTTGCCAGAATACAAATGGCATCACAGAAAGTAGGCACCACCTAAACCCCTGTAAAATCTCAAGTCTGCTGAAGTCAGTACTGCTGCTGACCTCACTATAAACTCTTTAGCTTTTGGTAGCCTGGAATTTGTTTGGGGTACTTGTGGAGGGGTGACTTTTCAAGTAGGACTAGATACTCGCAAAATCTTAACTGAAGCTACTGAGCCCAGGCTTGAAAGACTTTCATTTACAGCCTTTAAAAAAACACTGCAGCCGGCGACCTGTGACTGCCTCATCTTTTTTTTTTTTTCTTTTTCTGTTGAAAATTTCAAAACCAAATGTTTCTCCTCTTAAGATAAACCACTGTGACCATCAGAGAAATATTACTAAACACTCGGTGTATTAATCTGAGGTGTAGCTTGCAAAAGATTTTGTACAAACATGAGCAATTTTAAATTAAAACTAACCCAAAAAAAGAGCAGAAATGGTTTTTTTTTTAAATGTTGCTCGGAACATACAGCTTTTCTTTAATCAAAATAGGCTACCTCTGTCTTAACACACAATTATGCTGACTTTGCATTTCCTCTTTTCCTTGTGAAACTACCAGTGCCATCTACAAGCTGATAGTCTGAAATTATTTTACTACTAATTCTTCTTAATTTAAAACATATTTCTTGCATATCTTTTGTTAATCACTCATCTTTCTCCTCCAGCATTTGCAGTGTGCTATTAAGATTAACATCTGGAAGATAATACTCCTTTCCTTGTGCATCTGTGTCCCCTTGACTATGTCTTTGCTTGTAAATTAAACAAGTCCTTAGAGAAAAAGATGTGACACAGCTCATATCAACATACATAACTGCATTTCTGTGGCTTTGTGGAAAAGAACCGGGGGTTCCTAGGGGACACCAGGTCAAACACGAGTCATCAGCATGCCCCTGCAGCAAAGGCAGCCAACCCCGTTCTGGCTGTAGGAGTACAGCCAGCGGGTTCAGCTGAAGGTTCAGGGAAGTGCTCCCTTCCCTCTATTGAGTGCTTTTAAGGCTACCTCTGGAGTGCTGTGTCCAGTTTTGGTCTCCCCAGTACAAGACAGACTGACATACTGGAGCAGGTCCAGTGGGGGGCCATGAAGATGTTCAGGGGCTGGAGCAGAGGATATGTGAAGAAAGGTTGAAAGAAGTGGGTGTGCTCTGCTTGGCAACCTTACTGCTGTCTAAACTACCTGACCAGAGGCAAAAGAGATGTAACCAGACTCTTCTCAGAGGTGCACAGCAATAGGACAAGAGGCAACAGACACAAGTGGAAACAGGGGAAATTATGATCAGATGTTAGGAAAAAATGTTACAATGAAGGTGGTTAAATTAATACTGTCATGGGTTGCCCAGAGAGGTTGTGGAATCTTCATACTTGGAAGTGTTCAAGACTCAACTTAACATGGACCTGAGCAACCTGATCTGATCAGACCTGTTTGRAGCAGACTGTTGGACTAGATGACCTTTGAAGGTCCCTTCCAACCTTGATTTTATGATTCTATAAATCCCACTAAAACAGTGTGCACCTACACTCCCTACTGGGAATGGCTTCTGATGTATGCTAACCCCTGAACAATGTCCTGGCAGAGTTGGCCCAGCCCAACACTGCCAAGAGGAACGACAAGCATCGGACTGCACAGGTCACTAGCCAATGCACAAAATCATGTTCTGGCAGTATCTAATTTACTAGTCTATAGACAAAGGCTTCGTGTCTCACAGCTGGTCTCTTTGCCCTCCTGCTCTCAGAGTGAGCTGAACAGGAGCCATTAGGAGCTGAAGAAATGCTTAAGAGACTGAATCATCCTATCAGTTAGAGGTATCTTACTGCAGACCAGTGTCTTCAAGCAGGATAAGGCAGCATTGGTCAAGGCTTCTTGACTCCAAACTAGCTGCAGTAGCTCAGCAAGAGAAATCAATCACTTGACAGTTTAACTCTGTGGTCCTACCCCTAGGAGACATATAGGGAAGCACATCCAACAGAGCTTCCTCCAAAACTTTTTAACCTGCTAAGAAAGAACCATGCTTCTTTGCCAAGGAGAAGCTTGGCCAGGAGAAGACACCCCTGAGGAAACTACCAGGTGACAACGAGCAGTAACAACGTCATGGGCACAAGAGATACAAACTTGGGAGTAGTCAGAACAATGGAGATCCCCTCCTACGTTGTGTCATCCTGAGTGGCCACTCAGGATGACATATTAGGCTTCTCCTGTTGCAGCTGTGTAGGTCTGCCCTCTTGGGTGGCCTGCACTTCACAAGAAAGAACAGGGATTGCAATTGTGACCTGACCTTGGATAGTAGCCATGGACATATGGGAAAGGGAAGAATTTTCCCCTCTCTACCTACACATCTCAACAAGGGTCAGTTTCAGTCTGCTTCCAAACTTTATACTCTTGGCTGAAAGAGATGAACCAAAAGCATGAGAGAGTCTAATTACTGTCTAYATACTCACCAGAAACATGATGTCTGTTTGGATTCTCTCACATGTGCAATTCAAGCTATATCTTTCAACATCATATGCTTGGGAAAGTTGGTGGAGAAACACATCTGTTCTCTTTAGTAAAACCTCTCTATATTGCCAGCTACAAATATGGGACAGCAAGAGAGGACACCAAACAACCACAGYCCCAGCCATACAATAAAAATAAACTATTTTCTATTTTATAAAATCTTCTATGACACTCTTTTATAACTGGAAGCCAATGACGGGAGAGGGGACAGTTCCTCGTGTGGAGTCCGAGATGTAGATTTAAAACCAGTTACCAAACAGATATAAAATATTATCATGCATATTCAGAAAGTTTGCTTTATTATCAGAGAATGCATTTTTTACTYTATTCAACTTTCACATGTTATTTTTATTACATCCCACTCTTTTTCATAGGGAGGGTATTTCATTATGAAAATGATCTTTGTATGAATTCACACAACTGACAGGGGAGATGTGCTATTTCTTAATGAGGTACTAAAAACCAAGAAAAACAAATAAACCAGGGTCTAAAAAGCAGTAGTTCAGAAACACAAAAAGAACCTTTATAAATTAACTGTTGAATTAAAACATTAAGAGGAAAAAAAAGACCTTTTCTCAACTGATTTCAAAAATAAAAAAAGAAGTGATGAACACTAGAAATCAAAACAAAAAGGAAGGAAAAAGAACTGTAAAAGTGAAGTGATTCCAACTACCAGCAACTGGAAGGAGAAAAATCTCCATTCCAGGACTTCTTGAGTCTAATATCACATTATCCCCAGTTCAGCAAAGCTCTCAGAGATCTCCCAATAAATATCAGTCCCGTGCTTACCTCCCATTAAATCAGTGTGATTTAGCCATCTGTTTAAGTACTGTACAGCACTGGTACCACTATAATTAAAATATTTCAATGAACAATAAATACTAAAGAGGAAATGATAGCTAAGCTAAGAATAACATAGAAAAACTCAGTTCTAGTAGTATAATAGCTGCAAAACAGGATGGCATCTTGGCTAACAGGAGCAAGCCCAACAAAGGGAACATATCCAAAAAGGCAATTTGCATCTCAGGAATTTTCCAGTTCCCCTTTGCTGTTGCTGCAGTTATGCCCTTCAGAATTATGACTTTCTCAAGCGCTTGGCCTTCAAAGAGACTGCAGTGAAACCATTGGTTTGAATCTTCACCCATTAAAAGCAATTTTATGTTGTCATAACTTCACAGGAATCAAATGAGTTACAACACCATAAAATTAGTATAACATAATTATTTGTTGCCATAGAAATAATTACTGCTGGACAATATTGCATAAGGGTCGCACAGAGACAATAACAGGCTAACAGACCTAATATTATGAGATCTAGGCTATTTATCCAGCTCCTTTGATTAATATCCGAAGAAAGTGAACACATGAACAAAGCATTATTACCATAGCTATAAAAAACGGCAATTTATGTAATTGCCCTACCTTATTATACACAACGCTGTGGTATTCTACAGAATAAGCACTGCATGACCTTTCCAGGCTGTATCAAAAGCCTTTGCTGCACTAGTCTTCCTGCCGGCTTTTCTCAGAAACACAACCACCTCTCTGCAACAACCTGCTGACTTCCACATGTGGGAAAACTAGATCACTTCTGAACTGCTGGCTGACATCAAGACACGGCTGAGGGCCTCCACTGCTAAATATAAAGTTAGCTACAGAATAAAGTAAAACCACAGAGTCCTCTTCTCCCTGAATTGCAGAATGCTCAGTGTCCCTTGTGGTCAGGAATGCAGAAAGAGGAGGCACATACCACTCACATGTACAGCGTCTAGCACCAAGTCACCTCAGCCTGGCTATGACCAAGATTAGACAGCATGGTGGCAAAAATCCAAATGTCCATCAGGCTCCAGGTCTTTATTAATCTGGAGATGAACAGGTGACACCAAGCTTGGGGAATTTAGCGGGAAAAAATTCCAATACAGTCAAAAAGAAGACATTAAAAACATGCAAAAATGAGCTTCCATACAGAAGAAGGCATCACAGTATTAGAAAGTAGGAAAAGGAATACATTTACATTCATATTTCACCACAACTTAATTGAAAATTAGAAGGCTATTCATCTGATTAGAAGGTTATTAATCTGATGATAATATTGTGTAAATCTTTGTCTTAATAAAAGTACTTTCTTTTCTTGATTTTAGAGAAAAAACATCTATGTGTTGCCCAAATTCTACAGTAACTTCAATGGAATTACTTCTATACATAAAGATATGCCAATGCTTAAATTCATAATAGTGAGCTCAAATGCACATTTCGCTGTAAGAATTTTTTTTTTATAGCAAGGTATCAAGTTAATGCCAGAAATCCAGAGAAGGTCCAGATTTCTCCAAAGTTCAAGTTACATTAACATATCCAAAAAAGGATCATGAATATGTAAATCTTGTTCAAGTGAAACTGAAAAGTCATATTTAATAATGAACTTCTGCTGTAGAAAGCAACCTAGTATTAGGCTAACAATAACTTTCCAGCACCTGTCTAATAATGAAACAAAAGTCTCCCCAAGGAGACAGGGAGGAGGACTTCGAGGTTTAACTCCACACATGAATATGAAGATTTTCTTACCAATTCCTAGACAGACTGTAAGTATCTTCATTTGTTCTACCAGAAGCAGAATAAGGTTGACTGAATTTTGAYATTATTCTTCACCTTTTCCTTATGTCAGCAGTTTCTACAGGTATTGTTTTACATTCAATATTAAATTCCTTTGTAGTTGTCTCTGTTACTCATTAATTAGCTAGAAAGCAAWTTTAGATCGTTGCATTGGATTGCATGCTAATTATGTGCCATTTAACCACCATTTAATTTTAAACGTATAAGCAAATGGTCTAATTGGCAGTGCTGGACACTAGTGACATCTACTCCCATCAACATGGTGCATGGCTCCCCATTTGCTCCTCTAGTACTTCTCAACCCTGATCTACCAGATGGAAGGATACTCCACCCTACGTCCATTCTCTCTGCTGACTGGCACAGAGATATGGGTCTCCAGAAATGATAGAATACAAGTGACATAAAGTATAGTAAGTCAACCATGCTGGGAAACATATCCATTATGGAAGAGAAACTCTTAAAACAAATGCAGAACATGTTCATTTTACCTTACCCTTTGACCTTGAGCGCCATCTCTTCCAGGTGAACCTGATGCTCCTGGAACACCCTAAGCATTATAAAGGGAGGGCAAATGATGAGATCAAGTTAACAGAATCCAACCAAATCACTTTCCAGTGAAAATGTATGACATGATTTTGGATAAATGTTTTGGATAAATGGAACTAGGGAATTCAATAATGGGTGGGGCCATAGAAGATATTCAGTAAAGAAAGTATTTCTGTGAAATGACAGATGGTTAAACACACATTGTTAAAATGCACAGGCTTCATACCCCCTCACTACAATCCTCTGTTAAGAACACTGACAATTTTGTCAAGTTAGGCTTCCTRTGCCACTAAGCTGAAAAGAGAGCTTGATTTCCTACACCACTCCAGTGTCGTGTCAGTGTAACTCCACTGTACAACATCAGTACCTTAGACTAAAAATACAACTGCTATTTCTCTCTTTCATTGCTGAAATGGAGTCTGATACCATATTGTTTGAAGTCAGTGCAGCAATATCAAAGGGGAAATCCTGCCTGAGCAGGATTACAAGTTACGTTCCAGCAGTTCCCCATTGTTCAGATGAAATGTCACTCTCTGACTCATGAAGGCTGCAGACTGGGACCATTACTGCCATGGTCCAGAAGACTAACAAAACTGATTTATGAGGAAAGGCTGTATGAGTTCACTATCCCTAGCACACATGAACATGAGTGGGGTAACTGGTAACAACCAACAAATACTAGAGGGATATAATCAGCAGAAGAGGAGCATCTGAAAAGGGAAGAGCAAATGATCCTGGAAAGCAGCAATAAATTGGAACGCAATCTCCAGACTAAATACCAGGCACCAAACTGAGTAAGATTCACTGAACACTACAGCTTTTTAAGATGCCTGTCTTGTGAAAGATGGCATCAAAAAGATTAAGTGCCTGATCTGTCCTCCTAGATAACTCCAGGAGGAACTTAATGGGTTTAAAGTGACAACAAGCAGATGCTAATTATTCACTGTGTAAGCAGAAATCTAAGATTGGATAGGTTTTGAGTCTATACAGACCCAATTTCAGTGTTAAACAAGGTTAAGAAAGTAACCGGTTCTTCAGGCCCTGAATGATTTGGTCACTGTACACCAGCATACCCTAGATTCCCGATTCTAAACCTCCAACAAATTCACCCCAACAATATGCTTCTCAGCAGTTTTGAATATRTGCCTTAAATTCACAATGATGTCAATTCAACATTCAAACTTAGTAAGTGACAGGTTAAACAATAACTTAGGGAATACCTGCAGGCCAGGAAAACCAAGATCCCCCTTCTCTCCCTTTTCACCTGGTGGCCCCTGCAGATTAAGAATCACACATAGTAAACCAAATACATGGTTACTTTCCTATTTGTAATAGTTCCTTTCAGCTTCTTTAGAAAAAAACAACCAGGCAACCAATAAGAAAACAGACTATTTTTCCTGCTGAAAGCAAACCTACAGACTCTATTTGCAAAACTGTAAATGAAGAATTTACAAATATAGAAAATAAAGAAAATAAAACTCATTTTAAAAGACATCTGAATTAACCTGACAAAACTATAGCCATTATCTTACAAAAAACGTATTTATTTTCTTCTCTCCTCAAAGGAATCTGTTTCTTTTCAGCCCTCAAAAGTATTTCCTATAATGATGAAACCAATGGATTTCTATGGAAACTAGATGTGTTTCTACAGTACATATGCATGACAAAGATATACTTTTCTGGATAATAAACTAATTTTAATTAAATTTTACACAGAAACACAATTTCTCTATCAAATAACTTTTTATAATTAATGTATTCTGTATTATTCTCTGATGACAGCATTATCAAGAATATACAGCTTTGGTAAATCACTTCATTATATTGTACAGCAGTATCATATAGATAGGGTAAAAAGAAGAAAGTGTATTATACTGTAGTAAATTTTGAAAAAAAAAAAGCCTAACAGAAATAGATATGCATCTGCTACCTTTCAAGGCTTGTGCGTACCGATCTACCAGAGATGTATATAAAACAAGATTAGTGCTGCTGGTTCATTATTCTACCAATGTGTCTTTATGATGAAATTCTGAGACTTATTTCACAACAGCATTGCAAACTCCAGGCCTAATCATCTCCTCTGATGACAGACTCTATAAGTGTAGTGAAYACTATTGCTTAATTTTGGCAGCAAATATGGTGTTCTTGCTTGGGTATACCTTTCAAGTCAGAACTGATCTGCAATGAACAATACCACAGAAAAAGATAAAATATATTAACATTTTGGTTTGGGGCCATGTTACAACCCCCACTGCAATTTTTTTCACTTGTCTCCAAGCTTCGATGCTAATACCTGGGTCATATTCAACCTGTGATCAAATCCCTTCAGCTAACTAAAAGTTCAGATCCAAATAAAAACAGAAATGTTGACATTGAACCCACATCCACTACAGGTTAAACCCAAATCTGTGATTTCAACTCAAATATTGAAATTCAGGTTCTGATCAGGACACCAAAAGATATTTTGGTCTAGTCTAAGATATGTGCTGTTAAAAACATCACAGGAAAGAACCCTATTGATTTTATAAGTCTCACTGGAAGCCCTTGAATAGAAAGTCCACTGGGTCCTTGCGGTCCTGGAGGTCCTTGCGGTCCAGGAACACCAATTTCACCTCGAGGTCCATCTGGTCCCTGAAGTAGCACAGGACATAAGTTAAACTGTTATCATATGGACAAAGGCAGCTTCTGTTTGAAGAATTAAATACCAATAGACTCAAAAACATCTGAAATACGAGTTAACATTTGATTGAGCAGATAGGGTTCAATTTAAAACTGCCTGGTTCCTTTATAAATACAAAAAAAMCGAAGATTTTTGCTGTGAAAGCAGAATTCTGAATTTTATATCTTTTATCAAGGAACAAACAGGACAAGCAATTGTTATGAAAAGAGACACACCAAACGCCAGTGGCATTTCACTATGCTTTTTCCTCAGCGACGTCAGAGACAATCTGGAATTCATTTCAAGGTTTACATGCAGCAGAGATAAACCAAGAACCTGTGCATCTGTCAACTGAAAAGTGCTGTACAAAGTACCTTTGGACCTGGATCGCCACGATGACCTTTGGCACCTCTGACACCTGGACCACCCTGTGAAGCACAAGCACAGGACTTGCTGAAAACCAAAACTCTCAAATAAACAAAACCGAGACCCAGAGAAGCCCAAACAGTTTTTTCTTGTTCCTGAACCAGTGTTCAGGAATCAGTGAATATCCTGTCCATACCCTTCCACTGGAGTAATTAAACTGAGAACATGCTTAAGTGTGGCCATACACAGGAATAGATTTAAACACAGATGCGACTACTTTCTAGCGCCAAGAATGCACACCACATAAGCATCAAAATAACACTGAAAGCTACAATAGGGATGGAAATGCATACATGTGGTCATGGGTTCCCTTCCAGTTGCTGAAACCTCCTGCTCGTCTGTCCGTTCTCACCAAAATAACCACGTTGTTAAAGGCCAACAGCATCCTGGCCTGTGTCAGAAACAGTGTGGCCAGCAGGAGTAGGGAGGTGATCGTGCCCCTGTACTCGGCACTGGTGAGGCTGCACCTCGAATACTGTGTTCAGTTTTGGGCCCCTCACTACAAGAAGGACATGGAGGTGCTGGAGCGTGTCCAGAGAAGGGCGACGAAACTGGTGAAGGGTCTGGAGAACAGGTCTTATGAGGAGCGGCTGAGGGAGCTGGGGTTTTTTAGCCTGGAGGAGAGGAGGCTGAGGGGAGACCTTATCGCTCTCTACAACTACCTGAAAGGAGGCTGTAGCGAGGTGGGTGTCGGTCTCCTCTCCCAAGTAACAAGCGACAGGACAAGAGGAAATGGCCTTAAGTTGTGCCAGGGGAGGTTTAGATTGGATATTAGGAAAAATTTCTTCACCAAAAGGGTAGTTAAGCATTGGAACAGGCTGCCCAGGGAAGTGGTGGAGTCACCATCCCTGGAGGTATTTAAAAGACATGTAGATGTGGTGCTTAGGGACATTGTTTAGTGGTGGACTTGGCAGTGTTAGGTTAATGGTTGGACTCAATGATCTTAAAGGTCTTTTCCAACCTAAATGATTCTATGATTCCACTGACTCAGGAATATTTTTCAGCAAGGACAACTCCAGGACCTACTAGATTAGAGGTTTAATTTAGAGCTACTCTTAGGTAAAATACTCTTTCATCCATTTTTCTCTTTTTTGCTTTCTTCAGCGGTGCCTACATCTGTTAATCATTTATTAACCAACTGTTGCCTTTTTTATTAGTATCGTCTGAAACACTGGAGTTGCATATATTTATGGATGGCTGCCATGAATGTGTTTTTCATACACATGCTGCATGTGCTTTGTCCTCTAGGACAGCATAAATAAAAATATTTTTATTCATTTTTTTCCGATCAATTTCCCTCTTCCCCCACCGGAGTATACTGCTTAATCTCTTGGGATATGAGCTTTACAGGGATTCTGCCCTTCTTTGTACTCAAAAAGGACCTTGTACAACCAGGCACTATAACTGAATAGCATTCTTTAGAGGCTACAATAAGTACTTACAAAAATAACAGCAGTTACATTAAAGACATAAAAATAGAAAATATGCTTATAAGATTAAATGCATATGTAGTATCTATGAGACTTTAAATCGGAAAGCCAATAAGAGAAATGTTTGGAAGTAACAGAGTACTCTTGCTCTTCAATGAAGGTATCATGGTATAGTCTTCATATGTGTGATCACAAGCAGTTTTCTACTCCTTGTTCCAGCTCCTTCAGTCTTCTCACTTCCATCCCACAGCTCTATGGCCAGGACCTATTCCATCACGGTCAGCTCCGACCCTAAAATCTCATCCCACGCTCTCCACAGAACCGTGTTCCACTTGCCAGTTCCCAAATTCCAGGTCCTCACATTTCTGCATTCCAGCCCAGTAGCTCCCTCTGCCCTTTCTCCTACCTCTCTCTCAGATTGAAAATTCCTGTGCAAATACTCAACTATTCCTATGCAATACTGCAACTTTTTAACATAAACAAAATCACATATTTTTCTCCCATTTGTTCTCAGAAACAGATTACATTTTTACTRAGTAAGAATATATACTTAAAAATAGCCTGATGCTGAGCCATTAAATCATATGCTTTAAGATTCACACTGAATTTGGTGCACTTATCCATGTTTTGAACCCAGTAACCTTTGCTTGGTAAAAGCACAAGTTCCAGAAAAGCATTGATTTAAGATGAAAACACCACAAAAGCCTCCCTCATTTTTCTCATAAATTGTTTTGGTGGTTATTCCCCAGCACTACTAAGCCTGTGTGACTAATTTCAAATTTTTCATTTCTTTGGCTTCTACTTCTAGCCAAGAATTCCTGTTATGCCTTTTTCTCTTATTTTAAATAACTTCTTAATAGCCAGTGCTTTCCCTCAGAAACAGTCCTTAATCAACTGTTATCAAGTCACCTCCTTATTTCTTTTTAATATTTAAAGCCTATGAAGCACTGAAAGCTTTTCTTTGCAATTAAACTTCTCCAGTCCTCCAATATTTTTTGTCTCCATCACTTTCTCCTGTTCTGCAGCACTCCTTTCAATGCAGGCATCAGGTTTGTGTGATGTCTTACTTTTACTTTGCATGGGGAACTTCAGATAGCATGATCAAATTCTGGCAAAGATGAAGCCATAAAAACAGTATCCCATAATGAAAACTGCCAGATAATCTTAACTCTAAATGATACTTTGTCTTACCCAAAATGACCCACTTCCTAAAAGAGCTTTAAAAATATTTCCAGAGTTACTGTCCCAAACAAATGGAAGCCTTTTATTTGGAGTCTTTTTAGTCTAATGTCTAAAACTGGCTAGATGGTAGAATCCTGATCCCTTAAACAGAAAAATCTTTGGCTTAGAGAAAAGTCACATGACATTTTAACGACTTGGAGCAGTATTGGCCAGACACAGCACATATGACTTTCTGACTTCTGGTTGGCAGAGAGATGAACGCTGACTTATTCTTTTGCTCTGCTTTTTCCTAGGCCTCTTACTTTTCTCCAGAGCGATGCCATCTAACTGTTTGGCTAAAAAGTATCGCTTACAAGAGGCTGAGTTCCAGAATCATATACTGCCTGCCTAGGCAGTGATTTTTCTGCTAGATTTTAAGCCTCCTCTTGCATGGCACTATGCTACTCAAAACACTGTTAATCCTAAATGTAATAAAGAGAAGTACATTATTTTCCTGCTGGGCTAAGCTTTAGCAGTTCCTGATCCATATGTGTTTTAAGYTACAGTAACACACATCCTTCCAGTCAAATAATTTTTAAATATTTTTCAGTTTACTGTGAAATGTGGTCAAACTACTCAATTTCAGTTGCATTTTTGTGTGAATTATCCCATTGTCTTTTTCACAGAACACAAATTAGACACCTATATACAGAAATTAAAACTTTAATCCATACTTGGTTTATCACCTACATTCAGATAGCAGAACAGAATAATTTTTCCTTGTTCAAGATACACTTCTTCAGTGAATTTTCTTCTGAGTTCCTTTTCAAGTTTTTGTACCAGCTTGAAGAACAGTTCTTGCAGGAAGACTAACCTCTGAGTTGTTAGTAGGATAAATGTCTGCCAGGATCTACTACGTGGATGTCTTATGTGCAAGTTAATTTTGTTGTTGAACATGTATCTCATGTAATTTGCGTACTTTAACCTTTTCAGAAACTTATTTTCCTTTGCATTCTTCACTGGCTCTTTCTCTTCAAAACATGCTCTTGGAGCATTCAGGACACAGTATGAGCAAAGAAACATGCAGTTCAAACTTGTTCACAAGATGGCTTCATCTCTAGCTAACTTAGCAAGCAGCCCTAAGATGCCAATCAGAGTTAACAATCTAGTTATAAAAGAAAAAAACACATGACCATTCTACAACCATCCCAGTTAGGATTCTCATTAAACCAAACCAATAATTGACCATTGCGAACAGAGCCTACAACTTTTTCTAAACTGCTAAAAATCAGCCTTGGGATGTGAGATTGAGTTATCTAACTTTAGTGACCTGTATCTCCGTTGTCTGGTCTGATCCATTGCCTGAGTTCTTCCACAAGCCAGTAAAGAGAAAGGAGATTTATTCCATCTTTCTAAGATACTACGCTGAGATGGAAGGAAAGTTAAATATTTTTCTTCTAGAAGAGACCATCCAGTTCCACTGGTTGCACAAGGAACTTAGATATACACTTACTTAACATTTACACAGTAAACAGTTGAGTGCTGTCAAAGTAACACCACAAAGTATAGGTRAAAGTTGTGACAGTGTGTATTTCTTCATTCACTGGCAAGCTAGAAAAAGTTTCAATTCAGCTTTCACCAAAGCCAGTTCATTTCATCCTCTCTTCCGTTCACCCCTTTTGGGCACCTCTCTGCTTCTAGGAGCTCTCAGAAGAACAAGCACTTTCAGTTCTGCTTTACAATAACTATTGTACTTAGGTAGGGCTTTTAAGACAGAAGTTTTCTTTCATCACTTACCACTCAAGTGGCATTGTCATACTCCATATCTTTAATTCATAAGAATACTGTAAACTGAGCATTTCAGAAAGCTAAACTCAAAAGATACATTTAATACACATGTGCTAGAGTAGACAGATAGCATGTGATCAAGAATTTGAAAATAAATGGCACTACCTATGACATATCTACTAATGCTACAGACAGGTAACAGGGTTCAAGGTCTAAAGATTACCCTAACKGCTTCAGGTCTCGATTAAACCACTAAAAATTTCACTGACTTATTGGGTGAGAAGGTTTTTCACAGCATATTACTTGGCATCTTTGCTATAAATTGAATGTAATTTTTTCTCTTTGCCATCACTTAAAACCCTAATTTAACCTTATTAGTTATACAATGGCAGTATATTCACATGCCTTGTAATAAAGGTGGCCAGTGGACTGTTTGGTACAGTTGACTACAAACCCGAATAAAACCTTACCGGTGGTCCAGGAGGTCCAAGGGGACCCTTATTAGCTTCTGAACAGGAACAAGCATGAGGAAGGGCAGGGCAATTTTCCTCATCTCTCTRAGGAAAGATCAAGATAGGAGGAGAATGATGTCCAAAACTTTGATTCAGAAGTTAAGATTTTTATGAATCTAAGACATAGTACTACGTGGATGCTGCAAATGCACCTACTTGATTTAGAAACATACATCACATTGACTTTCAATAGGACAAGCAATCCAAGCAGGCTTGAGCTTTTCTGAAAATTCTTAACCATACATTTCCATTAAAGCATTTGTCTCAATAAAGGGGAAAGTAAAGGGTATATTCTAGTTATTGAATGAGTTTTCTTACCAAGCCAGGAAGCTCACAGCATTTGTCCCGATTGGCCCATGAGGTAGCACAAACAATATCAAACATCTGTAACTGCAACTGTKTCAAAACAAGGGTGATGTACAAAATGACTGTTAGTTGCAAGATCAGTGCAGAATGGAGCCATCAGCAAGAAAAGCTACCCTAGTTCAAGCACTCAGATTAGACAGAGGAAAAGCTATTAACTGAGAGCAGCTGGCCRCAAATATGGTAACTTAAACAGTAAAAGGCTTGTGTTCTAACCAACTTCTCCAAACTATCAGACATTACGTGGATTAAGCAAGCTTTTCGAGGTTAAATGCTGCAGGCATTTGTTGGATTATCCCCACTTCCTCGATTAAATTGCTGATTTCGCCCAATGGTGTCCCCCAATACTTTTTTCTAACAAAGGAGGCATCAAGAGACAGGCAAAAGACAGCTCAGCTTCTCAAAACTAAGTAATTTCTCTTAATCCACTGGTATGGTGCTCAGGTTTTATCTGGGACGAGGTCTTCTGTAGCGTATTACTTAGACTGGAGCTGAGCCACAAATAATATTTATCATTTTCCCCAYTTTTATTTTACTTTAGAATATGCCCTCTCTTATCCATATTATCCCCCTTACGAAAGTTTAAGGATGATGAAAAGCTTGCTCAACACATGACAACATTGGGCAGAAAAGAAAATTCCCACTGCAGGTCTGGGAACATGGTTTGGACAAGAATTTAATCTACAAGAACACACACATTTGGTAAAAATAATGGCTGGTGGGTACTCAGAAACAATATACTAAATAGGACTCAATGGTAAAACCAATTGTCTCCTTTACAGCCTTGAACTGAACAAAGGGGTCTAGAGAGATGAAGCTTTCTTCTGTTACTATTTCTATTCTTTTTCCATGCCTCATTTATGTGCATACTGAATAGAGAGGGGAATGGAACAGAATATCCTATTAAATGAACCCCACATGTTAAAAAATGTGAGGAACTGCGAGAGATAAAACTCTCTTTGGTCTTGCTCCCATTATTATTTTCAGTGGCATTATTTTAACACTAGAACAGAGGACTGAATTTAAAGAATCTCTTAAAACTGCATTGCTTCTAAAGCTGTTAAAATGAACTACATATGTGCATCTTCGGTTTTGCCTCTTTTTTTTATCTTATATAAGTCAACTATTACATTTTAAACAAAAGAATACTTTCATATACATAGAAATTCTTCTTATCTGCCAGCAGATTAGCTGGTTTATAGATATGCTGTCTTACAGATGCAGACACATGKGAGCTGGCTCCATGCTAAACACCTTAGACAGCTGAAGTGCAGCATGAAGGCATCTTTTGGACCCTTGGTTTGGCTCCACAAAGGTCTGTCCTGAGGTCAACAAGTCTGTGTCCCTGGCTGTGTCAAATGCAAGCTGGCTCCATGTGGAGCCACTTAGATGCCTCTTTGCTACACATCCCAAAGCTACTAATTCCGGGAGGACTCACTAGCTTGAGCACAGTAGCACGTGAACATGCATGAACATACTGCTCTGGGACTCAGAATGACCCTGGGCATTTGCATGATACTACACTTAAGCAAATAAGACATCCCAGAAAAGGACTGCAGAAACACCTGAGCTGGTTGTGCAAAAAACAGCTTAGGTTCAGAAGTAAGTAGTATTGCCATTTTTTCCATAACACAGTCCATCCCAAGCTATTCTGTTATCCTGAACAATGGAAGGTTGACAGTATTGCCTAAATTTATGCAGTCCTACATAGGCATGTATAYGCATTCATTTTCTCTGGATTAGACAATCTAGAGATCCATAGTGACAAAGTATGTTGGTGTAAAATAAAGAGCAATAGACGTTTCCTGAATTGCTGTATTCACCATCCAAATGTTGAATGACTCAGTATTCTTATTTTAAAATATTATGTGGGTTGCTCTGACTCAAGCTAGATAACTAAACAAAGCTTTCTTTGCTACGGTTAAACATTTATTCATACATCTCTGTATTCACAGTGATTTTGTGTTCTAAATATCCAGCCCTGCAAGCAGAACCAGTAAGATGGAAAAGTCTGCCCATCATCATCTGATCAGGCTACAGTTCTGCAAAGATTTCTCAAGACCAGACCACATCACACATTACTTTTTTTAACAGTACATATACATGGAGGTAAACAAGTTAAATTTAAAAGAAAAGGAAACATCAATAAAGAGAAGGTTTGTGAATTGTAAATAAACAATGTTTTAAAGCTGGATCTTTCATTAAATCCCACTGGAGGAATAAAGAACATTACTTGCAGCATGTCACAGTCAGGTTTCATTGCTCTAGCTGGCTGGAGTGTCTAATCCAGAGATGCCTCACTATTGAGGGATGTTAAAAGGGCTAGGCACCTTTAGCCTAGTCCCCTTTTTGTGCTATCTATCTCTGTTTCTGCCTGTTCATTGAACTGTTGCACACCATATGCATTGATGGAAAAAAACTCTGATACAATTATATTTCCTCAAAATTGAAACGTTTTGCAAAATGCAGGTGATTGCACTGGATTCATTTATAAAAAAAAAACACACTAAAAACATTCTGGCAATGTTAAACTGTTCCATATGAATACAGTCCAAACAAAACATCCACGATTTTATTCCAGAATAATTGCCWGCCTGTTTTTATTTTATGTAATAAGCATCACTAAAAGCATTTCATGAAAATACAGCTGATGAAAAAAGAATTTTTCAGAACTATCAACAAATCCCGATTTTCATATCAATTCAAAATAATTTTCAAAATGTTTTATGAAAATGAATTTTTCTTGTATGCATGCCTTCATGAACCTCTTAAAACTGTGAAGATACTGGAGCAGAATAAATCCCAGTATTTTATTTCCAGTGGTGGCACAAGTGATATCTAATGAAGCACAAGGCTGTAAGTCATATTCTACCTTACAGTCTACTAGCTTCCAATGACTTTCAGAGCAGGGATTTCCTGCCTCAGATTTGTTAACAACCAATATTTCACCTTCATTCATTTGTCCAGGCTTCCCTACAATCTATATAAATATTTAGCACCCACAAAATTCTATGGCAAGGAGCTGCACTGATCTACTACTACCTATTGTGAGAAGAACCTCCATCCTGCCTCCTACTAGCTTACTTTGATGTCCTCTAATTTTTGGAGTAGCGGAAACCAACTCATTCATGCCTTAAATGTGACTATTCACACAAGTGCTACTCAATATGAATAACATGTACAGAATAGAGACTTTAAAGAATGGTGTTTGGGTGCTTTCTTGACCTGCTWGTAATTTGGTATATGTGGTAATACTTTAAGGCAGCTAAACAGTACTATGGTGTGCTGGTTTTGGCTGGGATAGAGTTGATTTCCCTTGCAGTGGCTACTATGGCACTGTGTTCTGGGTTTGTGTTGAAAACAGTGTTGATAATACAGAGATGTTTTAGTCACTGCTGAGCAGTGCTTGCACAGAGCCAAGGCCTTTTCTGCTCCTCACCCCACCCCACCAGCGAGGAGGCTGGGGGTGCACAGGGAGTTGGGAGGGGACACGGCTGGGACAGCTGACCCCAACTGACCACAGGGATATCCCACACCATATGGCGTCATGCTCAGCATATAAAGCTGGGGGGAGAAGGAGGAAGGGGGGGACGTTAAGAGTGATGGCGTTTGTCTTCCCAAGTCACCGTTACGCGTGATGGAGCCCTGCTTTCCTGGGGATGGCTGAACACCTGCCTGCCGATGGGAARGAGTGAATGGATTCCTTGTTTTGCTTTGCTTGCATGCAYGGCTTTTGCTTTCCCTGTTAAACTGTCTTTATCTCAACGCACGAGTTTTCTCACTTTTACTCTTCTGATTCTGTCCCCYATCCCACTGTAGGGGGGGGTGAGTGAGCGGCTGKGTGGGGCTTTGTTGCTGGCTGGGGTTAAACCACGACATATGGAGTAAAGAATTTTCACCTTTAGCTACACATTTGTAGTCTTGCATCAGTTTTACAGTTCATTTGAACAAAACCAAATTTTTCAGTGAGTGGGCAATCTGACTTATCTTTTATAGATTCCTGGGTTCTAACAAAAGACACCATTTCTTTCCACTTCTTTACAAAGCCTTCTCTAATTCCAAGATTTCCTAAGTTTGCCTTTTTCTGTTTCTATTGGAATGTGACTACAAAGATTTCTCTGTGTAATTGTCTTTACAGGCTTGATATAATTATTATCCATAAGTTTGAGGCCTAAAGGCTCTTTTTTGTGCACAGAAATATATTCTGAGGGCTTATTTTTTACTAAACAAGAGTATTTCCATATCATAGCAAGTAAATACATTTTTGAAACCTCATTCYTATTCAAATCAAGCCTTGAGTTCAAGGTTCACATTCTCTGCTAACCTCATTCTAGGGTCAAGAAAGTTCAAAGAAAATTAGTAAATGGTATTGCATGGCAAAGAAGCCTTCCCAAGATCATTGCCAGACTGTCAATTCTTCTTCAACAACTAAATCTACCTGAAAAACCCAAACCAACCTTCTAAATAACATCTGAAGCAAAACGGAAAGACTCCCGTAGGTTGCCRTGCAAACAGAATGATCGATTACCGCTTCCAGGAGAATAATTTCAGAGGAATGAAAGAGTACTTAATCTTGGGGAGGATCTTTCACATTTAAAGTATTTTATATTATAAAAGAACTAGATATACCAAGATAAGGGTTTTGGGGGGCCATCTGTGTCAAACCAGTTCAATTATTTAATGAACAGACAGTGAGCTTGAAGGCAAACAGAGTAAGAGGGGGTAAGAGACATGGGTAATAATTATCACTCAAAACAAAGTTTAAGTGATTACAGGCAAAGGAGTTATACACGGTATTACTCTGTGTAATGAAGTTTGGAACACAAGTCATATCTGAATGTATTGACTGTGTTCACATATGTGTTTGAGAATAACATTTGAACAATGACGATCTAATGATTTCATTTATTAAAATAATCAAAAGTAGATTTTGCCCAAGTTGAGAACTACTGCAGGCTTTTGCAGAATTTCTGAAATGCTGGAACTTTACTGTTTCAAATAAGAGTTCAGTCTGCTTCAACTTAAAACTAACTGCAAAGGTCCCAAACACTTGWTTTTATGATATTTTAAATGGTTTAAAGAATTGTTCTTGTTTTACTCACTGGTGCAGAGTTATCTCTTGGTCCTCTGGATCTGACCATTCTCCCCAGCACTTCTATGCCATCAGAACTAATATTCCCTGCTGCATTAATGGTCTTCTCGCCCACTTGCTTGCAGTCAATAATTATTTTGGCCGTAGTCTTGCTGATAACAACATGCAACTAAGCAAAAGAAAAGATGCTTTAACATACAAAGGAGCACTTGGATATATTAATTGCCTGGGAAAAGGGGGCATTTTTTGAAATGAGCTCCTAACTCCATGTTTGCTAACAAAACTCAGAGAATAATTCATAGCAAATAATCTAGATGACCTCTAGAGGTCCCTTCCAACCTGAGTTATTCTATGATTCTAATCTGTTTAATGAATTTAGCTTATTTTTCTGCTTATGGAACATCTGCATACAAATTGGCACCTTACATAATTTATTCAGTAAAAAAATAATTTATCCCTGACAGAAGATCTACACAGTGTTCATATRCCATCCAGATCCCAAAGAGCCCTGGATTTATAATTCCTGGGCCTTGTATGATCCTGCTATATAGCAYTGGATTTCATCAATACAACCTTTATAGCCACTTGCAAAAGCCAAAACTAAGCAGTAAAATTTAGCCTGTAAATTATACATTAACCACACAGCAAAACCTTTCATARTGAAGTTTTTACACTGAAAAAAATCAAATCACATCAAACGTGGTACAGAAAAGCAGAGCACAATAACAAAGTTRCTTCCTTCTGCTGTCCATYGCTGATGCAGCAAGGACRTTCCCAGCAGAGAGGACAATCCTAGCCACAATTGTCCTGTCACGAGCAAACTCTCAGTTAAGCAAAGAAAATAGTCATTTGGGGCTGGGGTGGGAAGAAGACCTGATGAAAAGCTGGTAGAAATGCAGTATCTGCTCTATACTAGTATACTACGTGGAGATCAGAGCCCAAGGTGAGAGAATGCCATGAAGGAGCCCTGTAGCTGCTTTGCTCTGGRCTCAGCTGGCACTAAATAACTGAAAAGCTGCTATGAATTTGGTCTCCTGTGCCTTTCAAACACATGTATAGCAACGATCATCATTCAAAATGCAGAAAAATGCTTAAGAGAAGAATTTGCTAAAGCCTCCAAAGCACAACTTAAAAGAGTCAGAATTAGACCCCAGCTCTGACCTACCTTCCCTTTCTCGCTCCATCGATTAAAAAGGAAGTACAGAAAAGTTAAGCTCTGTAAATACTATCCCTCAATCCACAGTCTCTTTTTGTTTAGGAAAGATACAAACATCAGGAATAAAAATGAACAACAAAAGCACCTTCCACAACAAATATGTGCTACAATCCCAGCATTACTTCATCTGCTTTCGGAAAGAATGTTAYGAGTTCTCTAACAGCCAAGAAAAGTTCGACATGGCATAGCCCTTAAAATATGTTTAAAAATAACAACTCTGGTCAAAAGAAGGATAATTTTTTTTGCTGGACTTTTTCTTTTCATTTTGAGTGACATTCCCAATCCAATCCTTAAAAGGAAAAGCCAATGTATTTCTAAATTACTTTTCAAGGCAAGTATTTTTAATCAACTCTAAAATACAAGCACAAAGCATGAGATGAAAATCGATCATATCAGCTTCATCATAAAAACTATGAGTTGTTTAATGTTAATTCAATATCGCAAAGAGACTTAAGACAGTTTGGTAGATGATTCTGAATATGCAAAATACATTTCTTTTGGCAGCGGTTGACCACATGAAAGAAGATTTCAAAACATGAAAATCTCCCAAACCTTTATTCAGAGTGCTTTTTTTTTCCTATTACCCTTACTAACCTTATGAAAACTCCCATAAAACATCTTCCTTATCTCAGGACCTTCAAAAGTCACAGTTTGAAAATCTCCTTTGTAGTCGTAGTTAAAGAAAGTCAGAGTTTTACCACCATCTGTGTGAGAATAAAAATAAGGGCTCCATGTTAGAGGAAGAAAAGGCCTGATACATTATTCGAAAGGGTCGATTTTGTGTTTAACAAAGAAGGCCAAAGATGTTAGATCAAATGTTAGTAAAACACATTCATAAGTGATATACTGACCCAGAAGTAACAAGTTATCTCTGAGAAATGCTCTTTCCTGGTTTGAGAGGAAGGATGGGCCAATAGTTGGGAGTCCACCTCACCCATGTCTACCTGATCCCACTCTCCCACTAGTTCTCTGTGGGTCTTGGACAAGAAAAGGAGGCACGGATCCTCAAGCTAGCTAAATGCTGAATTCCTGCCTATTTCAAGGTGACGTATCTGAAAAATTCTAGGAAAGATAAGTACTAATCTATCTCTTTTAAAATTGGCAGCCATAAAGAACAGCTATCATAGTATCTACATCTTTTCAACAGTAAATATGGAAACCTTCTAAATTATAATCCCTGTTTCACAGTTGTGGAAGTCAAATCAAATAGAAATGAAGAGAGTCATCCAGAGTTCATGTCTCTAGCTCTGAGTCTGCTATCCACCAGACTGCATTGGCTCTACGTATACCATACTGTCAGTACCACTGGCATATATCAAGACAGATTCTATTAGAACTAGATTCAGAGCAGTGAAAATCTTAAGAGCAAATGAGTAGCTCCCTTATATCAATTTGCATCTAGTACAGCTCTTTGGATTTCAGTATCATTGCTCCCAGTTTAGAGCAGTGTACTCAAAATTTGACCCTAAGTCCAAATTAAACTCAGTTAAATTAAATCTAAAAAATACCTGATAGAGACTATCACCTTCCAGATTCAGGTAGTTGTTCAGGCAGCAGATTAAAACATTGGCAATAATAAATCTAGATACAGAAAAAATCATTCATACAGTTAAAGAAAAAGTCACTGATAAAATACAAAATACATACTATCTAAAATAACTCCAACCAGTGGTTCATATTCTTCATTTAAAATCTCCCAAAGAGCAAATGGCTCCTGAGGTGTGTCGGGGAGTATACGAAAGAGAAACGTAATGGTGTAATCAGAAGGGAGACCTTCAGGATGCAAATACCTGTAAAAGAAATAATGTCTTTTAAACTGAAACAAACATTAAAACTGGGGATTTACTCACCAGATGTTCATTTAACACGCTTTCTATTACTCTGTATATTTCTTTGGAAATCAAGACTGAGAAGCAATATGAATAAGTGTTTGCAAAATCTACTCGATAACTATCAAAAGAATACTTACGAAGAAAGGAGAAGTTATCTTTTCCCTTGAAATTTACAAATTTGCCCTTAAATATTTTTTTTTTAATTTGAAGATCAAATCGGAGGTCAGTTTGAAGTAAAGCTGAAATTAATTATATTAAAAGCTTTTTAAAAATAGTAGCCACTCACAAGACCTTTGCTATTGTCTGGTTTAACAGACAATGAAAATAGAAGTTGCTTGGAAGACCATTCTCAATAGATATGTCCTTTGTCATTAAACCATTACTAATGGATAGAAATCAGGACTGACAGAGACTGTTACAGGAAGCTTTATAAACTATAGGGAATGTTGTTTATACATTTCAAAGCCAATATATAAGAAAGTGAAGTCAAAACAGATCACACGTACAGAAATACAATCTGTTCTCCTAGAATTTTTGCAGAAGAGAAAGGAAGTTTATGATATAAAAGAAGTATATAATTTTATGCCATTTCCTAAAATTTGTTATTTAGTACATCCAATTTAATTTAACCTTTCATTGTCATATCCCAAAGTGGGACATTTGGACAAGTGTCTGAAATGACTGACTGTATTTTGAAAATGTTAATTAGCCTGATTCCTTAAAATCATAGTAAAGGGGTCTGAAACAAGCCTGAAGAGGTTATTTAATCAATTTCTTTTCCTCAAATATGATCCATTCCTTCTGAAGTATTTCTGGCACATATAAGATGTATAGATATGAATCATGCTGGAAAAGGAGTTCAATGTGATATATAATCAATATATTCTGCACAGTGTCTGCAGATGATCAAATGTGATGTTACACTGCACATTTCCCACAGAGAAAAGAGAGAGGGAACTCAACAGGTATAGAGCAAAGCCTTACGGTATGCCCATTGTACAAAGTGCAAATGAAAGAAAATTCAATAATCAGGGTGGGGGAAACACAAGGTTTGGGGATACAGAACTCAAAAAGGAGACTAACATTAATGACATTCAGTGCACAGATGAGATGACAAAAACAAGTAGTATTATTCAGACGTACCTGTAGATCATCAAGAGAAAGGTATTCTCAGAACCATGAAAGGGAGTGAAAGCCTAATGAAGCAGTAAGATTGGGCTGGGGTGCCAGCTAGAGAAGAGCATATAAATGCAGCAGATCCGATTAGAAAGAAGGAGAAAGGGAAAAAGAAGTGAGAAATGCTATTCCCTGGAAATTCCAGTCCAACTAGACCCAGGAGGAAACTAAACACAGAGAATGTGAAACAGCTCCAAGAAGTATAGCTCCAACTGGGACACAACAGGATAACCACACAAAAAGACTAAGATGACATCTAATATAAACCTTAAAAGTAATTTCCCACTGTTTTTCTTTCTTATTTATCTCAACTAAAGAATACTTTTTGTTACATCTTCCCRTGTTTAATCCAGCAGGGCCACTGCTTTTTTCTGGTGCCACTTAATACAAAGTGGGGGACTGGACTAAAAGGAACCAAACACAACATACACACTGTTCATAGAAGAAATGGAGAATTTCCATCACTTTGTCTCTGAGGAATGACTGTAAAAGTTCGATGGGAGGTTTCTTCATTGCCTCCTCCATATCTCTCCCAGGCCACAGTCCTCGTGACTGAACTATGTCCTGCCTCCCAGGAAGGTACTAGATGGTGTTCACACAGACTCATTTCAGCATAAGGAGATAATCTTCCTTTGTAATCAATGAATGGACATAGACTGATGCAAAAAGTGACGGAGGACACCTAAAGCAGGTTCCCACTCTGACTCAGACTTCAAAGACATTCTGCACTCTATGAGACTTCAACCTGCTTTCCAGAGGCACCTTTCACAAAGTACTACATACTGGAATCTGCCCAGACATATACCTGCTCAAAACTGCTTGGAGCTAAACTGGCACAAGCCTGAAACTGGCTCATGTGGGAAACCCAAAATAGCCAGTGGGCTTACCTACTTTTACCCCCAACTGCTATTTTTGAACAAAACTGATTGAGGACTCAGGACACCAAACACTCTTACTCATTAGTATAATGTAGATATACACTAGCATCTCTGCTCTTCTGACGTGAAAATACTGGTCCCTGAAATGAATAATTGCCTGCACTGGACAATTATCTTCATGTGTTTTATGAATATTTATATGTTAATACATACTTGGTAGGYTGGGATACCAGAGCATCCTTGTGCAGTCTGTAACATGGGTAAACATTAAATGTACCAGGTTCCATTGAAACCCCTTCCACAGCTGAAAACTCCTTTTCAACCAAACCAAACATTTCCATCATTTTAAATCCTGGAAGGCATCAAAATAAACATCCTATTAGTTGAAATTAATACCACATCACAGAAAACAAAAAAAGGATAAAGCCAGTTGCATTGAAGAGTTTCAGATCACCATCTGCTTAACAGCTGTTAGCATAAAGGGCAATTTATTGCCTGATATTGTGAAAATCAGGTAATGAAAATGATTCCATAAATCAGGAACAAAAATGAACACAAAAATACTATACCTGCAAAATTGTTGCCATCTTTAACTACCAATGGGCAGGCTGGAAAAGAAGGAAAGATGTATTTAAGGATACAAGAGATGTCCCACTGGGTCAGAACAATAATCCACTCAGCCCAGTACTCTATTTCCAACAGTAGCAAAAGGAGATGCTTTTTAGGAAGGGCATGCAAATCTGGCCACTTTCTACTCCATTCAGCTGATGCTCCTCAGGATCCACAAGGGTGGTAGCAAAGATGTTAAAGGGTACATCCCTGTGTGTTCCATATAATGTCCTTTTATGGATCTGTTGTCCATGAATTTGTCTAATCCTTCTATGAACCTGCCTTCACAATCTCTTGTGGCAACAAATTCACTGTCTGCTGCGTAAAAATGTATGTCTTATACTGGGTTTTAACCAAGTGCTCCCTAGTTCTCTATTTGTGAGCTTCTCCAGCCTAACTCCAGCTCAAGCTCAATTACTTTAGCTGGCATTCTCTGTACCTTTTCAAACTCTGTAATAGCTTTCATGAGCAACAGAGACCAGAATTGCACGCAGTCCTTAAGACGTGTGCACCCATTTTAAATAGCTGTAAATCTGTTTTAGATTTTTCTTCTGGCAGGGAAGAAAACACACTAATCTTCCAGGAAAGGTGCCCTGGAAAATCAATAAGCCTAGATGGAGGGTGTCAAATATGGCACTCCAGGATACTCGTATTCGGAGATCACTTCTAGAATACAAGTACAAGTGACCAATAAATGCTTCTATTCGAGTATTCTCAACGTTCAAAGTTCTCTCTACCATTGAAAGTAGAGTTTATGGTCAAAACCAAAGAATTGATGGGACACAAGCAACATATTTGTGTTCACCAGCTCTGATAACTCACAGTCCCATGATAACCCACAGCCCTATGCACAAGGACTCCTTACAGTCACAAATAATTAACATCAGCTATACACTGCTTACTTCCTGGCTTATATATAAGGAAACATATTGCGGGCACACACCTAAAAGCATGTGAATTATTCACCTCTAACCATTAGGTGTTGTTCCGGAATGTCCTGCCCTTTATTTTCATAAAGAGTCTGAAGTGTGGCATTTTCACAGACTTTAAAGAGTTTGGGTGTGTTTTATGCTTTTCCTTAGGCTACAACTCTTCTACTTTCTCTGATAATACAAACATTAATGATTAGCTCTCCGTTATTAAATTAACCACGCGATTTGAGTAATAATGAATGTAGCTACCTCTACTCCTACAGATGGTTAAAGTAGCCTAGAAAATAAAATATAATTAACTTTTTATGACTAAATTCTGAACCATTAACAATGTTTCAAATCTGAAATTACTTTTTGACAACCAATGGATGTATTCTGGATTTATAGCAAACAACCATTAATTATTTTGAAGTCRCAACACCTTCATTTCCTTAATCTTTTATGGAAATAATATTAGAGTTATAATATCTGCAGTAAATTATGTTAAAAAGATCAAGACTACCTCTTAATAGAAAAATAATAGTTACAAACCCCCCAGTATTTAGCACGTATTATTTTAGAAGCAAGTGTAAGTCAAAATGGCTAACTTGCTGATGCAGTTTCACAAACAAAAGTGATTAGCTCATCTTCAATCTTTGTAAAGGCATCAAAGTCATCCACAAAGAAGACATGTCTTTCACTGGGCTTGCTGCCAATATTAACTAACTCTGAATAGTCAGCATCAGCTACTCCAATAGCAAAAAAGCTGAAACCTGTAAAACAAAAAAGAACACTCTTGTGAGTCATTCATTTAGAGAGTGGAAATACAATATGAACACAACTGTATTTGCACTGGCTCCTTTCCTGATTAAATACAACGGTGGAAATTTTATTATTATCCTATAACACAAGAAAATTCATGCATGTAATCTAAAATAAAAGTAATACATTTTCTGTGAGATATTTCTTTTGGCTATTTATGCTTAATAAGTTAATCAAAGTTAACGCTTAAGTGTTTTCTTGAAGACATATAAGACTTCTCAGTAGTTTAAAGTTTTAGCTTATGTTTAAATGCTTTTCTAATTTAATGCTATACTGCAATACACACAAAAATATCCATGTATCAAGTATATCATAAATACAAAGCACAGAAATTAATTTCCTGTAGGTCTTTAACAGATTTTGTTCTGTGCCATATATTAATCAGAGTTTTCAAGCCACTGCTTCCTCATGAGTGAACACTGAAATAAATGCATTCTCATTTCCATCAGCAACTTAACTGCACTGATTGAATCTGTTCTATATATTCTGTATCAATATATTTTGAAATTTGAGCCTGACTTCAAAGATTTAAATGAAATGGAAATTGTATCCTATATGTTTGAGGAGCAGCAAACTAGGTAAAAGTTTTTCAACATTTTCCTTTCCATAAAAGATAAAGAAAAAAACTGTCTACATCAGGCTGAATATTGTTAATGGACATACTGTTCTTGCATGGCTCAGTCCCAAATTTACTCCAGTCAAGCAATATTGTCTTTAAGTTTGAATGAGGCCCAGACCCAGGGACATTCATCACCTTCTGCAGAGCTTTTAGCATAACAAAACTCTGACTTAATATATTATAACAATATCTTAATGTCTCATCCAAGATCAGCACCTCTTCCTGCCAGTCTCTATCATAGATGCAAGTCAGTACCTGCTCCAATCTATCTGCAGCCTAAACGTACAGCATGCGCAAAAGGAAATGGGAGAGAAGAAGTCATTTGTCCCAGGTGACACATCCCAGTCAGCAACTGAACCCCCACCACATGCCGTCTCCTCTTGAGGTCGTTGCCAGTCTAATAGTTAATAAGGCAACTGAAAGACTTAACTGACAGTTGAACAATTTTTTTCAGCTTAGACAAAGACTCCAATTTATTCACAAATATGGGGTTTTCTTGATTGCTACTTAAGTTATGCATGCTCTACTGCTTTCTGATGTGATTTTATTTACGAAGGCACTGCACTAGCATCTAGCAATAATACAAACAGGCAGCCAAGCTCAACAATTGCATTGGGTCAGTAGTCAGGASTCAGTAATATACACTGGTAACTTCATAGCTGCCAAAATCCAAAGGCAAATAAAAAAAGCACAAACGTAATTTCTTCTTAGATCTCCTCACATTACAAGGACAACAGCTTTTTTTCTTCCATCCCTTTTTTTTTTTGTTCCATGTGGCACACTGTGCCCTTTGGGTTTTGATACAAACCTCATTATCAGACATTTCTACAACAATTAACCCAGTTCTTATGCTTAGACTCACAACACTGTGTGGCTGCTTAAAGCTCTAAAATTGATGGTTTAAAAAAAATTCCTAAAGGTAATTAGTGTAACATGAGAGCAGATCAGAACCAGTAAAAGAACATATGAAAGAATTATCAAAGGACCTCTTGTATAGAAAACAAAACAGTTCAGATTGCTGGTAACCACAAGACTACACTTCATAGATGACAGTCCAGATCCTCAGTATCATGTCCCCTAAATTCTTCATCATGGGAGCAATTCCATTGACTACTACATGACTTTAGCACTGCTGCCAAAATTAAAAACAATAGCATTAATCACCAAAAATAAAATCCAGAATCTAACTATATCCTAGTGATATTCTGAGTTTCTCAGCAATTGCTGTCTGTTTTCTTTCAACTTGGAAATCTTTCTGGAGCAAAAGTCACCCTTATCTCATGCCCACACTTATGTAGTTATAATTAATGAGAAAAAGGAAAATGTGACTAGCTCTTAAAACTACACATTTTACCATCTAGTTGCATTTCTCTGGAGACTTTGTTCACATCGTCCTGTGATCGCCCATCAGTAATGACAACCAAAACCTTTGGAATGCCCCTTCTCATGCCTGCCTCTCCAGTAAACAAAACTTCTCTTGCATGTTTAATGGCTTTGCCTGAAACAGAAAAAATTGACAACATACATTCACTGTGACATAAATCCAATTTCTATTGGCTTCTCATATCATATGTTAGATATTGATAAAAAGAGAAATCTGTTGGGTCTTGAGTAGTCTGTAAATTAGTGCATTCTGTAGTTATTAAAATAGAAATTTAGAAAAGTATAATTTTGACCCTAACTTTGAAAATTTGATGGCTTCAGCCATCCATTTTTCAATCCAGAAGGTGAAGATAAAAAACATGACGTGTGGGAAAGGGTATTCTGTGCAGGCCAGAGATAACAAAATCCTCCCTTACTGGATTGTAGGGCACAGTCCAGGTAACAACTGAAAGTGCCATTGTAGCATTTTCTTGGGTAAACGGAAAATGTCTTGATACTACTGAGATAGGATGCAACAGCTGCAAGAAATTTCTGTGCAGTCTGAGAATAACAAAACACATGGTTTCCAACTAAAGCAGATTTTAACTCTTTCAGCACTCATCTTTAATTTCTTCACATCAGAGAGCTATCTTAAGGGATTAATTAAAATGTAACTACATTCAGTTAGCAGACATCTTCCCCCAGCCCGGTCTTAAACATACCACTGAAGTTTAACTGTCCTGGCTTATAACCAAACAGACCCTCCACTCTATCCACTGTTTTCTACATGCTCTGCAAGCTCCCTCCCACCTTCTCTCCCCTCCCACTTTTCCACTTGCCAAGCTGATTTCATATTACTCCCCATTCCACTTTCCACAATCCCCAAAGTCATTCACTTCTGCCTAGCTGCCTCTCTCCCCTCCTCCCTGATCCTGACATCACTGTTGATCAGAGGGGTGAATACCCAGCAGTAGGGGGTGAAGGGTGTAAACTGCAGATTATGAAGACTTTCTAACTTCAAAGCCCAACATTTCCCCTCCAGTGTGGAGATACCGTGTTCTCACTGTTTTTGCACTGATATATTAAACCACTTAGCAAACGGGAAAGAAATACTGCACAGAGAGTAGCAGGGAGAAAATCTGCATCATAATCATGACCTTTCTCACCTGTTTTTGTATTTCCTCCTTTGTAGGCTATTTGCTGAATAGCTTCAAGAAGAGTCTCTTTTGTTTTGTATGCATTCAATTTAAATTCTGTCCTGGGATCATCACTGAACTGAATTATTGCCACCTGTGCACACAGAAGATGTGTTCATTACTAAAGCACCACCCAGTGTATAAGTAAAAAGTGAATCAACGTATTTAAATCAAGGATTTATCTTGTAACTTTGTTTCATTCTTAAATTGAAGCCAGAATTTTTTTTCTCTTTAAGAAGCTTTCACTAAATAAAGTTTAATTTTATCCTCTGTAGCCTTGGCAACCACCTAACACTTTCTGGTTTCATTTTGCAGCAAACAGGATGAGAAAAGTAATACCCACTTTGGCAAAAGCACTCTCGATCAAGCCCAAAAGCAAAATCCTAGTTACAGCTGCTCACACGTGTACAGTTACTCATACACAGAACTGCAGGGACTTTATTCAGTCTCCACAAATGAATAGCTGCACATAAGTAACTTAAGTTAGGGAGCAATGCTGAAGCAAGTAATAAAAAGATGCAAGAATATATTCTGAAATATTGCCTCTCCCAAATACAATGCTACATTAGTCCAGACCCTGTATTTCAACACTACACACTAAACCCCTACAACTCACAAAACATATATTAAACTTCATATTCTGTAAGTGGTGTCCCTGATTTAAAAGGAGCTATTCACATGTTTAAGCTTAAGCTTGTGCCTAAGTTTCTGAAGCACCATGGACTATATTCTGGGAAAATAGCTGTATAGCAAGAAATAGTAAAAATTGAGCATTCTTCAGTGTTTCAACAAGTTAAAAATMATTTTCAATGCTATCCCAAACTGTATATTATACAGGTAACACTTAAACTAGTATTATATTTGCCAATAATCTTTCCTGGAGCAGATTCAAGCATCTCTCTAAACAAATACATAAATAGAACAATCATTGTAAATACTGTATTTTATTTCAAGCCCTGTAGACTCTGCAGAGCATGTGATTTTAAATAAATGAACTTTTAATTTTCCTTATCAATGCCGGTTTTAGCTTATTTATAGAAAAAAACACCACAGTGAGTACCAATACCAAAAACATTAACACAACTTAAATCACATTAGAATGATTTAGAGGAGACTGAAATGTTACTTAGCCTTCATGCTAGCAAAATTCATGTAATGAATTTCACCATATGGTGTGTATAAAAGAAGATATTGAAAAAAGATGCTGTCCTAAAGTAGTTTAAATTTTCAAAAGAACTGTGAAATGATGTCAATTACTTTTCAATTCATTTCACTTCTGGTGCTAGTCTAAAATACCCTGTCAAGTGCATGCGCCCTCCATCTCTCTACATGTTGATTACCTGCGTTCCATCAGGACCAATCTTATCCAAAGCTCCAATAGTGCTATAGAGAAAGCTAATTATTTTATTGAAATTGTCATCTCCAATACTCCATGAGCCATCCACCAGGAACGCTAGGTCAGCTTTGGCTGCTTTGCACACTGAGAAAGAAAAGCAAGTATTTTGGAATTAGAGCGATGCCTCAACTCCTCATGAAATCTTATAAATCACTTAAGAAAATGTAACTGTCATGAAAAGTTCTTGTTTAAAGTTAGTTAACAATGCTTTAGCAAACAGACCTGCTGGCACTGACTTCAGTGCAGGTGTAGAACCAGATGAGCTCTGCAAGGGGTGAATGGTCTGCACTGACAGATCCTATCACAGAATACACTTCAAGGCCATAACAGTTCTTAAAATCTGGCTAACCATTTTTATTTTTATTTAGGTTGTTAAGTGAAGTCACACATGAACTTATACAATCCCAGACTCCTAGCATGACACAGTAAGCAAGATGACAGAATCTCAACTGTGGAGGTTCCCAGTAGGAAACCAGTCCATTCCAAAATTTACCCCAAGCTCTGTAGTGCCTAATGCTCACCCCCTTAACTGCACTATATAGGAGCAATGCAGGTATCTCCCATCTCATGTTATTCCAGCATGTTCCTATGTAAAATGGCCTGCAAAGCTGTACACCTGCCCACATGAGTTGCTCACTCTTTCATGGGAACTGGGAACCTTCAATGCTCTACAGAATCCAAGTCAGTTTGGGGTCAGAAACAAACAGTCTGAAAGCAAAGTTACTTTTTCAACGTATTTCRTCTTGAAGAAAAATGTTCATCTAAATTCAGAGAATGGGACAGGAAGATACATATCTGTATTTCTAGTTTTCTGCTGATTACTCCTTGGATTAAAAAAAAAAGAAAACATCTGCTGCTATGCAGTTCTAAAACACACACACAAGGTTTTTTTTTTTCTGTATTTACGGATTAAATTCTCTACTACTGTACATCAGTTGGGTCCACCAACTTCAAGCTGATGGATTTGACCCTCAGTCTCCAACAATAATGCTCCCCTCACAGTAATATTTATGAGACTGTACAAAACACTACATGTTCAAATCATAAATAGAAAGAAATCTACATTTAAAGAGAGAAGAGACTGAACATGGCCAACACTTTTCTCGTTGCCTAAAGTAGATATATTTCTAAAAATCATGCTGTTTTAGAAGTTTAATTACCCTAAGATATTTACTTCACTTGCAAAATATGTATGGTTCTGGAAAAAGAGAATCTCACACATATTAACCCTCCGTTCCGCAAATTTCAACAATACAATAATGATGTCAGATTTTTGGCTCATTAAATTTAAGCCAACTGCCTTAACAGTGTCGTTGTAGCAAATGCATTTTGAAATCTGATCCCCGCAGGTCTAAAAGAGTGTTAGAAGCAGAAAAACATTGCATCAACACATTGGTGGTTATTATAAACCCACACACGCAGCACTTACCCTCTTTCGCAGGAGGGATTGTAGGTGGTGGAGGTGGTGTGGAAGGTGTTGTTGGCGGTTGAGTTGGAAATGGCACTGGAGAATAAAAGGAAGGAATATTAAAAAATATTTAAAAGCCTTTTGACCTTGTATCCATAATTGGTTTTGTGAAAGGTCAGTGTCCTTTTCCTTTCTGACAACAACCAGTCCTTAGTCACAGAAAGTAGGTCTCTACCCATTCTGGAAGAAAGAAATTAGTCCTGCAATCCAAAATACAAAGAGATAGTGCAAAAACAAGCCAGTGCCTGCACTCAGAGCAGATCACAGCCTGTCCTGACCAAGATTTTCCTGAATTCAGTGGAAGACCTTATTATGTTTCCAGCTAGAAATGCAGTTCTGAGCACAACTCTACAGGACTATGGCTTTGTTGCCTGCAGCAACTTCTACTAAGGTTACTATACAGAGTTTCTGAAAACTGGTTACTCTGTCTCATCCTCCTCCTGAAAATAAGTTTTGGAATGACAGCCTGACAGAAACCTAGCTGAATACACGGTCACTGATTGACAGCTTTGCTCTATTTAGTGCCTTTCAATACAGTCTTGGCTGAATGCTCAGAGATAACATGCACATGTGTTGACTTCCACAACTGTACCTGAGGAGAAGCTTCGTTCAAGGGTATTTTTTCCGATTTTTTTCAATGCAATTAGCGTAAGAAGCCAGAAGGTGACAGAATATCATTCCTTCAAGTAAGACTATACTTGTTATTTGCTATAATATATATGTTTATAGACAACAGATAGAGTTAGATACGACAACTTCAGAAAAGGCACCTATCTTTGGGAAAGATTAGTGCAAACAGGATTCATTACGAGCCTCATGTCCACATCGAAGTTGACTCCCACTGCAACTGATGTGGGTTTTCCCACTGGCTTCAACAAGAGAAAGGGCCAAGACTCTGAAACACCTACAAGAAACTAATGCCCAGGCTCTCCATGGCCACAGACAGACCAGGAGCATCCATTTAGAAGGGGTCACAGCTGCAGTAAGGTGACTTGAAAGGCTGCTCTCTAAGCACCAGAGAGCTACAGGTCACCCTGAAGAGTGTCTTCTTCTGAGGTGATACAATAATTTGTCTGCATCACAAACCGTCTTTCTCAAATAGACTTGTAGGCCAAGGTGTGTTCTTCCTGATGTCTCCTAACTCCCTGTAGAGTACACAAAATGCATTCCTTCAAAAAGCAGGAGAAATTTGGCTTGTTCCACACTGCTCTGAGAAGGGGCCCTGGACAACTGAGAAGTGGAGTCGTACACCTGTGCAAGTTTTTCCTATGTGAAACCATAAGTGTGGGAGGGTTCACTTGAAGAGGAAAATTATAAACATTATCTACCCTGAGAGAAGGGTAACAGCATTGTGGTGTATAGTAATATAGTATGAGAAGAAGGGTATCGCTGAGATTGAAAATGAGCTTGAAGAAAGAAAGATAACGTTAAAATATTCACTCTGTTCACAGTGTATATTGTTTTGCAGTATTTTAGAATTGTAGAATCATAGAATCATTAAGGTTGGAAAAGACCTCTAAGATCATGAAGTCCAGCCAACACCACCATGCCCACTAAACCATGTCCCGAAGCGCCACATCTACATGTTTTTTGAACGCCTCCAGTGATGGTGACTCCACCACTTCCTTCATGAACTCATGAGAGCAGGATCTCACCTTCATAAACAGCTGTGAGGGGTTTTTTTACCTGTCTTGTGTTACTGAGAATAATAATAATAATAAAAAGGGTGGTTTGTTTGTTTGTTTTAAAATACGTAAGTAGATTGGGAATCAAAGTCCCATTTAACTGTAAATTACTAAGACACTGGTGAAATTTTACTAAATAACAAGAGCTGCACAATACAACAAGAGCTGTTTCTCTCTTTGCTTCATTTTTTTTTGGTTTTGTTTTGGTTTGGTTTGGTTTGGTTTTTTGTTTGGGGTTTTTTTTTCCAAAGTCACAGATTTTCAGAGTATCCCCTAGTGGGACATTTTATGAAGAAAGCTAAACCATCCTCCCTCTTTCATTCTCATTAAGAAGTCCAATAACAGCTGGTGAATGTGACTTCACAAGTAATACACAGCAGTGGTGTAAGAATCCTGCACCTCTGTGGAGGAGTCACAATGTAGTTGAAAAATTAAAAACTCAGCTAAAGGAAACTGCGTAGGAATAGCACATCTGTGGGCAAAAGGCAAAACATGAGAAGCAAACAAGCACTATCGCTGCTGGCTGAAGTCTGATCTATTTTACTCACATGTTGTCTCCATGATGCTTACAGCAGGGCCCTCTATCTCCTGAAGCTGTGTATGAACACTGATTTTATATTCAGTTCCAGGCATCAGCTCAAAGAAACAATGTCTAGGTGTCCCTCCACCAAGATTTACCTCCTGTTTTTTCCCATCTGGAATTATAAAAGAAACCATTAAACATACTTTTCTTTACTGTTTTATTGAATAATGTAATTTAACTCTGAAATAGGAAGGTGACATGACAGGAGATGAAGGACAATGGTTGACATAAATTAATAAACTACATGCTGCCTTATTTCTGGAAATTCATCTCTACGCAGAGGTCTCTAACATTTCATCCTTCATATTAAATAGGAGCTGAGGGATGTGTCAGACATCTGCAGGAAAAAAGATTAATTTCACCCTATGCACCGAAGTTAATAAAAAACACTAACACTGTCATCAATGGGCTTTGGAYGTGGTCCTAAATTATCAGAGTCTAATGAGGAATTGTTGCATTATGTAATTCTACAGCATCCTTTGTCTATGCCTCTGGTTCTCAGAGTCTGTAATGTGCTTAGTAATTGCAAGAGACCAAACTAGATAYTGTATTCCAGCTTCCACTAGTAACCACTTAACAAGTTGGTTAAGGAATAGTATTTACAGCATTCGGAAATTAATTCTACTAAATTCTGAATTGGAAAACATTTTGACAACGGAAAAAGCCTGGGTACTGGAAATAGCATAAGGCATATTTTAACAATAATAAGAAATCCTTCAGCACAATTCATAATCTGTAGCAGAAAGAAGTGAAATACAAGCAACTGATCTCACATTTTACAGAGTATATACAAAAAATGCCAGTCATTCACTGCCAAGGAAAAAACACCTGATGCTTATCAGGAAGTGTCACATTAGTATAAAAATAATTGATCACTGCCTGAATGTGACACACAACCAACCTGGCAATCAAAACTCTTCATGATAAATGTTAATAAGAAGCAATTGTTCACACTTTAGCTCGTTCTGCTCACATTTTGGCTCTTTTGGCTCAGTTAAAACAATGCTGGCAGTTCTATATGATGAAAGCAGAATGTTGGCTAGCTCCCAGACGAGAAGGAAATCTTGTGCCAGCCAAGATCTCTGCTTTCTGAACAGCTTGTCTGTATTCCAGGCCTTCAAATAAACCRTATCAGCATCCATTTGCCGTTCCACAGAAAGGTCATTAATTTTGCAACCAAATTAGTATTGTTTTTCATGATACCTTTGATAGGTCCCATTAAATGTTATTAACTACTCTTCTCTCAAGTTATCCAAGCTTCTAATTTGTCACCATTCAAAAGATCACTGATGTCTACTGGGGATAAGAGAGCTAGTCTGCACAAATAGTGACTTCTCCATAACCTCTTCTGGCTACACCTGAGAATCAGTGAGATGGAAGAGGCTATAATTCACCTTCTACACAGTCAGTGCTAAAAGCATCAAGATACCATGTGTTCCCACATAAAAATATCTGATGTTTATCCAGATGAGTAACATTACTACAAGCTATGATTTATKATCAACAGAATGAGAACAGACAAAACTAGACACCGTTCTGACTCTGTGAGCATGGTCTGGATTCARTCAGAGCTTTCCCTGCCCTTCTGCCCTCCTGCCATGTCCATCCTAATCCTACAAAGCTATCACTGATGGTTTATTTATAATCTTAGACGTATTCAGTTCATCYTTTATCCATCTTCTGTCCCTCACACCAGTGAAAAGTTCAGGTAATTACCTATCTTCTACGGATAGCTAAAACTCCCTCCCATAAAAAGGACAAGTAATCAACATCTGTTTGATATAAAAGGACAGGAGTGCTACTTCTACTCCTGAAACTTTCAATGTGTACACAACTCTCTTCTGTCCATCATTTCCAGTATTTCAGGAGCCAGTCTACAGGTCCGACTGCATACAATTTCTTAACTTATACAATTCARTTCACTGGGTTAGGCTGTAGGTCCATACCCAAAGATTTAGTAACTTACCCACAAGCGATTCGATAACTACCCTGTATGCAGTAGCATGTCTGTGAAGCTGCCACTGAGCACAGAGGCTAGTCATGCGGACTTGATAGGAATCCAAATTTGTCACACCCAGGTACACTGCAAATTAAATAATAAAAAATTAGATTTATTCCTCTAATAAGGCATACAAGACAAAATTACAAAATAATTATAGTGAAACACTTGTGTCAATTCATTTCTAACAAATAGTTTCAAAAGCTACTTAAAAAAATGATGTCAAGAAAATCCAAAACAGGAAAGAAAAAAAAAGTGAACCTTTAGACCAGAAGTTTGGAACTTAAATAAATTGACTTAAGACTAAATAATGAACACTGCTAAAAATTTCAGTTACTATAAATAAGTACAAAAATATCATTATAACAGCAATACTTCTGTCAAAATCTAATTTAAAATTGAGGCTTAGGTATATAAAGACTAAATCAGATTATATATATGGAGCTAGAAAAAAAAAAGACTAAATAGACTTTCCATTAAGGAGATTTATATCTACTACTATGCAAATAGGTTTGGCTGATAAATAATATCATCTCCTGTATGACCCCTGTTTTGTTAACATCCAGCAGATTATTTTAAAGCCTGATATAGTATGATAAAAAAAGAGACTTTCATTTCAGGAAAATAATTTGYGCACAACTAAGGAAGTCTTCCATGTGAAAATATATTCAGGGAGCTGCACAAAGCCATAGTTATAGCAAAAAACATCCTGCAGATATCTRAACAGCGTGAAATCATTCTTACAGGTTTTGGCTACGCCTGTTAGGGCATCACTGAAGCCTGTTGAGTATGAAGCAAATACTTTAACACTGTACTCTGTTCCACTGAAGAGATTTAGAATGAGAATGGTATTAATATCATCCCCTACAAAGGTCTCCAACGCAGGACCAGGGACTGCAAAAAATGAAATAGATTAGAAAATCATTTGCTCATCCATGGAATTAGCAGGTAGTTAAAACAGATTTTAAGACATTCAAAATTACACGTGCTCCTAAAGTTACTGCTTCTTTTCTTTTGCCTTTTTTTTTTCATTTAACCATACACAAAACCAAAGACACTCTGCTCAGTCCTTGCATGGACAGAAGCCACAAAACTCTTGGGAAATTCAGCAGTGAGATTCATTAGGGCAGGGCTAGATGCTGGCATCTGTTAAGACTCTTTTGTTCTGCTTCAGTGACTTACTACTGCCCTAAATAGGCAGCCAAAGATCTCCTCAGTCTGATGGTGTGCCAGGACCAACGGGGGGGAGAACAGCAGATGCCAGCCAGCAAAATAGTCCCTAAGGGGTTCTTATACAACAGCATCATTTAACATTGTGCAAAATGATAATGAAAATAGAAAAGAATAAAACTTTCCCAATTCAGAACTGTAAACAGCTCCTTTGTCACCTCTCTTAGCTGTTCTGGATACATTTCAGAAACCAGGCAACAGTATTGTCTTTGGACAGTATTTTAGTCCCTTAATGGTCACACATTTGTGTTTCGCTCTCAATAGAGGCCCATGTTTTTCTAAAGAAATTTGAAGGAGAATGGGTGCCTTGTCTAGCTGCAATGTGCAGGTGGGCAAGGGATGCAGCACAGACAAAATGGGTAACAAATAAAATGGTAAGTTTCTTGGGGAGGTTGTAGGGTGGGAGTAAAAGTCAAGGAAACTAACACTTCGCTTGCATTGTAAGGGGAAGGAAGTTGAAGGACGGGAGATCTCAGAAGAAAGGTACAGGAAAAGAGCAAAGGTAGTCTCTGAAATAAATAGAAAGAGTCATGGTAAAGTGACATAAAAGRACAGACTGAAAGAGTTGGGTTTGATCAGCCTTAAGATGGGAAGACTAAGGGGGAATCTTACTGCTGTCTACACYTACCTAGTGGTAGAGACAGAATCTCTTCTGAGGCAAACAGGAAGATGGATCAGAGAAAATAGACAAAATTTGCAACATGGGAAATTTTGATTAGATATTAGGAAAAACAGTTTCACAGTGAGGGTAGTAAAAAACTGCAACAGATYCTTAGAGAGGTTTTGAAATCTCCATCCTTGAAGATATTACAAACATGACTGGACAAGGTCCAGTGAAACCTGTTCRAAGCTGGCCCTGTTTGATCAGGGAGTTGGACCAGATGACCTCCAGAGATCCCTTCCAATCTGTATCATTCTGTGACTACGAAACTTTCATTTCAAAACCTGAGACACTTAAATAGTAGCACTTTCAAGGCTCTAACTATAACTGTAAGATTTAAGTACAAAATGCAGCAAAAGATGATGTCAAGACATTTTACAGTCAAAAACAAATGACAAAAAAAAAATCAGTTTAAAAACTCACTGTTGATGGGTTTGTAGACAATTCTGTAACCCATTGTTGGTGACGGCGGGGCATCCCAACTGATACGTAATCTGTTATACCATTCATCTGAGACACGTAAATTTCTAGGAGCAGACAAGGGTACTAAAAGGAAACCAAACTGAGCCTTTACAAGTTTATCTCATACAAGCACATGCATAAAACTCAAGACATGCACATGAAAATAGTGAGATAGCCAGTACTCTCAGATTTACACTTAAAAATGCCAGAATGGAAGTCTTTAATCAAATTCTTCCTTGGCATTATGCCAGTGGATTAATGTTGGTATATTTAAGAAAGTTATACCAAGTTATACCAAGGATTAATTACAAACTTTCTTCAACAAACAATGAATTTTCAAATTAATTCCCAACTTTGTCTCTACATTTTTTTAAAAACATAAGACAATTCAGAGATAATTATCTTTTATTTATATAGTTTCTCTCCTTCCAAGTGCACTAAAGTTTTTAATGTATAAATCAGGCTCTTGTGAACATGCTTTCAAATGGAATCAAAGGAATGATTTACAAGTCATTTAAGTGTCTGCCAAATAGCACTTCAATTTAGGCAGAAATTATGTAAATTAGGAGAATAATTCAATAAAATTATACTATCATGACTAGCAGTGCACAATGAGATGATTTTTTACCAATATACAGTAGAGTGGGAACTAAAGCTACAGCTGAGTAATCTTTTGGTACTTGGTCAGAACTCTAGAGATAATGCAATCACTTTTATAAAAAGCTCAGCAGCATTTCTAAGGACCTTTAGGAAGTAATGATCTCACACAAAAGAAAATCTAACAGTACAATGGTTGGTTTGATACTATCCCAGCAGGCATTGTTTACTTTATTTTCTGCATTAGTTGGCTTGTCCTTGGCGGGCTATCTATCAAGGACTTACCAGCTTTATTACTCAACAAGTTTCTGCAGTATTTGAATACAAAATACAATCTGTCAATCAGAAGCAACCCATTGCTTATAAATCAATGAACTGAGATTAATATAAAGCTCTTGAGTCATATAAGTCCTGCAAAATAAGCCCACATTTATACTAAAATATATTACCACAGCCAAGGAAAAAAGGCCAAAAGAGTAAGCCTTTCCTCATGCATATCCTGGCCAAAGACAAGCAGAAAGTTTGTACTTACGAGTTTTGCCAGGAGCTGAGACACTGACTCCTTCCCCATCAGAATAGATGGGAGTGACGGTAACTTTGTACTCTGTATCAGACAGCAGAGGCTGAAGCAGAAGAGTGTTTTGTCTCCGAGGCACCATTACCTGGATGGTCAGAAAGTAACAATCAAGCTTAATGACTAGGGCCAAAACGTTTTTACATCTTACGTGATCTCTGACACCACGTTGCACTAGTATTGCTGTATAGCTTGCATTTTTAAATATTTCTGATGCTCGGTGGAAAAATAAAATAATTAAATTTTCCCCCCTTTTAACAGACCTACCAGTCATACCTGAGTAAAATAAAAAGGAGAATGTGCCTATGGAACAACACAGTTTTATATTAAAGCTATGAGCCACTACAGCTCCATAAACCACTAGTACTATATGGATGGTTAGTACTTAAACAATTTTACTGTACAGACAAAATAAATCCTCTTATTGTATTTATTCTTGACATGAATATGATTGTCCAAAGCTATGCCCATTAATAAAGGTTGATGTTCTCTGGGGACAGAAGATCTTCCTTCCCTGGGAGGAAGGAAAATAAATTCAGGAGATCAGGAAGCATGAACTGAGCAAGCAGGAATAAAACACGTTTGTCCCATCTGCATCTAGTCTGGGGACAAGGAAATGAAGGAGCTATTTAGGAGAGGAAGCAGGAGTACATCTCACAAATAGCAGAGGATCCCAGACTGTCATGAAACATGGAAGATCTGCAGCAGAAATCCAACCAGGCAACCCGGTAGAAGTAGAGAAGCTGTAGAAATCCCTCCAGGCAGTTTTGGGTGTGCTAGAGCAAATGTTTCAAAGCGCTGAACTAAGCACTGCTTCTTTTAATACAGTATAAGGTTTCCCCATAAGCAGCTATTTTAGTAACTCTTCAACAGATTACTATATTTTAGCCAGAGCCTCAAAAACTAGTATCACAGTAGTGATAGGTGGTAGGGGTGCCCAAGTAAAGCCTTGCAATCTTTTAACTTGTCAGTAAAATTTTAATCTCAAAGAGCCTCCAAAGCCTGAATGGGAGCTACCTAGCACATGGAGTGGACATAGTAAAAAAGAGAAACCAATCCCATGTTTCCTGCACCAAACCTGTGCTCTGAAGTGACATTGTTGGAAGCAACAGTCCCAAGGTCCAACCTCATATTTTGGACCCTTCCTGGCCCATGTCCACTGTGTGAATCTATCACCTGAGCCAGCAACCGCACATATTTGGCAAGAAGTTGAGAGACCTGAAAGCCCTTTAAACTTAAGGGGGAAAAGCAGAAACTGAGCCTAGAAGTGTTTTGTTGTTTCAAAGAAGACTGATGCATGTGATGATGGCAGAGCAAAATTTTCTGAAGCATATACTCAGACAAGAAAGCTCTCACCAGTTTTAACGCTTCAGGATACAATCAAACTACTTCTAATTTTGGCAAGTGATATACAGAAGGAAATTAATCTAGTACACCCAGGTGTTGAGACTTGTCAAAAAAGCACTTCATTCATTGATTAAAACTGGACAAAACCATCTAAATAAATGTGCGTGAAAGATTCCCATGCTAAACACTTCCATACATATACTCAAAATACACAAACCAAGTTTCTGATAAAAGAACAATCAACTTTTTTGTTTTTTTAGGAGAGGGGATGCAAGCATTGACAACCCTCTCTTTTCCACATGTGCACATCAGAGATCTTCTACAGAACAATATAGTTTTCAGCAATGAGAAACATCCTTGGCTTTAAGGAAGAAAAAAAAGTGACCCTGTCTGTATGTACAGCACATCCAAGAACATACATGCAATTTAGGGCTTGATCCTTTTGTAGCGAAAAGTGTTATATTACATTTTCCAGTCCCTGATTTTCAGCCAATTGCATCAAGGATTAAAAAGCTTATTAATATTTTTATGGAAAGGGAGGAGTAACTGACATTTATATCACTGAAACCAGAGCCAAAAAACTTAAGCATCCACCACAGAATTGTCACACTGTAGTACATTTAAGCCCAAATTCCACAAAACTTTTGGGATCTGCTTAAGAAATATACTTAAACATATAAACATTCCCCTAAAAACTGAACGTCTGTGTCATTTTATTGACATCTGTGTTGCACCTCTCAGGTGCTTGAAGCCACATAATAAAATACATTCCTTCCGTTTAAAATGTGCTTAATTTTAAGTATAAACTTACATCATTCCTTATTCAGTAAAGTATTTATGCACGTGATTAATTTCGAAGATGAAACACGTGGTTAATCTGTTTGCTGAATTGTGACCAAATATAATAAGACTTGAGAGTGTACTTAAAATTAAATAATTTGTGGGATTAGAGCCAARATACCTACCTAATCTTACAATTTTATAATTTTCTTTAATGAGCTTTTGAGTCAACTCTAATATCCTTCTGATAGCCAAAATGTGAATACCTTTCTTACAGTTTTCATTTCCTTTTAAAACAATAGTCATTGAATACTAAAACAGAACTACATTTAAATCATCCAACTGAATTTGATTAAAATTCCCAGAGCTGAAACAGTAAATCTGGGATCTGAGTTTCAGAAACTTTGGGTTATTGTCAGAAGAACAGTACAATTTGTGCCATTATGCTGTGCAAGTTTGCCACTGTATTATATACTATATATCATATAGTTGAGGTAAACTCATAAAGCGTGTTTTCCAGTCCAAAAGGAAACCACTATATTGAAAGTTCATTTTCAGATTATAGTTGAAAGAGATGGCTAAAAAGTAATTTTTTATCAAGGTCTCACAAAAGATGAATGAAACCAAAATGAAAAAAGACTGATTCATCTTTTTCTAGAAATAAGATATCCAACTAACTCCTTTTAATATTTTTTATTGATATAGTCTGATATAGGGCTAAAAATGTCAGCTGCTAGACATTGAAAAGAATATCCCATATTTTTGCTATAACTGTTCTATGAACAGAAGTGAGTTACATGACAGACACAGAAGGAGAAATAGATGGGGAATATTTTTGCATTCTCAGTTATTTACTAAGAAACCTTGAACTATACAATTTAATCTCTTAAATGTATCTACATAGAGCTATCTCAAAATTTTATAACTTAGTTTTTGTGGAAAAGCACTACAATACTAAGATTTCCCCAAGTTAAAAAAAAAAGAAAAAAAAAGGCACTTGGCCTCTCTGAATTCTGAAATTATTTCAAAAATTGTGAAATCTTAAAATAATATAGCTAGGGCTTCTTTTTTATTATTATTTGCTATACGTACAAAAGAGTACATCTAGTACTCTTCATTCTTTCAAATATTTTTCAAAATCTTGATCCCCAGAAACCTTTTTTGTATAAGACAATTTTAATTTTGATCATCACATGGTATTAGAAAAATAGCAAATATTCTTAGGCACTTAGATTAAAAAGTTCTGTCCTTATTGTGACATGTTCAGGTTAACAAGCAGTATGAAAACTCTGCATTTGAACTTTAATTACATTGCTTTAGCATAAAATGAGACTTTTAGGGAAGGAGCAAAATTGCTGAAGGAAAAAAAATTTACTTAAGATTGTCCCGTACAAACATTTAGGAGTTGTTAAAACACAATCTTAGGATAGAAAAAGGCCTAGGAGTAAAAAATCCCAAAACCAAAACAAAACAAACTAGAAAAATTTAAAAAATACAGCAAAAAGAGGACAGGCAGCTAGTTTTTTAACTATGACTTCTTTAAACATCTGTGTGACGGGGCCTTGATCTTACATTTGACTGCCGTTGCCTGCAGTGCAGCAGGCGCTATATGATTAAAACTTTGAAGTTCAATCTCACAGTAATACCAAACATGGATCTTTTACTAATTGCAACAGGAGTGTTATACAGGGAGAGACCATGCCTTAGCAATTATTAAACAAACTTTTCAAGCTTATGAAGCCGTTCACAAAACCTATACAGACCATTCTTACCGCTTCCTCAGCACGGTCACCTTTCGCAGTGAGATAGGTCACTCTGAACTGCTGAACATTGTAATCTGAAATGTCCCATATCACCCTCAGACTTGAGGTTGTTTCATCATCTATAACAAGGTTTCTGATTCCTGTTCGAAAAACTAAAGCAAAACATATTTAATTAATATTTTCTCAACTCTAGTTTTAGATTTAAAATTGTGCTAATTATCACCAAGTAGCTGCAAGTTCTACTGAAGTCACGCCGGGTCTGCAGATCGGTGGTGGGGCAAACCCATATAGTTTGGTCATACTTGGGCTTAATAAGATAAAAACTTTAACCATTTAATAAAATAAGAGTTATCCTATACTTCCATTAACATATATTACCCCATCTGCTTTGTTTCTATTACTCGGCTGATGGAGCTTTAGAATAACCAAAACTCCACTGCAGTTAGAATGCTACAGAAGAGAAATAATCCAGAACCGTTGTTCCTTAGAAGTCAGTTTTCTAATTCCAGGGAAAACAAACAGAACACTCAAAACTAAACAAAATTCTGAAGAGTTTCCAAGCTCATATTTATAAAGGGAAAGAGAAAAGAGAGCTGAATTTTCCAAATTAGTCCCTGTACTCCTATGTAATATCACTGGTATCACTCAGAGTCCCTACACTTGGATCCTCACCCACAGATGGCACGTGCAGGAAGCTGGCCACGCACAGAAAGGTGGTGCAGGAGCGCGATAGTGCGCACCTTTCACCGGTGATGTCCCTTGCCTGGGGTCTACACCTCCACAAGATCTGCCATGGCAGTGTGCTGACCGCGTGGACCATCAGGAACTGGGGTTATCAGCTYTCTGCCCCTAGATCTGGGTGTGCTTGTGGGGAGTCTTAGCTCTTTGCATTCAGCATTTAAACTGTTGACATTTGCTCTGTTTACCTGCTGTGGTGGGCTTAGAAGTTGTGGTACTGGTAGTAGTCACCGTGGTAGGCATTGTGGTAGTCTCTGCAACTGAAAAACAATACTCAGCTCACTAACAATTCAACAAGACATGGAAGTCACAGTATCTTCTGTATCTATGACAATGAAAGTATGTGCTTACATCTACAAGTATCCCACACACTTCAGGCATTTCAGAGACCACAAGGGAACTATTCATTTACTTTACTTTAGGCACACAGATTTGCAGGATTAGCACTTAGATCTACAGATAAGACATAATTATAAATTGTACAATTAAATAAGAATGCATATAGTTTCCCACATTTCTGGCTGAACTATGCATAATGACTTCCACTTTGACCATTTGTTAAGGTTGTYGTATTAATTAAATTGAAAGCTTTTTAAGGGTGTTTCACTTCTGTCCACATAAAAACCAGAAAGTACACTCAGCAACACTGGGCAATATCAGCATCATTTCGATGGGTGAGGGCTTCTTCTCTTAACAGAAGGTTCGAGATTAAGCCTGCAGTTAAACTACTAAAATCAAATAAATTTTTGAACTTACACGTGAAAAATATAGTTGTTTACTTAACCAAGTCACTATCCGTAGAACGAGAATGGATAGAGCAATCTACCTGAAATGCTGGCCACGGTTTCGATTATAAACTACAAAATACACTGTACGTGATTTTCAAGTTTTATCTTTGTTACTTCCATGTTAATGCTACAGGATGCCTGCGTAAGCTTTTTGGACCACTATTTCAGCCAGGAGTGAATTCACCTCTAGTGAGTATAAATTACATAAATAAGAAAGAAAAGGGTACACTGTAAATGCCAAACATCTAAAATGAAATTCTYGTAAATTATTTACTTTAAAACATTTAACCCCCCCCAATCTAATATATCTTCTCATAAGGAACTCTGTCCAAAGACTAAATATTGAAATGTAGGATAGAAGAATATCAGCCCAGTCCAAAGGTTATTAATACCACAGCTCAGATAGGGAGCCAAAGTATCGTTTTGATTCCATGCCGTCTACCACATAATACTAAATAAGAAAAGCAAAAAATACAGTCAGCAAAGCCCTGGTGCTAAACCACCACATTCTTCAATATTATAGCTACCCAAAGATGGACTATATTTTAAATATAAGATACATGCATTAAATTTAAATCACTTAAACATCTCTAAAAATTACAATCAAGAGTTTGTCTTACATGTAGCTCCAAGAACAGCAACAACTTCACTTTCACTTTCATCATCAAAAACTGCCAGCAAAGAAACTTCATATTCTGTGTTGGGCAACAAACCCTCAATAACATGACTGTCTGTGTCTCCATTTATGACAACCTAAGTAACAGAGCAAGTTTAAAGAAAATCAGTTCTGCATTTGATTAATTTATATGAATTGACTGAAATGAAAGAAGGAAAATGGATTCTCCTTTAAAATAAATGGAATCTACACTCAGAATTTATTAGCTATGTTGAAATAAAAAGTATCACAGAGTACATCTGGAAAAAACAGTTAAGAATACTTAAAATGTATTTATTATTTTGTGGCTAGCTTGATTATTCTAATGTGTAGTCTTATACTTTCACCCACAACTAATTAATTGCTAAAGCTGACCATATGCATTTYATTTGAAAATCACTAAAATGCAAAACATTCATCAATGAAAGCAACATAACATGGTAGATTAATTTTCATTCATATTTCTACCATTCAAGCACTGCTATGACAAATGTATTCAGCATCTCCACAGCCTTACAAAATGCTGTTTCTATACCAGTATTATAAAACGAGTTACAGTTCCACACATTTGAATGCAACTTGAAAGAACATTTGCTGCAGACTTGGGGATTAGGGGAGACGTGCTGAYAAGAAGTTTGCTATATGGTCTGATGTTTTAAATAGTAATTTTCCTTACTTCTACCTATGACAGCAGCAGAAGATTCACAKGTGCAATGTTAACTGTAAGCAGAAGGTTTCACTTCAGATTGTTGTGTGTTTCATTTATTTTATTGGAAGGGATCAACAGATGGGCAGGAGTTGGAGCTAAAGGGACTGTAAAGCAGAATGCAAGGAGCCTGAGCAGTAATTCTGGTGAAAAGGGCGGACTGGTTTTGGGAATAGTTTTTAGCTTACGCACACAGATACTACAATAAAACAACCTTTCTCTAGGATAACACTGGCAAGTTTTTAAAGATGGCCACTGTATACACAGAACCAAAGTAAGACTTATAATGGAAATCAAGCAATAGATATATGCTGCACAAAATCTACTACAGTAGTTAGCAGAAACAGTGAATCACACTTTATTCTTTTAATTACCACAGATTTCCTGAGTTGGTTCTCGGGAAGAGAGACCCATAAAACAATCACAGACCTTCTGAACTCAGATACAGAAAACAAAAGCAGACAGAAATGAATTGGGGCTATGCCTTCTACTACTATCAAATAATGAATTAGGAACCCCACGCTGCACACTTTCTGGCACAGATTTTCTCGGGAAAATTTCAGAAACAAGCTTGAGTGAATCTAGCTGTATACGAAGTAGGTGTAACACCTTCCTTTYCAGTTCCCCAGAGCCTCTAGTCGTATATCAAATTATTATAAAATATCTATACAAAGTTACTATCTGACACATAATTTTGGCATACTTTCTGAAACATAACTTCCATCACCCTCCAATCCCTGCTAATTTAGCCCACAGAGAAGACCACAAAAAAAGAACACAAAGTGCTGAACTTTCAAGTGGAGAGGACAAATAACAGAAGCAAGAATAGTAACAAGCGCACAAGTATAACAGCATGCATTCTCTACTGTAACCTAGAAATAAAAGGTCACTCTTAAACTTATTCTGGCTCTTTATCACTAACACCCCACTAAACGCTCCTCACCCATCAGCAGTGTGGGTGAAGTAAGCCGAGAGGTGTGTAATTCTCACTACCAGCCCCTGACCCCACTCAGCTAATTGGCAAGTTGGGTCTTGGGAGAAAGACAGAGGGAGTGCATGTCGTTTCTCTGCATGACTGATCACTTAGCTGGGAAAGAAGCTTAAAGAGGCAACAGCCTGGAGGTATTGTGCTATCCTAGGCCTGACCCCATTAGAGAGGTCATGCAAGGAAAACAAGAAAGCAGCTCGGGTATTTTTAATATTTCAACGTACTAAAATATTAGGGCCTCCAGCAGTTCTTAGTGAACACAATGAACAAGTGGAACCTTAACAGTTCAAATATTTCCCGACCATTTATTCTCACACTCAAAGAACACAGATTCATAAATCTCATTTAAAAATGCACATGGCTTAAAGGGATTCACTGACAGGTACTCACTGGAACTTAAACAGAAACAAATCAATTCACCTACTGCAGGAGAAAATGCTAGGGGATGACCTGTGTTCGCTCACTCATCTGCCAACTCCTCCTTTTCCCTGCTCGCTCCTGTAATTTCTTTCTTTCTTGCGTGACTAGCTCTCGCTAGGTGAAAGGGAGGAAAGAATCAGGCTAAGCTAAATTTACAGAAAAAATGCCACATAACCTAAGCTGGACTGACTGCTTTCTGCCCTAATGGATGACAAAATGATGCATGAAACTTAGGGCCAGGTGGGAAATGTCATCTTCCCCACTGAGTTCTGTACCCAGATAAACAGTCTGTGGATGTAGCCTCTCTTCACAGTGCTGATGCCAAGAGAATAAGATGTTTGAGAGAGTCATTAAAGATTGAGGAGTACAAAAGAAGCCAAAAGAATGAGTAAATAAAGAAAGAAAGGGAAAGAGGAAATGAGACACTAAGAAAGATAAAAATTTGGAAAAGGGAGAGGAAGTGTCTGTCTTTTTCTACTTGGAAAAAGAGAATAATACAGGAAAAGCTAAAGGGATAAAAAATCATTTAAAAATTCAGACTGATGAAAATGGCACTATGGAGAAGATGCACAAGGGCCTAGAGCAAAAAATACAGCATGAGGGGGAAAAAGAGAAAGAACCATAAAGAGGAATAAAGGAACAATCTGATAAATTAACTATGTGTAAACTTTTCCCTTGTAACATTACATAACTGAGGCTTCACAGGCAATTTTACTGTGGCCAGCACATTAGACAAACRTGGAGCCTTATGTGAGGATATCGCTGCTCTGGCTCAGCTACCATCATCATCTTCACAGCAAAGTGAAGAACATGAACCTCTAAAAACTGAAGTAACATCAAACAGCAATGCTAGTTCTATGGCAGTTGGCACGTTACAGATTAGATTGATTATTCACAAAAGATCTCTTCTTTCCTCACTTCCTCTTCAAAAAGAAACTGGAATATCCATTTGATTCTGGTTTAGAGAGCTTTGCAATRGGGCAGATTTTTCTGTAAGTCAATTGGCCATATTTAATTAGCAAAAGTTGCAGCATAGGTGTCCTCAGAATGGAATTCTCTCTTCCCTTTCACACCCTCAGAAAGTCAAGGCAACTCACCTCTTCAGAATCCCCCCCATCCAAAGGAATCCATGCCAGTCTGTAAAAAGCAATATCTGAGGAGGTGGGCTTCCAGCTGACCCTAAAACTATCTGTCRATGCTTCATCAATTTCCAAATGCTGGGGAGCTGGAACTCTTTCTGCAAAATATTATGCAAAAGAAAAGTGTGAGTAAATTATTCTGAGACTTGCATAGATGGCAACATCAAGCACGTACCATTTTACATGCAGTTTGTTACAAAGAGTATAACATGGGAGGTAGATAACAAAGGCACTACAGATTCTTTCCACACTTATTTGTASTTAGGGAGCAGTTTTTGTAGTTGGGGGAGGGGAATAAGCACAATACATGCTCTTTATCTACTCTAACTGGACAAGTCTCCTTATCCTCTCTCCACTGAAGGAGCTCCATGCAACCCTTATTCCCCCTCCTTTGCTCAGAGCTCTGTGCACCATCCTCTTTTCTTTTCCTCTACCTCAAAGCAAAGTCCCAATCTCTGACTTTTCCAGAGAGACTGTGTGCATTTCCATTTGCAGTTTGCCTGCAAATATCAACCTCTTGTTCTGTACAKGTATGTTCTCCTTACTCTTCCACCTCATTTTTCTCTTTCCTCCCTCAAAGTCCTTCTCTTCCCATTGTTATGTTGGAAAGCATTATTAAGTGTCATCAGCCATTTGTTTAATGCAGAACTACAGTTACAGAAACTATAACTGTGCTAAACGGACTACAGGAGCCTTAAATGTCTTATAATTTCTCCTTTTGGTGTTCCAGTTTCTCTGTATGTAYATAAGGTTCTACCCTTTATTGCCTAGATAGTTCACTGGTTAAATGTATTATTCAAAACTCATCACACTTCAGCTGGAGAGACAAACGATGTTTCAGAAAGCTGGGGAGACAAACACTTTACTACCTAATTCCAATAAAAGATGCTTTAAAATGACTGATTGTGGAAAGACTCAAGAAATTAACCTTATCCACACAAATGTTTTCATATTGTCAAGAGATTACACCCATGACTAAGGATGCAATTGGCCCCGTAATAAGGGAGCAAAGAAGCCGAAAACTCCAATGAAAATAACAAAAAGCATTCCATATATCTGAATTCACAACCAGAGACACTTGCTGTCACTGGTTTTACCTTTCAGTAAAGTAAGAGAGTATAAAAATCCTTCTTGGAAAGCCTTCAAAAGTTCGGCAATACTTACTTGTGGTAAAGCTGCCAGTAAGTGGTTCAGATTGTCCTTCATCATACAGGGAGAAAATAGCAACAGTATACTCTGTAAGGGATGTCAGACTTTTTAGAGTATGGGTTGAAACACGACCAACTTCCACCTAGAGAAAGCATAATTTGCAATAGATATTCACCATACACTTTACATTATCAGTGTCTGAAATTCTGCTGGGTAATAATGATACAGAAAGAGAATGTCATGTAATTAGTAGAGAAATTCTGTGAAACTACGAACAAGTATTAATTCAGGGCCATAAAAGCTGACAAAATCAATTAACATAGACAAACTAGAGAAAAGGAAAATTTTGTTTATGACAAACAAGGGAAAAGGAGAATTCAGCCTCAGTAAGCCTAGATCACTAGTTAACGCATCGGCACTGCGTGTTCAGGAACCCAGAAGAGGAAGGAACTTTTTGGGTTATTGAATCCAGTCTCTTATCAYGGATAATCATTGCATAAACCATTATGTTTAACATTTGTCAAGAGAAAAGATGACCGTTTCATCTGGTCTCTATCCAGGCTGCAGTTAACGTGATTTTGCTGGGGATATAAAACTCAAAGCTGTATAAACTGACAGTTTATCAGTCCAACTATTCAGTGTCACGTTAGCTTGGCACCGCAGGAGAAATGCTACTGATGAAGAGCAAACAAAAAAGTGCCACCTGCTCTTTGAACAGACATAAAGGAAAAGTTAAGAGGTAGATAAAAACCTGCTGAACTCACACTATAAAGTATATTACCAGAAGCCTGAGATGTTCAAATACCATTGTGATGAGTACAGCCAGACATATTACAAATATTAAGGGTAATCAACAGGAAGAGGTCAAGTAATTTCTAATTTAAATTTTAAGGGACCTAGCAGAAAGAARAGACAAAAAACATTGCACAGGTATGCTCTCTTCTAAACTCGGGAACAGTTTCTTCAGGTTTAATACAAATACTCCATCTGGTATGGATGAAAGGCCAGGTATGTCCCAGAAGAAACATAATTACACATAACTACTATTAAAGACTTTTTTGGAGGGCTAAGCTATCCATGACAATCTATTTTATAAGGGGTCTGGCCTGTTTTAATAATTGGACCCATTTACTGCAATTATTTTTTTAAAACCTTTTCTGTATTTTTTCAGATTTCTGTATTAATCATCATTCCATCTTATTTTTCATTCTATCACAGAATTCATGCTGCTAAAAGCTATTATAAAGCACCTTTAGTAAYAAGGCATAACTAAATACTGCATAAGTAAATTATTAAATGCAAGAGTCTAAGTTAGAACATCTTGGTATCATCTTATCATTCTGTTCAAGCCAAATCCTGTTTCTAGGAAGCGAGTTTTCAATATATAATTAAAGCAAAAAACAGTAACATAATGTGGCGAAGCCTTCAAACAGTCTTTTTGCCATGACATATGATAGATTGAAAGACTTGTTATCTGGACTGAATCAAGAATACATATTTTCATACCATACATTTAGTCAACATCTTGCACCTACAAGCCATTGTTCACTTGAGTAGTTTCCTTCAGTTTATGTGTGCCAGCAGTGACTGTTCTGCTATGTAAGAAGTTCAGAGTACTGTCCGCCACATATATGATCCACTCCAAATGTATACCCGATACTAAGAAAACTCCTACTTGCAGTAAGTTTCAGAAATCTTTAGCAAATCTGCTGTTACAGCTTGCAAGGTAGCTTTTGTTTATAAAAGTTACCCTTAATAATTACAGAAGTTTGGGGAGGTCTGAGATTGGTTAAGGGAAGAGGGATGTTAATAATTTACCTCATTGGTTTCYGTTCCATCTGTTTTAACGTACATGATACGATAGCCATTTACATTTTTGGAAGCAGGATCCCATGTTAGCTTAGCACTATTGTGTCCAACATCGGAAAATTTCAAGTTTGCTGGTGGGCTTAGAGGCACTTGAAAAGGAAAGAGATAAAACCATGAAAGTGATTCCAGGTTTTAGCTGTGAAATTTTTCACGTCTTGAAAATAAACAGCACATTTTCCATTCAAAAATGTGTATCACCAATATTTATATTAAAAGACCTATGTCAATGGAGCTACACAAGTACTTAAAGGCAAGTAAAATGGCTTAGCTCTTTGCTGAAACAGAACTTTCAGTCTTGCTAAGTACATGTCAACTAATACTGAAAAAGAAATTACATTATTGTTCATAGCAGATATCATAGCAAGATCTAACCTACACAAAAATTGCAATAAATTTGTTTGTATTTGTAAAGTAAGTCAACTAGATCTTTATCTTATACGCATTTGTTTTCTATGAGTATCCCAGCAAAAAGATTTCATGACAGTAGTATTTTGGCAAAAAACTTTCTGAATCCTAAAAGTCCCTGACATAAGGGTAAGTTTGTCCAAAAGCRTAACTAGCTCAGATCTCCAAAGATGCTAATTTTTTTTACCTCTGCTTAACCTTTCCTCTTTTATTACACRAAGTTCCTAACAGCAACCCCAGTTAAAGCCATATTTATATACTATATATTCCTTGACTGTCATGAGCTGAAGGAAAACGAGGTCATGCAAGAGAGAGTCTCAGATTGCATCCACTTTTCTGTCGTACAACAGAAGGTAATTTCTGCTGTCTGTTACTCTCAGCAGTAGGTTCTGTATTAGCCCAACATCTGCTAATTTCCTCTGCATTGTGAAACCTTTCTCTATCCATCCTGCCTTCACACACACTCCTCACCAATCCATGTGGACAGATAAATATCAGCACTTCAGAAGCTGTTTCGCTCACACAAGAGCACATGGGAAAAAGCAAAAGATAAAAAAAACTTATATTATGTGGGATCTTTAGTCAGGCCATATATCGACTCAGAATCTGCAAGCAAATATCCAACTAGCTTAGGAACAGTCAGGTCAATTTGGCTATGAGGAAAGAGAAGATGGGAACACATTGGAATTGTATTAGATGGGTTTGCCACACTTTCTGGCATTGAATATATTCCTGAGAGTCTAGTGAAGGGAGTATCACGTGCTGGCTTTCCTTTCTACTTTCTGTCAGTTGTGGAATGCACTTCATTTCACCATCCAGGCCACACCACAAAATGCTTCAGTCTCAGCTTTTTTCTTTTGGAACCAACCTCCTGACAACGTTGCTCCCAACCAGACAGGCAGTCCTGCTGCCAGAGTTACATGATATTTACAGTGAGTCTTGGATAAATCCTGGCCCCAAAAAGAAACCCCACCCCAGAATGAGCTTGCTAATCATGCCCCTGTTTGGCAYGGAGAAAGGTTTTGCTACAGTAACTGACATAGTGTGTAGAATAATATTATTTACTAAATACAGAATATCACCTACTACACATAATACTACTGCAAATTAGGCAGATCACTCTCCAGGCAGATATATGCTCCAGGAAGAAAATACTAGATAGCCTACTCATTAGTTGGAAGCCAGAAATAATCACTGAAAGAAAAAAAAAAAAAAAAGTAGCTTAAATCTGAATCTGGACAGGGAAGACATTACCATTGAACACTGCCCATGTGGGACAGGTGTGCTCACCAAGAGCTTGCTTTCCTCCCAGACTGCCCCACTGCCTGATCAATCAAAGCCTGTTAGAAGAGGGCTTATGTGAATAGCTGCATATGGAAGGTTAGAATTAATGTTCTTTCACATTACAGTGCTAAAGACCAGTCAGAGTTGGCTGCATTGAGTTACCCTAAAAATAACTTAGGTTGCAGGGCAGTTAAGATTTTTTTTTTTATTCTGGTCTGGTAACAGCAGTGATGATGGGCTGACTAACATAGGTTACTAGCTTCTGTGATCAAACACTGCAGCCATGAATCCTCAGCTTGTGCCAATGTATCTGGAATTTGCATGTGATCTTCCATCCAATGTGTTAGCCAGGTTTAGAGCTGTGCAGCCTCCAAGATCATATGACATGAAGCGAATTTAGGCTGGCATAGTCATAAACTACATAAACTACTGTTTAGGATAAACGAAAGCCAGATATTGGGCAGATATTGACCAAAAGCAAGGAGGAAAAAAAAMCAGAAGGACTGAGAGACAAAGAGAGGGAGAAAGGGACAGAGGGACAGAGTCAAAGATTTGATTCTCCAAGTGTTAAGAATCTGCTACACTCCACAAACATGCCCAGGTTGCAGTAGTTCGCTATTGGCGCTTGTCTGTCTACAGCTGTCCTCTCAGAGATGAGCTGGTTCAAACAGCATTCCTAGAGCTTCTTCCACCATTAGTTGCTGACCTTGCAAGCAATTGCTCTGGCCTTTCTTTTTCTTAGCACTTGCATGCCTGAACTTCTCTCACCTATTAAATGTAAGTCACTTTCACACTGGCTTACTCATGCCAGCAGCACAAAACAAGAGGAAGCAATCACTCCACTGCTGGGAGCAATAGAGATGTCACTGAATACAGTCCCAGAAATGTCCCAGCAGCACAATTGCTTATTTTTAATTCCTTTGTCTTCCAAATGCTGAGGCTATTTAGAGAGCTGACATACAATGCTGTGTGCAGTTAGCAGACGACAGAATTTAGCTGGCAAAACTCTTGCTGCTTATTAAAAACACACCATCTATCATGAGTGCACAGGCACTTTCCAACCCTTCGTTTACCAGATGTTAGGCAGCAGGGGTTGGACAGAAACCTCCTCTTTGCTTCTTTTCTGTCTGTACTACTACTGAGCCAGAGGAATGAACTTCTGTATCTGAGCAGGCTCCCCAACACACCTGGTTCTCTGGCTACAGGAGGCTAAACAGAGCAGTCTCAATTTAGCTCTACGTTGTGACCTTCATTTACCTTCAGCAAGTTCATAAAACTGTCAGTAGTTCCACCCAGATCAACAGGGATATCCACAGCACCACTACCAACAAGAGAGAAGAGTTCACAAACCTATTCCTATAAATTAAATGTTCACACTGAGAAACTTAAGCACAGTTAAGAACTATCAAATCAGATTTTAAAATCAGATGTCTGCTCTAATATGTGCAAAGACTATTCTGAAGTTTTATTAACACTGAAGTGAATACAGATATGTGCTACCTACACGTAGTTTCTTGTCCTGTAAGCGGATCACTAGCTTCTTCTCCAAACATGGCATAAACTGTGACCGTATATTCTGTATTTGGCAATAGTCCATCCAGTTCAAGATCTGTTGAGGTCTCCCCARTTTTTATCTAAAAATACCATGAATAAAAAAGACACATTATTTCCAAATTAGCTCACAATGGGGAAGAATACTATTTACACACTTGAAATTAGATACTTGATCAAATGCTCTGCTGAGCATTTGTCTGATACTGTGCCTGYGGTACTTGGCCCAAGATTTTGGGATTTTGCACAATAATCAAAAGAACRAAATTGTCAAAAAGCCAAAAGCCAACATACAGGTAAGAGGACTTTCAAAGTAACTAGTCACATTAGCAATGACAAAATAGTCCCCACTAGAACTTGCAGCTATTAAGAGGTTTTCATTCACAGCTACACCTTGTTTCACCTGTGGCCATAGGACTGAAATTTCACAGAAGGAATTGATTTCTGTGCACATTGAYGTTCAGGTTTGTTGCTATTTAAGGTGTGTATCATTTTGCTCCTCCACCTCTTCACTGAGAGCCACATTAACATGGACTGACTTATTTATTGAAAAAAAGTCTTTCTTCGGGGTAAGGCTCAGTTTTCAGGGAGGCCCCATTTTTAACATAATTATGTGCTCACAGCCACTCATTTAGCAGAGAGCACAAGTCTATGCGAGCTTTCAGCAGCTTCCTACGCTCTCCACAAGTTCGCATGCCCCTGCATGCTTTTTACTGTTCTTGCTTGAACAGAGATGTTGTACATAATCTTAATTATATATATAGAAACTTCAGCATAAAAACTTTTAAATCCCAGACCAGAAGTTCCGTTGGAACTATGCTAGCAACTTTAGAAAAGTCTACTGTTTTTACTATTTTAGTGACAGAAGACTGGACTTTACTTTGTTCCACCCTCTTTTCCTTCTAAAAACACCTTCTAAAAATCACTTTTGAAGGAAGGCATTATTTTTAAATTTAAAAATAAAAGTTGAACAGAGCTAAAAGAAAACCAATAAATATCACATCTGCAAATTTTATTTACTTTAAAGGTCCTGATGAGAACAAAGGCTAAACTTCATATTCTTCTGATAACACACTTAGAAAATATCTTAGKTTTACTTTATTTTTATTTCCTTTGAGTGTTAGTTTTATATGATGATACCGTATCATCTCATATACYGTTTCAAAAGAGTCACTTTAATTCAGCTGAAATTGCTGCATTTTGTGGCAATGACATATAAAAATAATCAACTGGTATTTGCAGTTTATTCATAGTCTGTAACACATGCTGTACTTAAGKCAGTCATGGAAAAAAAACCCAAAGTGTTTGCTGATCAAGTGGGAGGTTAAAGGCCACGTACTAGTTTATTCTTTAAAACATTTATTTTTTGAATAATTGCTATTCAAATGAAAGCCCAGTACATCACCTCCTTCTCATCTGCTGCCAATCCTTCTGTGAGGGGAGCATATAGGATCATGTAACCTGTGGCACCCGCTACTCCAGTCCACTTCGCCCTCATGCTGCTCTGTGACACATCATACAATTGCAGATCCGATGCCATTGGCAAGGCAGCTACAGTGGAACAAGAGGCAGACACTTCAGCTGTCTCACTTGAACTACCAGCTATTTTTTAAACAGTTTCTTTTACTCCAGGAAACACAAAGGAATATAGCTATCTCCCGGCATGGAAGTGCTGTCTGTATGCCACAACGATGAAGAGCTGATTAGTACATAAAAGAATGMAGAATTAGAGAAACAAGGAAATGATGACCTAACCAATTCCAACGCCAGGGCAGAGTTACCCCTTACAACGCATTTCAGCTCTTTGTCCTAAACGGCTTTGAACATTTCAAGTGGGAGGATTTCTGTTCTTCAAGCACCAAATCACTCTGTTCAGATCTCACCCTACCTTCACCCTGATCTGCAGGAGGATGACCACTCGCTATTGAAGAATGGGCACAGTTGCTATTAAGAACAAGTAGTAGCCCCAGAGGTGGCTCTTTCTGGTAACAGTTCCCAAGACAGAGCATGGGAGAGACAGCCATGAGGTAGGACACCCTGGAGGAAACCCTGAATGAGCGTGTTGCGCACGTCAAAATATTTTGACTACAAACTGTTTTGTGTTTAAGGCCTGGACTGTCCAAACTGGCTCCCAGGCCTATGTCAGTGGGATTATGCAAATGTGGGCAAGATCATCCATTGCAAATCATGGCAAATGCTAACCTGGTGAGTAAAATTAAGCTGGCTGAGTGAAATTCAAACATTATTAGGAGGTTTACTTGTGAATTTAAGGCACTGATACCAGAGCATAGGACCAGTCTGGGTTCCTGAATATTTCTTTGCATTTCTGTAACTCTTTAGAGTAGCATTTTGCATTTCGCTGATTGTCTTCAGTGTCTTCCTCTCACAGAGGTTGTTACACCACTGATGGATCCCACCAAAATATTCAGTCACTGGAGAGGTATAAAGGAATTTTGGCTGCTCCTTTGGAACTTCTACACTGAGAATAGTCCCTAAAATGACTCAGAGGGTCTGCAAAAAGCAGAAGGCAATTGGTAACTGATATCAAACCTTTCCTATTAGGAACTTGAGAGACTATAATAGGCTGAATGTTAAGCCTCTACAAAGCTCTGCTTTGCATGTTTCTGAAGAATCTAATCTGCAAACACAGATTCAGCAACCAATTTTAATTACAATGCTAATAATTCACCGAGCTTCTCTAATCTCCTTGTCCAAACAGAAAATTGCAGCCTGTGTAGCTGACATCTCCAAGGAGTAGCCTATCCATTACATTATGTTCAACAAGCTCTAACAGAGTTCTTAACTTCCCATATACAAAACATGCCAGCCTCGTCCTTTCTTGTTCATTGMGGCTGTTTACTCAGTCTGTTGTCCAGGTCTGTAAACGTGGGCAAAACTTCAACCCAGGCCTCTCTTTAGGTTTCCACTGCCAGGTTACCCATCTATCTTCACTTCCAAACCTTTCACAGCCTACCTACCTCCATCCTGTTTAAACCCTTGCTGATGTGTTGACTTATATTCCCATGAATTCCCACACTTTCTCTAATTATAGGGAGAAACTACCCATAAACATTTTCAAATGTACTTCAGTCTCCTCCCTCAGAGGTCCACTCAGGCCTCTGATACCTACAGAAACTACATGTTGACATATTCTGAGGGCACTTGCTACCACATTGTCTCATTCCCATTCAAACCGCCTCAGGACCACAGAGAGTATCCATCACCTGTCCTTTTCCTTATTTTGATTCTAAAAATCTACAAGAAAAGTATCCTTTAACTCTAACTTCCGACTCATATTTTAACTCTCAACAGGAACTCCTAGATACTCTGGCAATATAAATAGTAATTAACGAAGAGGTGACTGGAAATTAAACAAGTGGTGTTTTCTACTGGAATTTTCAGCTGAAGAGCTCAGAATCTCAAATATAAATATCCAGTAGATAATGCTGATTTGCATCTTGGGCAGTCACCAGAGTATCCTAATCCCTCTGGTAACATAGGGATAAATTAAACCTACTAAAAAACAACTGGAATAAACTAAAACAAGTAAAAATACATTTGCAGCAAATTAAAATGTGAATGCATTTCATATTTATTTCAAGTTAGAAGTGACTATTAAATCAGAAACCTTTCTAATTATCTGTACGTTATGCATAGTGAATGTGTCTAGATTTCACATACCTGTAAGCTATTTTCAATGTTCTGTATGAACATATGTGATTGGTGGCTATCTTAATCTGTCAGTAACTCACACAAAGGCAGGAATGTAAACTACAAATTTTCCATAGTTCTCCATTAGGATAGTAAAAAATACTTTCAAACTGCAGGTATTTTAGCATGTGGAGTGATTAATACTTGCACATGTCAGATTATTACTTCCAACACACTATCAAAGACAGCTGTATAAAATGCTTGATGCTGCATGACCTTGGGGTGTGATCTGATCAGATCTCAGAAAGCCAGCAGGCTGGGCTCCGTCAGAACTTGACTAGGTGACTTCAAAGGAATACCAGGTGCAATATGAAACAATCCTGTTGGCTCAGTATGTGACTGTTCTCTCTGCCTCAATAAATTAAACAGGTCCTAACACCGTGTTACGGGGTATAACATGGCTGGAGATGACATTTTGGGAGACTGAGACTAAAACAGAAGTCTCAAATAATTTTATATGATCCTATTTTATTTTCTTTTCAGATTGGGAAGATTAGCACTGACACAGAATCAAAGAACCATTGAGGATGAAAGGCACCTCTTGAGATCATCTAGTTTAACTAACCTTCCTGTTCTGTCAGGGTCAGCTAGAGCAGGTTGATCAGAACCATGTCCAGTTGGGTTTTAAATATCTCTAGAGATGCAGACTCCACTCTGGACAAGCTATTCCAGTGTTTGACCACCATCACAATAAAATCGTGTCTTCTGTTCAGATTTAATTTCATGGATTTTTAACTTGTGCCCATTGACTCTTGTCCTGTCAGTGGGCACCACTGCAAAGAGTCTGGCTCCCTCTTCTTCATTCCCACCCATCAGGGATTTTTACACATTGATAATATCACCCTGAGCCTTCTCTCCTCCAGGTTGAACAGCCATAGCTKTCTCAGTCTCTCCTCTTATGAAAGAGGAGAGACCTAATCATCTTTGTGGCCTTTCACTGGACTCACTCCAGTAAGTCCACATCTCTCTTGTACTGGGAAGTCCAGCACAGGACCAAGCATCCAGGTGTGGCCCCATCAGAGCTGAGCAGAGGGCAAGAATCAACTCCCTCAACCTGCTGGCAATCATTTTCTAACGCAATCCAGGAGGCTCTTGGCCTTCTTTGTGACAAGGGTGCATTGCTGGGTCACAGCCAGCGTGTTGTTTACCAACACTCCCAAGTCCTTCTCTGCAGAGCTGCTTTCCAGATGGTCACCCCCCAGTGTGTATTCCTCCCCAGGGGCAGGACTTCACACTTCCCTTTGTTGAAGTGCAGGAGGTCAAACATGTTTTCCCCTTCGCATATCCATGCTGACTAATTCCAATCACCTCCTTGTCCTTYGTGTGTTTGGAAAAGGGTTTCAAGGATTAGTTGCTCCCCACCTTCCCGGGGATTGAGGTGACAATGACCGGCCTGTAGTGCCCCAAAACCTGCTTCACAAAGGATTAACATTTGCTTTCTTCCAGTGTTCAGGAACTTCTCCCAGTCACCATGACCTATCAAGGATAATCGGGACTGTCCTCACAATGACATAAGCCAGCTCCCTCTGCACTAACAGGTGCAGCCATCCAGTCCCATGGACTTATGTGTGTCCAGTTTGCATAAGTGCTCCCCACACTGRTCCCCGTCAAATGAAAGTAAGTCTTCCTTTTCTCCAGGTTTTCCCACTGATCTCAGCAGCCTGGGATGTCTGAAGGCCATTTTAACAAGGCTGAGTCAAAGAAGGCATTAGGTACCTCAGTGTTTTCCACTTCATTTGTCACCAGGTCCCCTGTCCCATTCAGGAGTGGGCCCATGTTCTCCTGTCTTCCTTTTACTGTTTACGCACTTGTAGAGTCCRTTCTTGCTGCTCTTCACATCCCTTGCCAGATTCAGCTCCAAGTTGGCCTTGACTTTCCTAAACTTACCCCTGCAAGATCAGACAGCAACTCCATACTTCTCCTGGGTCATCTATCTCCTCTTCTATCTCTTATACTCTTCCTTTTTATGCCTGAGTTCTATTAGGAGTTCCTTGCTTATCCATGCCAGCCTCCTGTCACCTTTGCTTGATTTCCTACTTGTCAGTACAGACCTTTCTCGAGCTTGTAGGATGTGATCTTTGGGTATCACGCTGCTCTTCTGGATCCCTCTTCTCTCCAGGGCCACACCCCTTGGGATTCTTCCAAGCACGTCTCTGAAGAGTCTGAAGACTGCTATCCTGAAATCCAGAGTTGTGGTCCTGCTTTTTGCACTCCCCCCTCCTCCTAGAATCCTGAATTCCACCATCTCATGGTCACTGCAGCCAAGGCTACCTGTGACTTTAAACCCCCCCCATCAGTTCTTCATTGTTTTTAAGTATCAGTTACAGCAGAGCACCTTCTCTTGCTGGCTCCTCGATCACTTGTGTCAGGAAGTTGTTGTCTAAGCACGGTAGAAATCTTCTAGATTGCTTGAGCCCTGCTGTGTTGTTCTTCCAGTAGGTATCAGCTACTGATATATCACATATTGACTTCCTGGCTCCTAGTTTGAACTAAAAAATTACTCTTTCCTTCCATTCCTAATATCTATCATATTTATTAAAAAAGCAACCGTATTTTGTATACAAATACATAAAATTGATCTGATCAATAGCAGCACATTATCTCAGGTACTAGCATAGTTTTCATTACAGAACCCAAAACTGTAAACGTATTCATTCTAACAATATCCCAAGTCACCATTATGCAGACAGAAAATAACTGAATCRTTGAGAAAAGAACTTACAGAAGTTACCTTGAAATCTTTGGCACTGGTGGGAATCACATGCAGGTATTTCTGGTCCCACCTAATCCTCCACTCATGAGATGATTTTCAGCCACAAACCTAATTTATAAAGCTTGGCTCCACACCCAAAGTGTAGGAATGTTCTAATTTAGGGTTCAATACAACCGACTTCAAAGATCAGCCCAGAGATAAAACCTTTCTCAGTGTTTAAATATCCACAGAGCATTTGGACTTAGGAACTTAGCCCAGAATTAATTCAAACAGAAATTAATTTAAGGCAAATGCAGTAAAAGAAGCTAAATTGAAAAAGACTCCCTTCTGTGTTTCTTTTTCACGAAGACTAATGCTTACACAGTATGATTAAATACAGACAGTCAAATCCATGACGAACATGATAAGGATACTTACATGTAGTTTCAGTTCCACGGAGGCCCTCACTAGCAGCATTTGAGTATATAGCAAATACAGCTATCTGGTATTCAGTTAAAGACATCAGGTTTTTCAGAACTGCTGTTGATAAGCTTCCATCTACCACAACCTGTTTAGAAGAAAATTACACTAAATATGCATAAAGCAAACTAACTATATTACCGTCAAATCAATCAATCCCTCTTTCAGGCAATTTTTACACTGGCATCTAAGAATCAATATACAAAAGTTCAATTCATAAATCAAACTTACTTTTGCTACCTTCATGTACAATATGGTGTCTGAAAAAAGAACAGCAACCATATACATAACCAAAATGTTTAGCTGTTATAAGTAGCCATTTATAACAAAGGAATTGCTTAGATAAATAAAGTGTATGGAATACAGTTTAAGAGTGTATATTGGGAACTTTTTTATATACTTACTATATCATCATAAATATTCCTTTAGTATTACATATGTGTACACACACAGTATTTCAGATTGACATTAATACATATCCATGCTAAACAAGTTTCTAGTACAAAAAGAAATAAAATATATCCCTGGTTAAATCCTTTTGCTCTTCTGCCTTTCCACTCAATTTTGTAAGTTGTCAGCTGAAGCCAAAAGCTTGTTCCACCACATTTTTTCCCGTCTCCAAAATGCCTAAGTCCTATTCAAATAAACACCTCTCTCCAAATGTCAGTGACCAGTTGTATATACAAAATATACACCCATATCATCTTCCTTTCATTAATTATTTTTTCTTAGAACTGGCTTATCATCAGCTTCTACCTCTTCTGTTCTTGTAAACAGAATGGCACAGGGGAAGTCTATAGAATTGGTTCAAGAAACCATATATATAAGCAAAAATGCAGGCAGTTCACCCCACCCCCCAAAAGTGCTCATTGTTATAGCACATTTACTTTAAATTACACGACAGAAAAGCAGCCTGGCTATTACCTAACCTTCACCACCACCCAATGTGACCATATCTCTTTTCTGTAGTGGGCTTCGGAGCCCACATAGAGAATTTCAGGGTAGATTTAAATAAGACCATGGATTTTCTGTCTGGTTAGTTCTTGCTGTTGTATTAAAAATTTCTGGGAAACTTTTCCTCCTATTACCTCTTCCGGTTGTCCTCCTCGAGTGGGATAGTACACAACCCTATATTTTTCCACTTTGCCTGGTGCATGGGTCCAGCTAACTCGGAATCCTCTAGCTGTTACCTCAGATGTGACCAAATCCGAAGGAGCCCCAGGTGAAGCAACAATTGTTCCTAGGTTAGAGACAACACAWTTTTTTTACTGCCCTCTGCAAAATAATTGTAGATTTGTTGTATTTGCTGAAGCTGCAAAGATCACTCCTCATCAGAAAATCAAATAATTGGCTACTGCACATTTATTTAGGTTATTTTCAATGGAAATGAACTAATAATGAGTACTGCACATGGAGTTTTCATTGGGACTAAGCCTCCCTGGTCTTTCATAAACTTTTATATGAAAGAGATAAAAATACAAAACTAAGCCTTCYTGTCCTTCCTCCCATCACTCTTTCAAATCCCTTCTTTCTGGGTGTTTTTTTCAGGTTGCCTTCSTCCCAGTCATGAAAAACATCCAAGTACACATACAGCTGCCATTGCCTGTGCTCCTCTGCGGGTTGGAAACTGATATGCTGCCTGTCAGCAGACTGAAGAGATGTAGCGAATGGTCATCTTCKCTGGCAATCACTCCTTTCCACAAAGATGTCTCATCTCTCTATGGTTTTTCCATCCTTTCCCTCTCAATTTCCCAACTGACTGCTTACTCCCCCTACAAGACACAGCTAATATTCTGTATTTCTTCAAGTTTCCAGGTGAATAAAAGAGGAAAAAAATGGAATACACACTTTTTCATTGCACAGGTAGAAATATGTGTGAAGACAGCCTTCCTTTCTGATATATACTACAAGCTTGTTGAAAAATCACTCAGCATTTCTGTGATATTACAGAATCACAAACCAAGCAATACAAACAAAATCCACTGAAGCCTTTCAGAAATAACTTCCTCAGGTAGAACTGTTTCTCTGACAAATTGTAACATTTTTTCATAGCCATTTCTTTTGTTCAGAAAAGCAAAAAAATGTTGTAGTCAGAGAAGGCTTTTTTATAGAAGAACAATTTTCTTCACCACCATCTTTTCTTATGCTCTGAAATATATTTTTTGTGTATTAAATAAGAGAAAAAAATCCATCATCAGGAAGGGACAAAGCAATCTTAATAGTTGAAAATTTTGAAAACTTATGAGACAATAAAAACAGTAAGGTAGGAGATGGAAAGCACAGCACAAACGTAACAATTCCATGTGCAGCTGTTAAAGTAATTCATCCTCAAACCTGTGTACTATAAAAAAAATTTTCCTTATCCACCACTTGGAAACAGCTACAGCAGAATGAATGTATATTTTTGTATTTTTTGGTACTACCAAATACCATAATCTTTACCACTATCAAAGACAGAGAGCAAAAGATCAAAGATATCAAAGCACGAATAAAACATACCTAGGAAGACAACTTCCCTGACAATGTACTTTCTTGTGAACAAAAGAATATATGGCATGAGTCAAGTGCCAGAAGCCAGCTTAGAACTGCAGRTATTTGGAAAAGGATTTGTCGCTTTAAGTTCATATTAAGTTACATCAGATCTTGTTTCTTATTCACCTTTGATTTCCTTTTCCTGTTCCTCTACTCGTGAGCACACTGTTCTGGTAAGACCTTCAACAATGGTATGCATGAAGTTAAAGTCAGCAACGTTGTAGACGTGTGTGCTGTCAGGCTCAGAGGCAATCTCTTTGAGTTCATTTATATCTGCATTCTTCACACCTTTCATTGGAAAGAAAAATAAAGAAAATATTTGCAGCAAAAAAAGAAAAAATCTTGTATGCATAGGGATTGATAAAAAATTACTAAAATCCAATTCTTTCTGTTTGTTTTAATGATCAACCACAGATTGCTCTGTCATTAAGATGTTACTTCAAAATGTTAATTTCTGCCAGCGTAACTGGCATCTTTTCAGCTGTCTTCTGATAATGTAGCATCCATGTAAACTGCTAAATTCCAGTTATAACAGCAATGAATTGAAGAACATATTACAGAAGATTTAAATTAATGATAATACTTACAGGATACAGACAGAAAAGAACACTTCCTTAATATAGAGGGCAACAGATACAAATACACCAGAGTATAATGGGACACAGTATTTGGGTATGGCAGAATACACACCAATAGCAAACAGCTCAATGCCAGCATCTCGTAGGTTTTTAGCAGGAGGGATAACATCATCTTGGGACTTCCCATCAGTGATCAGTATACCGATTTTAGATACTCCAGGTCTTGCACCTGCTTCAGGCTTAAAGCTGTTTTCCAAAATGTAAGTTAAGGCAAGACCTAAAAAAGGAAACATTTTAAAAGACTTTAAAAGCGAAAAATGTCCATTAATTTTGCTAATATCACAGTGTTTGTCTTTCCACTCAATTTAAAAATCCTGAGAAACCTTTTAATGAAGAATAAGTATAAAAGAAGAATTTATTTACTGAAAGATTAAATTCCAACAAGCAACCTAAACTACAGAGAAGGTGACATTCATCTTCAGCAGCCTCTTGATCAATCAATGTATTTTAAAGGGGCTATGGAAACGTAAATTGACCTTCTTGCGAACGCATCGTCTTTTCTTTCTTACTCTACAAAGTTAGAATAGGAAGTCCCCTCTCCTTCTACCTACATTGCCTATATGAAAGCACATGTTCTAGATAGGTTAGTAAATCCCCATACTACATACAATCTTACTTCAATTTGTTTGTTTCTTTGTTCTCTCCAATTTACAAGCTGAAGAAAAGCTTAAATAAAGCTTAGGGAGGATCTGATTTTAATAACTGCTAATTATTTAAAGGGAAGGAAGAAGAACAAGCCCTCAGGACAAACTTACACATCACAATGAGATCCCATCTGAAAACTCTCTTAAGTCTCCCACAGCAAAGGTTCCTAACTCACCATCTTCTAACATCCATATAAAATAATCATGATAATTTACTACTTGCTACCTCACAGTAACCTCATTCCTAGAATCATACTAGAGTCCTTCTGTTCTTTGTCCCACTGCAATGACTCCTTCTACCAAAATACAGGCTATTGCAGAAGGAGAATCTTTCACATTCTTTCTCCCCTTCCCTCCCCGCCAAAAAAAAAAAAAAAAAAAAAAAAAGGAAGGCAGCAATTTACTTAAAGCCATGTCTGGGTCTTTGGATATATCATTCTCCTGGCAAGACAGCCAATACTACTAACTGCTGCTTTGATGATACTGGAGTTGTATTCAGAGACTGTATTTTTCCCAGGTTGACAGGCATCCCCCATTTATCCATCACTAAGTGTCTTCTGGGGCTTCAGTGCTCTAACTACTAAAAGGTCAATGGAAATCTAAAAGCCCCAGGTGATCATTTGAAAAGTTACTATTGCCAGTTGTCAGATATTAAAACAACATTCTTTCCTTCTCCAGAATAAAGCTCTGTGCATGAACATTATGAATGGATTTTGCATTTTCTTCCTAGCAGATAAAAGATTTTACTTCCAGCACAGAGAGTTCATGTACACTTTGTTTTATGAGACCCTGTCTTGATCAGAAAGATTCTCACTGAAGCCAACAAGACAAGCACTTCAGAAAAGACTTCACTGATGTTGAATAAAGCCATTAGCAAGCTGCAAAAACCCTATCCTTTTTACCCTTCATAATAAACACTAACACATCACAGTCTGTGCAGCAGAATATGTTTTTTAATAAAAGGCAAAATCTAAACCATACACTGTACCTGTTAATGTATTCCCTCCCTTATATGGTAGATTACGGACTGCATCCAAAACAGCATCTTTTGTGCCATAGGCATTCAAATGCCATTCAATTCGGGGATCACCACTGTACTGTGCAAGTCCTAAAGAACCAGAAATTGAGGTAATCCATCAGACAATAAATCATTTTTTTTCAAGTATCTACACTTTATGTACTTGGTTACCAACAGCTTAGCATAGTAAGCTTACCACAAGTAGCTTTGCTACTATACCAGAAAAAYTGCATTGCTTGATGCCAAAAAAACAGTATAAAGTTGTTCTTAGTGGCAACTCCTCAATTTATTTTCAAAGCCTTTCTTTCAACTGCTAAGGAAAGTAAATGAGGAGGAGTACACAACTTTTTCAGAGTTTAGTAAGATTCCAAGAAATTGTTTTTTGAAAAAGAACAATTTTATTTAATATGCTTTTGAACAGACTAAAATATAAGTAGTAGAAAAGAAATATAACATTTAAGCCAGTTTAAACCATGAGAAAAGCCATCCATTGGCACATTCTTCCTCCGAAAATTAAACTGCAAGGGTTTGATCTAATGCTGACTGAASTAAGACTGTTTCCACTGTTTTTTCTTTTCCACTGGCATTGCATTAGAGTTTACTTAAGCTCAGTATCACAGTAAACTGTRAGGAATTAATACTACAAAATTCCAGCAGCATTACTCTTATGATAGAAGTGCTAGTTCCAGGTGAGGATGAATCTTGCACAAATAAGTAGCATTAAGCTGTTAACTATCCCGAAATTATGAATTTTTTACATTGCTACAGAAATAATAAGAAAAAAATATGGCACCTTACCTACTCTTGTTTTCTCAGATCCCACATTGAAAGCAGAAACCAGATTTTCCAGGAACAGTCGAACAAGCCTGAAATTGAATCTGCCAATACTCCAAGAACCATCTACCAGTATCACAATATCTGCAATTGCTGGAGTTTTACAGGTAAACAGGCTTCCTGTAAATCATTAAAATTAAAATAATATTGTTAATTCAACAATAAAATTGTAACTCAATAAATGTATACCTTCCTCCTCCCTCTAAGCGTAATACTTAAAGCTTTCTTCCATGGGCAAAGTGAGAAATAAGCAAAATCAGTAAATGTATTTGTTGTAAATTCAGTAATAGAACAGTTTGGCCATTATCTACTTCAGTTCTTTCATCAAGCTGTTCAAAATTACTGTTGGGATACCCATGAAAAAGAAATGCTGCTTCTAAAAATACAATACTTCAGAAAGAAACTGACTGTCGTATAACACAATCAAACCAGCAGCTCATTTTCATTCTCAAGAATATACATACACATTAYACAGCTCATGACACTTAACCTTAGGTATAGACAATGCACAGAGAGCAACCTAGAGATGCAGACATCTAGAACAGATATCAAGACCCCTTTTATAGTAACATAGAAAAGCAGGTGTTTCTATACATCTCAACAACTCTGTAGAAAATATTCTTTAGCTGCCATTGTAGACTTCTAAAGTTAGAAGTGAATCTCACCCTGGGAGACTAGAGTAAAACTGAAGGTCAATGGAATATGCTGTATTAAACCTAAGTGGGAGGCACTTAATACAGCAAATATAAAATGTAATGACCTCAGATTCAAATACACAATCTCTATGAGAACTAGCACCACATGAAGATTTAGTCTTACAGATATATGGAAAAGTACACAAAAATAAAAGAGCATTCAAAAAGCAACAAAAAAGACCTGATGAGAATTAGCAGAGATGCATATTAATAGTCTCTAAGGTTTAGCTAACCAATGGGGAAATCAGAGGAGTAGAGATTAGACATAAATTGCAAGATAAGCCAACAAGAAGGTTTTTAGGGATACAGATTCTTAAGAAATTGAGAAGCCTAAACAAAAGCGCCACATTCAGAGAAAATGACAGCAAGGGAAGTAAGAGAAAGGAAGAGGTTTCCATAACCTCAGAAAGAATTGGCACATCCCATAGAAGTGGCTGCATGACTGTAAAAGTAAGGTTGCTGAAATAGTGGATTCATATTGTAGGGAGGRAAAACAAATGAGTGATGTTACACAAGTATACCAGACAAGAGCTTATGTTTGAAGTATAAAAAAAGCAAACTCCCCAACAGATTGACTATAGAATAGGGATGGAAGTAGGAAAGTCAAAGCAAAGCATGTTAGTAGAAAAGGTAACATGCATCACAAACCATTCAGGGATGAAAATCATGTCCCTRAACACAGTAAAACAACTCCAGATTAGTGAAGTAAGCTGCAGCCCAACTTTTATCACCATTTTTTTCAGGATCTACTACATAAAYTACTTGACAAAGGACACCTAAGGTGGTACTAACAGGAATCACCAAGTACATTGTTAGAAATGAACTGATCTTGAGCAGAGATGCTCAGCAAATAAAAGAAGTAATTCAGTGAGAAATAATCAAAAAGATGCTTGCATTAGCTCACAAGCAGTTCTCCTGTTACAGAGAGGGAATAAACCACACAGTAATTTCAAACTTTAACACCACATTATTAATTACAATCTTTTCATTAAAGACAAAATGATAGTCTCACAGGCAAAAACAATCTGATGTGCAGAAGGAYTTCAAACAATTGGTAATAATTAAGAGTTAGATTTGTACTGTAGTGTAAAYCTAATGAGCAAGAAACCCAATCCATAAAGTTACAGTTAATGTCTTAAACGTGTACTAAAAATGTTTTTAGAAGAGCAAGGAACATCTCCTACGTGCAGCTAGCAGTGTAGAGTAAGTTCTAAAAACGAGAAAAATTCCACTTACAAAGATGCCAAAACAAATATTTTATTTTAGTTTTTACAGTACAAGACAACGCTATTTGAATTGGCAACRCATTTTAATGTATAAACACTGGAGAGCATTTAGTAAGCATCAGAAAAATGATCTTAAATTGGAAGATAAATCCAAAGGAGGTCCAAATCTTTACATCACTGAAATCAACAGGAAACTTCCCTTGATTTCAGTGGGACTGGAATCTGTTTTGTGATTTAATAGGAACTTACTGGTCATGGCAAAATTCATGTTTTAAGTATCTCTGCCAAATAAACTTCCTGTTAATCAGCTGCATTACTTRCAGTATTTGTCTTCCATTAACACGCAGCTGACTTGTGCCATTCTCACACTGGCATGATTAGTTTCTTAAGCTTCAAAAGAACTATTGGCAAAGTAAAACGCTACTCAACGCCAGTAAGAATGACAGAACTGGACCCCTGATTCCATCCAAGCAGCTGTACTGTAGCACAGCTGTACCTTCTCAGTATGATCCCAGCAGTTTAATCACATAACCCAATGAGGATAACAGGATCTGTGTAGCTGTATTTCCCTTCTCTACTTCTAAAATCTTATGCTTACTGTGAAACTCAGTTAGTAGCCTAGGTCTTACTCATTTCATATCAACAACTTTTGGCTATAGGTTTCTTTAATCCCGTAGTGATGGCTTTATGAATAAAACCTTTTATTGTTTTTAGTAAATCCATTCAGTGCAGCAAAACCCAAAAAATAAAGAAAACAATAACGGCATTCCTTTCAATATTTTATTTCCACATCATCAGATCAGTGCAAATAGTATCATTCAATTTTTTTTGGTTAAAATCGCATGTGTGGTTTGATCCAAGATTGTACTGCAATGTCATAGACTGAAAATTTGATTCATTCTTCGTAGATAGGAGACACTTGTTGAATCTTTTCTGCATAAAACATTTAGGTTTTGTTACTTCTGTACACCCRCTATTTGCTTATGCTTTCTCCTTGTTGTACTTAATAGAATTGCAGAAAGTTCCCTAAAATGGAATAAACAACAGTGAGATATTAAACAGAATAACATGCTGTRCAGAAATCATTAAAACCTGATCGGAATACAAACACCGTATCACCCTAGTTTATAAAGTTAGTCTAAAAGACACAGCGTGTAGCAAATAATTTACGCACCCCACAGAGATTAGCCAGTTTCCATTASCAGTTCTAGCAAATGTCTTTTTCAATAATCTTTCCATACAACCATACATGGTCATGAATTCCCATGGGGCTTGAGGATAATTTTGAACACTTCAACTATCTAACCGTAACTTTAATAGGCAATTTCCTCAAAAACATTTCTTAAAGGAGCATATAATTCCATATAAAAAAGCTTCCAAAATCCAGTGTTTTAGCCCACTACAAGTTTCAATACTGTGATCAGGTTGTGCATATTTCTTTTCTACTCGGTTATCAAGAACACAGTAGCGAGAGAGAAGGTACCACTTTCCTCTGAATTATACAATACTCACCAGTTCCAAGAGCAGGACAGTAGGGAGGAGACCAGTTACCTAATTTTCCTAATGTTATATAGATAGCATTATTTTACTTCAAGTGCTGCATTCCACAACAAACATTAACAGAGCTTGCGATTTTTAGGTTAGAGAAAATGACAAAATTGCAAACATCCTAAAGTCAGAAAAAGAGCTTACGTGTTTTACACCAGTAACCATCTTCAGTGCATCCACCTACAATGGGTGGAGGAGTTTGATGGGGAAAAAGTAAAAAAATTAACGGACTTTCTATAGCAAATTAACAATCTTCCTAGCATTATTTGGCAAAAGGAACTTGCCACTGTGCCAGGAAGCTAACTGAGGAGGAAGGGGCTTGGTCTGCTCATTTCTGCATGTCACAAATGAAGGCATAGGCCCAAAATTTCACCTCCAAAGACACCAGCATATAACTAAAGGCTACCAGCAATATATTAGGACAAGATATTTGCACAAAACCTGCTTCAGTATTGCCARCAGTCATATCATCATCAAGAATTTTGGTTTGTTTCAGGGAAATCTTGCAAAGAATAACCAGCATTGAAGGAATTTTGCATCTATCAAATGAAGTTTCCTGCCTTTGATTCCTCAAGCCCCCAGACATCCAGACATTAAAGGTGACACATTTGCTTGGAATTCCAACGTGCAAGTGCTATAGCACTACCAAGACCCACGTCAGAGTTTGGCTAAGAGTGAAGCCAATGACGGCAAYGCTGAAAAAAAGATCCAGCTAGAACTTTCTGGGATAGAGGGAGAGTTATTGGAGCCTGCAAAATGWGACCCTTGAGACGTCCTATGGAAGGGAAGGGAGTGCAGAGTGAGGACTGGGCTCTGGCAGTATGGGGGATGCACAGAAGAAAGCAGGGTCTAGAAGCTTCTGTAGACACTGACCACCTCTCTGAGGCTGCACTTTCAACCTGTTGCTGTTCTTTCACACGTGTATTCAGTGAGCAAGTGAGCAATATTAAAAAATAGAAGTTTGACCAAAAAAAACCTGCAAGCCTTACTTAGATGCAAATACAAAACTGATTTTTAGACTAGAGTAGTGGCTGTTTGACTCTTGGCATTAATACTACTACTCTTTGAAAGTTCTTTGAAAGGTAAAGGGAGAAGCAGCAAATACAGGCACTGCCACATGGGAGGACTCAATGTCTTAGACGAACCAGTTCAATTTGCATGCGGTTATGATACATTTTGCAGAAACACATTTGATATTTTGACTCTCCTTGGTATGAAACTCTGTTCTTATTTTCAAGAGCCAAAACACACACAACTTCTGCTAGAAGTAGTTAAGACTATAATTCTTTCTGAGTCTGCAATATGTCGTTTCCTTTCTTACTCCCTGTCACAGTGGAAAAGTTGAATAATATATGTGGAAGGAGAGGAAGAAAGTTCAAGTAGAGGTCAGTAATAATACAGTATGAATGGAAGACTCGTTCATGGGGTAACAAAGCACAAAAGGCAAGAAGCTTGATGACAGAAGCAAGTGAAAATCACCTTGTGAATAAAGCATGAATGACAGAGAAAAGTCAGTCCTACACAGTGATTGACAGCACCACAGCTGAGCATAAGTGCCACTGAGGACAAGGAAAATATAAATCTACATCAGCAAAATGTCACTTCTTTTAAAAAAAGGGTTAAAAAAATACAAGGACGTGAGGCAGTGTTCAGCTCCAAAACTCAGCAACTCACTAGTCCACGCTTCTGACATTGATATTATTGCGCTGTGCTGGTGATATCATCATTGCACTTAGACCTCAGTTTAACACATGCCATATGTCAGGCTACGGACCAGACAAATGCATACAACATAACTGTTTTTCTTTGAACTAGATCCAACCATAGCTTGAATTTGAAGGACTCAAATGCTGGAACATCATTAGGTTGAAAGAGCAGCCCAAAGAAGTTAGAAGTTTGTCCCTGCTCCCTAGAAAAAAAAACCAAACTAAAATAAAGCAGCCAGCCCTTTCCCATGCACCTTGTTCTGTTCCAGGAAACTAATATAGCCCAACTGGCAGGCCTATGAATTTGTTATTTGGGTGAGTTGGAATATTAAGATTTACTGAATCTGTTGTGTCTAATCATGTCACATTTGACTGTGAATGCTGTAGTTCAATAATTTTGCTTCTTTCAAAAAGTACACAGCAATAAAATGTTATTATTTAAAGCACACCTTTAAAATTTAAAGCCACAAAACTAATTAAAGCAGTAGCTGATRAAACACATTAATTGCCTACATATASTAGTAATAATTCTCAAGTGTGAGAAGGAAGCATACAGCCATTTTCTGTGCGCCTTTCCATACACACTCAATGATAGTTGTACTTCCGCAGTAAGCAATCACTAGCTTAGAAAAACTTYTAGAACTTTCTTCCTACATCTTAACCTTTTAATTTACTTGAGAGACAGAATAAATATAAGGGTAACTATGAARGAAAGTGCTGATGTTTTCTGGCAGACCATTGCTGATTGATAGCACTGAAGCACCTGAACTCTGCAGCAGCTTCCCAAATAGCAACACTAAACTCTCTTGGTCTGTSTACCTAGATAGAAAAATATGTTTAAAAATCCCCCTGCATTTGAACTGAGAGTTCAAAACATTTATTTTAATTCCTCTCCAACAGGCCACATGTCAACACAGAACAAAGCACACTGCTGAAATCTTTCCTGAAACTGAAGTTCAACATGGCAAGATACTGTGTCCATTTAGCCATAATGATTTACACTGAAGATGGTCCAAAACCCTCCTGTAAAGTACATGAAACATAAGAAACTCTTCTGCAGATTACAGTGATAATTCTCTACTTCTCTTTGCCCTCAGTTCTGCTTCTGAGTGCATGAATGTTTTAAATGAAACAGCTGTCTCCAAGTCTAAATGACTTTTCAAGGCAGAAAACTATAAATTTTTATTAATGTAGTCATGTTTATCCATCATTCCTATGTAACAAATATGCCAGGATTTAAGAGAGCTATTTTTCCCCTTCCTTTAGTGAAGTATGAAATCCCTGAGACAGTTTTCTCTGGCTATTTAGAAGGCACTTAATCAGGTGGCACTCAGAAATYCTCAACATTAATTAAGCTGTATGTATAAATCCCCCTAAACCATGATGAAGAGCTGGTCTGTGCTGAGCTTGTACCTAAGTTACAGCTTTAACACAACAGGTAAAGTAACAGAAAAGAGCCTGCCTGAGAGAACAAGCTGCATATCTATGAAAGTCATTAACACAGAACTAATTAAAAATTAATTGAAGTAAACAGCTACAACACTGTTACATTACAGCCCAGCATTACAGATCCACGTACATATGTTGTGGCCAGTGTGTCCAGAGACAAAAAAAAAGACTGTGCAGTACAGTTACAGTGCAGAAGACTTTAAAATTCAAGTCCCTATTTTACCTTCAACATTTCTTGAAATGATATTATCATAATGCAACCAATGTATATGCTTGTATAAATATAAATATGCAGTGATCTTCAGAAGCTCCACTAATTTTGGATGTYGTGTCAATCCACAAAAGCTCGGGATGAAATTCGTGCCCTCTCGAACGTAACAATTCATCCGTTGTCTAATTAGCAGAGATGTCTGAGTGAACACCCTATTCTGAAAAATCTCCAACTCCCAGAATCACAGTGCAGTGGAGGTGGGAAGGGACCTCTTGAGACTGTCTAGTCAAACTGCCCTACTCAAAGCAGGGGCGACTACAGCAGATTGCTTCAGGCCATGTCCAGTTAGGCTAAAGAGTCTCCAAGGATGAAGACTCCACACACTGAGTAACCTGCTCCAGTGTTTGACAATAAAAAAATAGTGCTTTCTTTGATTAAATGGAATTTACAGTTATTTCTGTTGGTGTCCACTGCCTCTTGTCCTTTGACAACACCACTGAGAAGAGTCTGGCTCTGCCTTCTTTACTCCTTCCAGTGTGTATTGTATCATCTGCCAACTTGCTGAGGGTATGCTCTTTCCCATCGTGCCAGTCCTCACGTGACTGTAGGTTCTCATCTCCCTCCCACATCATTCCTACTTTAAAGCTCTTCTCACCAGGCTGGCCAGCCTGTTAGCAAAGATGATTTTGTCCCACTTAGTCAGATAGATTGTATCTCTTCCAAGCAGCTATTAAGCCTCAAAGAGGGTCCCATCATCATAGAAACCTAAACCCTGTTGCTGATAACAACTGCAAAACTAGTTGTTGACCTATAGGATCTGCCCAGTCCTCCTCAGGTCCTTTCGCCTCATAAGTGGGATCAAGGAGAAGACCACCTGAACCCCCATGCCCTTGACCATTGCCCCCAGAGCCATGTAGTTTGTCATCCAATGCAAAGAGACCCTGGCAACAGGATTACCATAATTAGTTTCTACATATTTAATTCCCAATCTCTTAAAATATGTGCTATTAAGCAAAAGCAGACAAATATTAAAACAAAAAAGTCTTCCTCAGAGGATTTGATTTTGTAGTTGGTTGGTTATGTCTCAGTGAGTATTTAATAGAAGAATCCCAAAAGTCTGTGCACTGCACTGTATTGAAGACCTGATCAGCGGACTAAGCAGCAATAAACACACCACAGATATCTTTTTCTAAGTGAGCATTTAAGACAACCTTTGATTTTCTTTTCCTCTAGTTCACAGACTTTCAAATTTCTCTCATCCACTAAAGTAATTATTCCCTACCATAAACAAATCACTAAATAGCCACGTTGCATATTTTTCCCCTCAGACAGATTAYACCAATGTCTTCAAGCCTGCACCACTTCTTTCTGTCCGAGATTCCAGTCTCTTCCATTCACTTATTATTTCTTTGATCTTGTACTTACCATACCATCCAGCTAGAGAGATAAACAATGCATACAGGCACATCAGTTATGYGATATCATATATGGCGGATAGTTAAACTTTTAAACTACAGAAGGGCTAATAATAAATCTCAAAATAATTTACTGAGTATTTTCTTCCATTCAACRCCATTTATAGCTACTTTTCTTTATAGTGTTTCAAAGGCTTCAAAACAAAATGACAAGTCTTATCTCCAAATCCAACTGTATTTTTAAAAAATAAAACCAAAAATCTAATGCAGAACCTTATCCTAAAGACTTTCGTACAGGGATTTTCTTAACAACTGCACTCTACAGAGGAAGGCAATTTTTTAATCTTTAATTTGCACACATATGAGAAAAATAGTAATCTGATCTTACAGAAAAGGTCTGCATAGGAAGTAATAAGACTCTAATGATTACATTGCATATATTTTTTAAATCTTCCAGAAACAATGGCAAATTCTAAATCTGTAAGATTGAATTTAAAATTTACACTGAGGAAAAGACAATTATTTTAATTAATCTAAACAAATTACTGGCTGCTACCCAAAGTATACAACTGTTATCAGAGCTGTGAAAACCAAAGGAGAGTCCTAGCACAAGGTACGGACTATGTTTAGACGTCTGGGGTATTTTTGGTTTGGCCAGTAGYTACTTAGCAATTTACAATAGTCGTAATCAAAATGAAACTGCTGGCCTTTAACTAAAATCATGTACTTCAATATGCACACATACAGTTAAACCACCATGATGCCTGAAAAGCAGGGTGAGGGCAACCATATAAAAATTTATTAAAATAGTCCTATGGAGCTCAACAGAAGATTTTCTTCATTTTTTTCCAAAGATAAAATTATCAATGTTCAATAAATATTTATTCAATAGTCAATAAACAATTTTTCAGTTGTTCTTGCTCCTTTTTTTCCAATAAATAATAAATGTTGCATAATTACATTCTATTAAATCAGTTTTAGGGTTTCCCTCCCGCCATCTGTTTCCCAGATTAATAAAATACTGACAGTTGCAAGACTGGCATATAACCTGTGATTCTGTTGAGACAAAATATGAGCTTCTGAGTGTCATTTTCTTTTTTTAAGGTATAGCTGAACAGAACTGCCCCATCAAAGTCATAAAAGTATCTCAGTCAACCACTAACAGATACATCATTACTACTTGCCACTGATGCTTTATTACTACTTGACGTGCTGGAGTGTGTCCAGAGAAGGGCAACGAAGCTGGTGAAGGGTCTGGAGAACAAGTCTTATGAGGAGYGGCTGAGGGAACTGGGGTTGTTTAGCCTGGAGAAAAGGACGCTGAGGGGAGACCTTATCGCTCTCTACAACTACCTGAAAGGAGGCTGTAGTGAGGTGGGTGTTGGTCTCTTCTCCCGAGTAACAAGCGATAGGACGAGAGGAAATGGCCTCAAGTTGCGYCAGGGGAGGTTTAGATTGGATATTAGGAAAAATTTCTTCAACCGAAAGGGTTTTCAAACATTGGAACASGCTGCCCAGGGAAGTGGTGGAGTCACCATCACTGGAGGCGTTCAAAAAACATGTAGATGAGGCACTTCGGGACATGGTTTAGTGGGCATGGTGGCGTTGGGTTGACAGTTGGACTTGACGATTTTAGAGGTCTTTTCCAACCTTAATGATTCTATGATTCTATGATTCTACTTCTTAGAGAACAAAAAACCACTAAACATTAAGAAGCTCTTAAGGCAGAAACATCTGCCACAGTTTGACACCACCTCCCTGCCCCCTAGGTACTGAGCTAAATTTGGATGTTGAGTTTGAAAGGTCTTGAGGGTAGGGAGAGATGAGATATGAGTGGTATTTCACAGGCCACAGCCAATTTAGTCTTTTTGAAGGAGCTACCATCTCTATGCTCACAATTTACGGTTTTCCTTCCTTTATCATACTTACTAGAAAGATCAGTGCAGAACACCAGAAATTTTACCACACATTTTTAACCACATAAACAAACCAAACTCAAGCAAAGACCCTGCTGACACTAACATTTACTTCGGAAACATCTGTCTGCACCACTATGCAGCACTAATTCTGCTAATTTTCCTGCATACAAGGAAACTAAATATGCTCAAGCATCAAGCTGGTGCTCCAGAGAATCTCCTTTAAAGATTCCGGGAGAGCCTAGTACAAGAATGCCACCGCTCCACTTACTGGGGAATAAAGAGCCAAACACTTAGAATCATAGAACAGTTTGGGTTGGAAGGGACCTTTAAAGGTCATCTAGTCCAACCACCCTGCCGTGGGCAGGGACATCTTCAACTAGATCAAGTTGCTCAGAGCCCCGTCCAACCTGACCTTGAATGTTTCCAGGGATGGGCCATCTACCACCTCTCTGGGAAACTTGTGCCAGTGTTTCACCACCCTCATTGTAAAAAATTTCTTCCTTATATCTAATCTAAATCTACCCTCTTTTASTTTAAAACCATTACCCCTTGTCCTGTCACAGGCCCTGCTAAAAGGTCTGCTGCCATCTTTCTTATAAGCCCCCTTTAAGTACTGAAAGGCTGCAATAAGGTCTCCCCAAAGCCTTCTCTTCTCCAGGCTGAATAACCCCAACTCTCTCAGCCTTTCTTCATAGGAGAGGCGTTCCATCCCCCTGAGCATTTTTGTGGTCCTCCTCTGGACCCGCTCCAGCAGGTCCATGTCTTTCCTGTGCTGAGGGCTCCAGAGCTGGACGCAATACTSCAGGTGGGGTCTCACCAGAGCAGAGGGGCAGAATCACCTCCCTCGACCTGCTGGCCACGCTTCTTTTGATGCAGCCCAGGATACGGTTGGCTTTCTGGGCTGCGARCKCACATTGTCGGCTCGTGTCCAGCTTTTCATCCACCAGTACCCCCAAGCCCTTCTCAGCAGGGCTGCTCTCAATCCCTTCATCCCCCAGCCTGTATTGATACCGGGGGTTGCCCCGACCCAGGTGCAGGACCTTGCACTTGGCCTTGTTGAACCTCATGAGGTGCTCACAGGCCCACTTCTCAAGCTTGTCCAGGTCCCTCTGGATGGCATCCCGTCCCTCAGGTGTGTCGACTGCACCACTCAGCTTAGTGTCATCTGCAAACTTGCTGAGGGTGCACTCGATCCCACTATGTCATTGAAGAAGATAYTAAACAGTACTGGTCCCAATACGGACCCCTGTGGTACACCACTCATCACCAGTCTCCATCTGGACATTGAGCCGTTGACCACTACCCTCTGGATGCATCCATCCAACCAATTCCTCACCCACTGGACAGTCCACCCATCAAATCCATACCTCTCCAGTTTAGAGAGGAGGATGTTGTGGGGGACCATGTCAAAGGCCTTACAGAGGTCCAGATAGACGACATCTGTAGCCCTTCCCATGTCCACTGATGTAGTCACTCCATCACAGAAGGCCACTAGRTTGGTCAGGCAGGACTTGCCCCTGGGGAAGCCATGCTRGCTGTCTCAAATCACCTCCCTCTCCTCCATGTGCCTTAGCATAGCTTCCAGGAGGATCTGTTCTATGATCTTCCCAGGCACAGAGGGGAGACTCACTGGCCTGTAGTTCCCCCGGGTCTTTCTTTTTTCCCTTTTTAAAAATAGGGGTTATGTTTCCCCTTTTCCAGTCAGTGGGAACTTCACTGGACTGCCACTTCATGAGCCAGAGACACACACACGAAACCCAGTAGTCACACAAGGAAACAGGACTCCCTCATTACATGACRACAGACTAGTACAATCAGTACAGCTAACCAGACAGGTAAGAACACCTTTGAGGTGGAAAACATGGACCACTCAGCCAGGTAAGTAAGTTCTGTTTCAGCTACTAACCAGCACCTTTTTAACCAAGGGGCATAGCTCAGTTGTAACACCAAGGCTTACTCAGCACACAGGACACCAGGCAAAGAGTGCTGACCACGAGACAGCCCAGAATCAGAGTCCTGCATCAACAGGTCCAGAAAGAACATGAAGACCCTCAGATTATGCAGTGAGGGTGGAAATGACCCTGAAATCATCTCTGCTCACTACAAGCTCCTGCTTAATGTTGATCAACAGTGTTAGTATCAGATGAATGAGACAGACTGTGAAACAAGGCTCCCCCCTCTCAAAATGTAAGGAACAGCCTTGAAAGGGAACTTGTATGGCAGACAGCTCAAAAGCAAAAGATTCAGTACCTTCTGGCTGCATTCAAGACAAGGCCATCTCAAGGATCACAGTCTCTAAAAAGAGATAGCAAAAAGTTAACCTTACTCTCCCATTTTGTTGTCCAGAGCACAAAGCAATGCAGCTTGTTCATCAGGGTGTTCAATACAACTGGAATGCAAATCCATGATAGATGAGTTTGCTGGTGAATGCACCAATCCATTACGATTGTAGCTTTCTTACAAGAGGGTCTTGGTCTTGCACTTCAGTGTTTATTAATGTGGGAGAGGGTGCTGATGCAGTCTGCTATCATATCACCAAAGCTTTTTTGACTCTCCCTTCAAGGTTGCCACACAAATTTTAAAAACTGCCCAGAATTCCAACTTGTTACTATGTAGCTTCAGTTTCAAAGACTAGGTAGTGTCTCATATCAAAGACAATCATCACTCATAATATTCAGAGATATTTACCTAGAATATACATACTCATGAGCAAGCCTGCAGACTTCAGATTATGAGAATTCATGCTGCCAGATGATGAACTGTTAAGAAGTGTCTCAGCATGGTAGTAACGAAAGTATTTCAATAATGAAACATGTCAACACAGACCCTGAATTTGACTTAAGGTAACAGTCTCTTGCTGCCAGCAGAATCCAGCCATGCCAGCGCCCTGTGGATTGGATGGATGCTCAAGAGCTAACGACTTGAAGAGATGAAAAGCAGTCTGAAGAGAATGAAAGACCATTCATTCAGCTGAGCTTCTATTAATCAGTCATTCAAGAATGTGAATAGCAGTCTCCCACTTCAACTAAGAATAGACTGCACAAAAAAAGGTCAGTGCCTTAGGGAAAGCTACCAAAGAAAAAAAGAGCCCAGACAGGAGGTTTTCAGTTGATAATGGTTCAGACTTATCAGGCATTATACATATTTACTGTGCAGAGATATGAGGACAAACATCTTATAACTCAAGGGTTATGAACCTGAGTAGCTCTGATATTAGGAGCTGGATCACTTTATGACAAAATTGAAACTTACATTTAGGTCCAAGACAGGKTAAGTCCCTTTTTCTACTCTTTTTCTACTCTGAGAGAGTAGGAAGAGAGCTATAAAGCTTTTTTTTTTTTTTTTCCCCCTGAGCTACAGATTCTCTGGGTACCTATGTCAACACTGTGTCTACTTTTCAATGAGGCAGATGCATTCAAGGAGAGTTCCTAAAGAGGGACAGGGAGGAAGACTGTGGATAACAGAAATCTGTCCAATCTCCAGCTTCCGTCTGGCCTGGAAGACTTTATGAGAGGTAATGCACAACCATGACAATTTATATGATGTTAACATACTGACAGATGGAAGAAAAGCAGTTCCTCCTACAGAAAGGAGGAGCCAGGAGATAAATGGAATCCCTGGGTAAGAATGGAGACTGGCCATAATTTCTAATGCCAAGCTTTTTATTTTCTGAACAAAGCAAGAGTTTGTCTGGCATACACAAATTGAAGAAGGTATTCAGCAACCTCCATGTTAATCTCAAACCAGACTAAGGTAAATAAATAAATAAAATTATTCACAATTTTACAGATATCCAAAACAGACAAGGCAGTTACAAAGTATATATGAGACCCTTCTTATGTTAAGATCAACAGCCCCCCCCCCCCATCTCTCTCTCTTTCTCTCTGTTCCTCTCTCTTCCCTGATCTCACTTAAATCACGGATTCTTTCTGTCAGAATCAAAGTGCACTACTCAAAGTGAACCCTTTCCCAATTCCAGCCTTTATAGCCACTTTTGGGTCTTTGGTTTCAAGCTTGCTTTCTGTCAAGAACATATTTCTGTCTTATTCAGATGATTTCAACACACTTGCAAGCAAACTAATGGCTATTTAGTTTGGCCAGATGGCAGATGTAAATGCTGCAATCTCTAAATGTAGCTTGCTGTTTTCTCCAAAGCAACTACCGAAACRATGGCAAAGGAAAAGCATTTAAGAATTCTGCCCATGTCAGTGCTGATACTTCCTATCAAGTTTTCCAGTTGTGGGAGGCAGGAAGCAGGAGTCTGCCGAAGGATCCTGGCCAGGTCCATAAAAGTATTGCCATTGCAAAAGGAAATCCAAGTTGCAAATAGTAGTTAAAGGATACAAAAGCTAAGCTATGTCCTCCAGAGAAATTCATCTGATGAACTCCCGGAATAAGCATTGATCATCCACAGCACAATGAGCTAAACTTTCTGGACAGTAAAGGGGAGTTTACCCAAGAGTTTCCTTGCAACAGAGTCCTCCTGTAAGTCCTCCCGTGACTAACAAGGAATTTCTAATGTACAAAGCTCTGCATGGTGGCTCACAGGTTTATAGACTAGCTTGGAAACTTAGTGGATGCCTCGCATCAAATTCTACCTTCTGAGAAGCACAGAAACCAACATGGCTTGGATGGGGTATCCTAAATTCATATGTCAAAGAGAGCAATGGTATATTCTGACAAGTCTGCTTCATCTCCTGTTTGTATACAGGTATTTGCATCACCTGAAGTTGAGAAAGAAGAAGATGTCCATGAGTCACACAGAAGAAGAACGGAAAGCCATCACTCACATGGCACAAGTTAAAAAATAGTCACTGTCAAAAAAAACCATGCTGCACCAACCTAGCATGGATGGGGGCCTGCTGATAGGATTGCTGGGCAGATTCTAAGTGGAGTCCAGAACAGGGATCTTTTAGCACCACATCAGGATGGTGATCTGACCAGCAGTGAAACCACCAGACTGGCTGCAGGCATTTAAGTGAGAGTCCTTTTGGCAAAGATCAGATGGTCAGGTGCTGCTTTCACTAGTGAGATAGGATGCATCACAGATCCTCTGCTTGGGCYAAGGTTGGGCAGAGCAAAGCCAAGTGAGTCCCAAAGCCAAAGTGACGGAGTCTGAAACCAAAATAGGTCTATAAAATTATTCCTGATCTAAACAGCTTCAGAGTGGTCAGAAGAGTGTGGTTAGGGGAGCATAATTATAAATGCTTGCCAAAGCTTTGTGGTGGTCCAAAATGTTCTCAGAATGCTGCAGCATGGTCCAAGCATTCCCCAGTCTTCTCAAGGGAGGCATGGGGATCTGAGGCCACTCCCCTAAAGAAGCATAGATAATAGATTCATTTTTATGTTTATGTTACCTTTAATTGATTAGCAAATGCTAGAACAAGCAGGTATACACCACAAGAGCTATTCACAATCAGGTCAAAGGATTGCATGTCACTGCATGCCACACAGTGCTGAAAAACAATTTTTGGTAGAGACTACTAAAATCCATGTCAAGATGGTAAGCACAGAACTCAAAAGTAATCTGAAAAAAAAGCAGTCCTGAAGTAACGTAACAGCCTACACAGAGCATGTGTCCCTAGCTCTGAGGCAGTTAAATGACAGCAAACATGCATCCTGTTTCATACATGACAAGGTAATGCATCCACATACCTCCTACAGGYATGCAAAGATGAAATATTCAAGTCTCAGTATGATGTATATACATCTTTTGGGGAAATGTAGACAGTAGCCTACCATTTAGACAATGCAATCGATAGTTCTAAACTTCACTATACTTTTTGATGCAGACTTCAATTTACACATGTCCAAAAATGAACCCTATCATACTGAAGTACTCCACAATGTTCAAAGAACTTACCATATCTCCAAAGTAGGAAATATATCTGTCCCTGTTCTAGAGCATCTAAGAAACTGATGCTAAAGACTACTGGCCAGGGTTATGTCTACACTTCGTAATGGAGGATAAGGTAGAAGTCCTTGAGCTAGCTAGTTCTGAGCAGGCTAGYGCCTTCACCAGGGAGAGTGTTGTACTGGACAATATAGCTGCACTGCTAACAGTTTTGTAGTAAACTTTGCTGCATCTTGTTCAAGCAACCCTTCGATATTACAGTGCACTGCATTGGAACAAAAAAAAAAAAAAGTAAGCAGAAACTTTAATTAAAAAAAAAAAACACTGATCAGCAAATACTAATCATGGAACTATCAAAAGACACTAGATACCTCCGTGGTGACCTTGTGCTTTACCTATACCTCAGGCCAAGTAGTTCAGTGTTTGCCTCTTGTATAAGTACAGCATAGACCCAGAAATTAAACATTAATTACAGGGGTCTCATCTTGCTGGTATCTTCCAAGATCAGCAACACATTTTTATAACTTTTACTCACATTTTTATAACATGTACTTACTTCATAACATGGTCCGTTCGTGGTTCAGACTGGTGGGGGTTACTGCTTAGGGGGTAATGAGACTTACGGGATACAGCAAAGAGTATCTGGGGATTGTACAAGATTTAATAAGATATGTTCAGGGGAGGAACCAAAGGCAACGAAAGGGAGGGATCAAGGTAGTTTGGGGAGGAACAAGCATGGGAAAATAGAAAGATAAAGGGATAAAGGTGGCCAGTTACATCTACACAGGTGGCTGGTTAGTACTTGTTTGGCCAAGCCCTGTGCTTGAACACCCCAGGCCTATTCGGACTACATGCTCAGTCTTGCTCCTGGTTGGATCTGAGGGCATGGAGCTGGGGCAGYTCTGCATGCTTCTAGTGGGCTACAGGATTCAGTGATCCCTAACACAAGGCAAAAAAGAAATCATATCGACAGTGGAAGAGCCAAGTACTTTCCCATAAACTTTGCTTTTACCCTCAGATTGCAGAAGCAGATTAATGAGCAAGGGCTGAGAAGATAAGGACTGTTTAGGAAGAACAGAATGGCACTGGGGAAAAATGCCCACACAACCTAGTTACGATCTTTTTCTTCTGCTTGCTCATAATACAAGAGCTAAAGTGCCCTCCAGAAAGCTCAGGGAAACACTGTTTGTAAGGCCAATTATAGCCTGCATAAAGACATAGTTAATGAGTTCCATAGCCTAGGAGTTCAGTAAGTAATAAAAAAATAGAAAAAATGTCATGACTAAAACCAACATTTGCAGTTACATTAGCCAGGATGGAGGTAAAACTATGAAATACAGCCAACAGAGCAGAAGTTCAGAAGGTATTCATTCCTGTGGCTTAGTCAAATACCTCCTAGCACTCATTTCACACTGTCTAGTAATACTTACTGAAGCATCTGACATTAACTAAACAGACAAGTTAATAAATTAGATAATTAGTCTCTTCTGCTGAATAGTATCTTAATACACCTCTCTGTGGATTTTTTCCTACTCTGCTTGAACAGTGCCATTCAACAGCTACAGAGTGAATGTGAAAGCTTATTTGCATCAAAGGTGATAGTAATATTGGAAGAAGAAAGCAAATCAGTGTATTTTTCAAGTTTACTGCACCTCTCATTTCTATCACTATCCAAAGACTGATGTGACCTCACTGCAATAGTTATAATAGAAACCTCAGATATGTATATCATGTCATTTTGAGGAATGATATCCCTTTTGCATTATCTGATAGTGTGCATAGCACTGGAAGAAAAAATATTATGAAAAAAAAAWTCATTCAAAAGCATTTACTTTGAAAGATTGTAGAAATAATGTAAATAATAATAAGATCACTAATAATGTAAAATACATTGGGAAGACAAAAAAAAAAAAAACACCACCTATCTCACCGCAAAACAGAATAACTTTGGTTATGTCTACACAGTTTTTGCAGGCAGTTGAGGACTCCACATATTTTCTAGACATAGACCAGGAAGCTAAAAGTTATGTTCACAAGAAAAACTACAAATGATCCAGCACCAAAGACACATTGGTTCTGCATGATTCAGAGCACTGGCAGAGCACACTTGCCTGAAAGAAACTGCAGGCATACTTATTCCTATTAATACTTAGCAGGTAAGCATCACACCACCATGACAGATGGCTTCAGATCTCTTTCCAGGAGACTTTATGATACTGAACCCTGAAAGTGCTAAAAACTTGAAATTTAGTACAATACAACCAAAATCTCTTCTCTGTGCAGCACTGAGTAGTGAAGAAAACAAAGAGAAGAGTGGGACCAGCATGTGCCAGAGGGAACTCTGACTGAGTGAGCAGCCATTCTCCAYGACATTTATAAGTTGTATGTATATATATCTGTGTGCATGATAATAATAATATCATTAATAATATTAAATTCAGTAAAGGTCACTAGCAAAGGTCACTAACGATATTAAATTCTTTCAAAGGAAACATTTGTTTATCCTCACAGGTCATTTTTACCTCCTCCTCAAAAGCTTTTATATTTAAATTAATATGCAAATGCAGGAATATCAATCAAGACACATGAAGTCACTATTCAATGTTTTTAACATTAGTTCATGTTATATTACCTACGTACAGATAATATAACCTGGCATCTGTACCTTTCTATTATACTTTGTGGCAGACAAGGTATGGCATTACACAGCTCATTAAAAAGAGCTTCTGCAGGTTTTTTCCTATCTCTGAGGCTCACTATGATTTCTGCATTATTTTTCAYTCTCCCAGCGTCTAAGTTTTCCATTCCAAAGTTGTGCTTTCTATACCCATGACCCAACAGATTAGCTATAAATTTTCTTTCCTAACTTCTACCTGCTTGTCTCAGTCTTCCACAATGAGAAACGCAGACCTAGCTTTTATTGTCAGTTGATTTATCCTAGAGCTTCCTCCTGTGTACTCCGTTTGGGCAGGGAACTGAGGGGCAATACCCCTTTTCACAGGTCATCCAGCTGTCCCCACACTGGCCCAGGCAGCTCAGGTAACGTTCTGCCAGTTTGGTTCCTGGCATGTGGCAAAGGTGACTCCATCAGAAGGAAGCACCTAAGGGATTTAAAAAGCTGCAGTTCTCCTAGGCTTTTTAACTAGGCCACAAGTCACTAGATTTTCATAGGAATCAGTAAAAAAAACTACACCTGCCCCTAATGGACTTGCTCCAGGGATGAAATGCAATTTTCATTTGGGACGGTTAAACTAACCAGCGTGTCCTGTGCTGTGCAGTGAAGATCTCTGACCTCCCTAACAAGTCGTACTTACTATATGACTATATYACATGCACTTTACGATGAGAAAGTAACTGTTACATTGCATCATACATAAATCACAATCTTTTATGGAAACATTTCTCATCATTTTAATAAGTATACAGTCTGTAGAAGGCTTACCCTGCGAAAACTTGATTCARAAAAGAAATCTGGTCTATACATGCTCTATGCTGTCCTAAATCATCCTGATTTGAGATTTGCATACRGGAATTTCTGAACAGGACGGGTTTAAGACTGTGTAAATGTTTTACTCTACTAGAGCATTAATAGAGCGTCTCTTGTATTGGGTGTTTGTGCCCAGTTTGGCAGCATGGAGGCTGCAGGGGTGGCCTTTTTGAGAAAAGGCCAGGGGTCGCCCTGTGCCTGTGCAGAGCTGGTGGCACCTCTGGGAAAACACATTTAAGAAAGAGCAGAAAAYGCCCGGCAGAGAGAGGAGGAGGGGAAAAAAAAAAAAGAGTGAGAAACAGCAGAGGGAACCCCAAGGTCGGTGGAGGAGGTGCTCCATGGTGGAGCAGATATTCCCTGCAGCCTGTGGAGGACACAGACTGGAGGAGAAGAAAGGTATGAGAAGAAACTAATGGCATAGAGAAACCACTAGATCCTAACCATAACCCCTCAACACCCCTTTTGCACTGCTTGCTTCCTCTCTGAAGGGACTTGGACTGAGTGTAACCTGCAGTGACAACAAGGGAGGAGGAAAGGAGTCTTGGAGGAGGGAGAAGGTCAAGTTGAGCCTGGGAAAGTGGAGAGGAAAGCTGTTGTTTTAATGTTTGTCTTTTTTGTTTCCCACTACCCGCTTTAGCATTTTTTTWAATTATTTTAATTGGCAATAAATTAAGTAAATTCTCCCCCAGTTGACTCTGTTTGCTTGCCATGGTAACTGGTAAGCAGTTTCCCTGTCTTTATCTCAACACATGAACTTTYTCATTCCTGTTCTTCCTCTTTTCTCTCCTGTCCTGCTGGGGAGGGGAGTGAACAAGCAGCTAGGTGGGAGTTTGGCTGCTAGCCTAGGCTAAGCCAACACACCTCTCAACGGAAAACCCCCAAAATAAAATCCACAGGCAAGAACATAAAACTGGCCCTCAGTGTTTTGTTGTTTTTATTCAAATGGGTGGCTAAAAACATTTCAGACACACAGAGAAATACTCTGCAGAGAAAGGATATAGTCGCATATTTGCCACAGGATATAGTCAAAACACTGTGATTCTCCCCTCCCCAAAGGGATTTGATTAGAGAACCACTCGTAAAAGCTCTCTGAGAAACTGTAAAACATCTGAGAAGGCACAGAATGTATTAACCCCTGTCGCTGTACAGAAAGGAGCTTTGTACATCAGGGAGTTGGAGAAGTGCCAGGGTACAAGTACTCAAATATCAGTGCGTGCTGAAAGAAGCTGAGTCTGTGAGCTTTATCTCAACAGAGAGAAAGAGAAAAGGCTTCTGACATTATTAATATCAGCRTGCACAGCAGCAATAAATCACTAAGCTGAAAACTGACAGGTTCTGAAAAATACAGAAAGGAGATTCAAGACTTGAAAGTGGTTGTGCAGAAGAACTAGAGAAGGTTTCTGGAAATCAAATATAAAGTGAACATTTGATGGATGAGTGCTAGACATTAAACCTGAATTAATTTGGCACAATGACATTACTGGATATACACTGGAGGTTTGTTTGAGATAAGAGCATAGTACTTAGAGCAGGAAAGAAAGGAGTAAATCTTTTCAAACTATTTGAATGGGCAGGACACAACAGATGGAAAATTTTAATCCAGGTTACTGAAGCTGCTGGAAAAATTACTAGCAAGCCACACAAGCCACTGACAGAGTTCTATAAGGACACAGTGAAACCCAAATACAATCTAATTTAAGGACAGAAGAAAAAGGTAGATTTGGGAGTTTAGGAGAAGACATCCAGACCTCCCAGCACTACCTAGAGCCTGAGAGAGTTGGTAATCAAATGGCAGACAGCACTGCAGAATCAGTCCTCCAAACCACAGATGAAAATAAGGGTGAGAAGCTTTGAAACCATCTGGAATCATTAATATAGATATCCATCTTGTATTTCTTAGTGAAGAGCTGGTTTCTACGAGTGGAAGGGTTATGGTGAAATCTTTGTCCCACTGAAATTGAAAGTGAAATTTCTGGGTTTTATTATGTGACCCCGAAGAAAGTATATTAGCTGAGTATTTATAAACAACAAATTTCTATGACTATGTGCCTTTTGTGCCTTTCAGAAAAATCAGCAGGATACATGAGTTATCATGATGCACAAACTAGACCTTGTATTATTGACAGAGTCCACATGCTTTTTCATACACACTGACAAGCGTATTGCTGTGCTTTATTAGCTTTGTCCCAAAACATTGATTTTGGATTTTCTGGCCTACTAAATGCCAAATCTGTCCTAATATTCACACTGGAGAATTTTGCCAGACAATTCTCCATATGCAGGGGAATGACTGATGACCTTTGCCTTTCTAAGGTTTGCAAAAACACTCTAGTTTCTTCTTACATAAACATCCTTCTGTAACAAGTGGGGCAGATGTTCACAGAAGGCACCATCTTACATCACAGCTTGACTCTAATACTTGCAGAAATGGTGAAATAGGCTTTTGCTATTCTTTCAGTCGAGACAAGAGCAGAAGCCACAGCCACTGACAATACCAATCTGGACAAYAGTTGTTTTCAATTTGTTTTGTGGGCAAAGATTGCTCCTGTTTTCAGATAAGATATTATACTATCCAATAATTCCTTTTGTACTGTTAACTCCTAAGGTCTTACCAACTTAATCAAGGATATAACACAGCCACAGAATGTACCAGGGTTGCTATTAAATCCATCAAATTTAGCCATATACTAAATTGTTATGAAACCAATTAACTGATGGCCTGAATTCATTTGGTCATACTCAAATCATTTCCTGTCAAACATCTGCAGAGGATCAAGTTGTTCTTCACGGTTTTGTCATAAAATTTTGCTCTTACTTCTTTAATCCATTTCTTTCACAGACTCTTCCTTATTTTTTTTTTTGATCTAATTTCAATTTGAGGTGGAATGATCTTTATATGAAAGTTTTGATACTATTACTCTTTGTATCAGTTCTGAATTCACTTCTATCCCAGCTACACATTTTTTGCTGATGCTGTTATTTCTGCAGAACGCTTTTGCTTGGACTCTCACCCTACTCCCACTGAAGTCATCCAGTTGGAATCTCCATCACTTTGAATAATCGTTATGCTGTGCAAAGGGAAGAAATACGCAATAGCTAGACAGTAGGAAAAAAGTGTATTACTTTACATTAAAATATAGCTGGGTTGGGAATAGGGCTAAACAAAATCAAGAATTCATAAAAATTAGCATAACACTTTTTCTTTTTGGTCAGTTCTGCTGATAGAGAAGTTTGCAAGTTTTGCCTTTCTTTCAAATATATATTCCAGTTTTCTATTAAAACCTGCTACAGTAAGTGTAAGGCAATAGCTTTTCACAAGTGTGAAGTGTATTTTGCTCTGATGCAAACTGCCCCAATACAACTGAAGAAGTTTAGATGAGTAAAAAGTTCTGTAGGGAGGAGGAAAGCGATTGGGCTCAAGACTTCGCAAGTAAACAAGAATCCTAAAAAGGTCGAGACTGCAGATCCAATCTCCTCTTGCCAACTGTATTTTTGCCCCTACTCCATGAAGAAGCATAAATCCTCTCCCACAGTCTGGCAGACACTTTCCTCTGTCTGTATTTAATCAACATTTTCCTATTACAGGCCCAGTTTTCCCTCCTTCAACTTTTATCACTTGTCCTTCATTAAGAAAACAAATCACATTTTCCTTCTTTAGTTCTCATTTCTTCCAACTCAGTCTTCCTCTAGACCTGAAAGAAAGATCACCTATCCACTACCTCATCATGCACTAGCAGGTATAATTTGCTTTTTTAAGCGTTGTAAATACTAGCTGACATTTTCCCCAACGCACCCAATGTGATGAATTCAAGGGTGCTTTGGCTTGAGAAATGCTGTATGGAAACAAGCTTGCATAGTGTTAATAAATACAACATGACACAAGTATGTATGGTAAGAAGAAAATCCCACTGAAGTGAGAAAAATTTGAATAGGCTTCAAGGAGCTTTGGGTGAGGTCTTTGATGCTTGCATTAGTAGGAGACAAAGCTAAAAGGGACAGGAGAAATGGGATGCTTGAAACTATCCAATTTATTCACACAGATACTATTTAAGGTCATATTAAGCTATTCTCATCTGTGCTTGTTCTGTATATCATAAATAACCACTGAAGGAAATAATTACTGTTCGGGTTACTTCATAAAGATGATGCTATTTGAATTTTAGAATAACAGGAAATAGAGTTGTCTATTAAGCTTGAAATAGATTTTACTGTCCATACTAGACGAGTTTCACACCACAAGCAATATCACGTTTTACCAGAAGATTGGCTCCTTGCAACCAGAAAAAAAGAATTCCCTTTTTCCCCTCAAAATATTTCGAATGTTTTCATATATATGACCTACATTAGGACAGAGTTATTAAGTTATTACGCGCCTAATTATACAATACCAATTTGACCTTAGGTGGGAATTAATACTGCAAGTCCACCTTGCAGCCAAGATGATATGAAATTATTATTATGTATACACACACGCGCACAATTCTTTCACTACTCAAAAGGCACCCAGTGGGGAAGTACAGGCAACATGATTTTTTAATGCAGGTTCAAAGACTGCTTTTATGCTATTCATGGTGGTATTGCTTATTGTATAAAGTGGTAAAGCAAAACACAGAACTAAAAGCAATACCTCTGTTGTAGCAACTCTCCAATATTCCTGAAAATACTGATTTTTCCCTTCTGTTTAACTTAACCCTGGGAACCAGATTTAAAGTACTGACTTAAAGAAAATCTATACAATGGCCAAGTTAAATAAAAAAGCTGATTATTTTCAGAATATCACACAAGTCATATGTGTTATGATCTGACCTTCTGGAGCTGGTTTACTCGCATTTGTTTTTTCTGGATCCTTCACCTTGGATTTACTTGTTTCTTTTCTTCTCTCTATATCTTTAACTGAAAAGTAAAGGGGGAAAAATAATCAATCAAACTAGAAACAGTGCAGTCAGAAGCATGTCATTTTCTTCTTCCAGATAAACAAGTTGCATGCAACATCTTACGATATGCTTAGGTAACAAGTGACTGTTACTGGGTTTTCCCTCCCTCCCTTTGGGTTTATTCTTTTTATTAATCTTTCTTATCATCATTAAAGTTCTCAAAAGTGACTTTCCTCACACAGGAGAGTCCAAACACAGTCCATCTGCACCTAAGCCCACGCTGACAAGATCCAGCACTGGAAATATAGTCCAGAAAATTGGCAAAGCGAGCTGGGGAAAGTCCAGCATTACAGAGTTCCACTCCAAGTCATTCAACACAAAAGCACATAAGCCAGCTGTTACATTATCCTCTTTAAAGAATCAGCTTAGATCGCATGCCCAAATCTGTGTTCAGGGCACCAAATACTCCCATGAGAGCAAAGTTGCTCCAAAACTCAGACTTCAACAGTTTCCTGTCCCACAAATGGGTGGGATACCCCCCTTATTATGCCCCAAATCTCTCATAACAGCCAAGCAGAACCCAGCTTGATTACCAATTCCTAATATTACATTAGTAGCCAGTATCACTCTACTCATAGTCTGAAAGATTCTGGCAAAATCATTGCTGAAGTCACATATTAGAAAAAAAAACCAAAACCTTTCAGAATTTCCTTAGAACGCTAATTGGTGTCAATGCCCCAGCTGTCTATAATGGCCAGGAACAGCTTAAAAGAATGAAACAGAGAATATCCTTCATAGAAAATAAAATTCTACTCCAATTAAAATCTTTAGTTTATATAAAGCTAGATTATGACTGACATTCACTTAAGCAGGCACTGTCTTAGCCAGGATCAGAGTCTCTCTACATTGTTCAAAAAACACTGTGAGAGGGCGAAAGAAGGTTATCTGTCTCTTGAAACATACAATATAAAATAGACAATACAAGTATTCTGTTTTACAGTAGTGGAACCAAAGTCAAATGGATTTTGCTAATTTACCCAACAGCATATGGAATATCTGAAATAGCCAAGAGTGCTCTAAATTCCAATCCAAAATATAATTACAAGACCATCCTAAAGTCTTAGGAATACAACAAGCCATCATTGTCAAACATCTGAGTGTGACCTTCTCAGTGTAATAACCCTCTGCAGAACCTACAGCCCTCACACTCCAGGTATAGAGGTAGGAAAACTGGTGAAAAAATAACCAAAAGTTTTGACTCCCTTCCTTACTAACAGCATGTGTACCTGTACATCACCTCTACCTTTAGTGAACGGTTGTGAAACTATTCAGAAGCAAATTCAGGTCCACAGGCTTGCTGAGGAGTCAGCTTTTACCAAGGTAGATCTTGGTTATTAGCTGGGTTACAGATAAAGCCACTATGACACCAGGTCTTACTCAGAATCCTTACCTGAACGAGTCTCCAACTAAAATAAAAGAGGTGAAATTACCAGAATAATACTAGTCAAAAAGGCCCTTAGCCTTCTAAGAGCGTTCCTTTGAGAAAAGGCTAAAAGCAAGCTAAGGAACTGCTTGATGGCCTCCTCTAATGCAAGTGCTGTTGAGCAGAAAGTCTCCAGAGAAACAGTACAAAAGTCTGCAAATGCTCATAGGAGACAAGTTGGTCACATCCTGACAGAGATTTCTGGATTTGGGAAAGCCATTTCTAACTGTCGAAATTATAACCACATAGGAAGAATAGACAAGACACCAGTTTTATTCACATATTTACACAGACAAAAAAAACTTCTCTAGTGCATGTTTTTACAGCTGCATTTTAAAAGGAAAAAATTGCCCAGTGATCTTCGCTAATTACATACCATGTACAATAACTTACAAGCAGCACTAGAATAAGAAAGCATACCTGGCTATACAAAGAGGAATATTCTTTTAACAATAAAATTTTATTGTAGGCTTAAGAATTCTTTCTACATCAGTTACAACTCAGCAGCATTAAAAACATACTTCCAATGCACTAAACCAGAGGATATTCTCAAAGCTTAGTATATATTTGACCTTTTTCATCTTAAGAATTAGTGACCACTTGTCAGAGAAGGGGAAAAAACCATAGAGTACAGGATAGCAAAAAAGGAGGATTTGTATACATGCTGTATCTGGTTTTACTCATGCAAGGCATCACATTGTCAAATGAAACTCCAGCCTCATTAAATACATGTTTTCACCTGCAGCAAAGAAAGAATATACTAAATAGAACATAACCCCCATATTCTTAAATCAGGTTGCCAACTCCACTTTTCCTGAAGAATAGAGGTAGTTTAAAAAACAGCCACACCTAATATTATAGAAGTTGGTGTAGCTTTCTGTGGGCTGCTCTTTAATGCTAAAGTAATCTGTGGTTTTGTGGGTTTCCTGAACGGGACAGAACTTAAAGTAGTAAACACACCGTTGCAGTGATGAAAAGCTAGAAAGACTTTGACACACACCACATCAAGCAGTCAAGCGTATTTTATCTTGTGTTGGTTCTAAGAGAAAGGTTGTTTAGCAATGACAGTGAGAAATATCCAGTGTCAAGGGAATTCAGCAGGCTTTCAACTGTACTCCCAGACTGTCACATTTTTGTCTTTATCAACCAAATCTCCACTGATCATATTTAACTGAACTGTTTAAGACGCAGATCAAGACAAATTATCTAAGACATATATATCACTATGATACAGACATTAAGAGTATGTGTAGGTCAGATAGAAAAGTCTTAAGCATAATTTGTAAACATATTTGACAGCTGAAGACCAGTAAGAATTTAGCCTTTCATAGTATCACTGAACTAGCAACTAGTTGCCAGTTGGCACAGCTGTAAGAATGTTTTAATAAAGAGTTGGAAAAAGGGAAGGAAATTTTTTAAGTTCAGAATATAGCACTTCCCTTCTTGTTTCCGCTCACTGAAGATTCTTTTCCATGAGATACTGGCTAATTTCATAACGGAATGGGGAAGAAAGGGATTCCAAACCAATGGAAACAAAGATAGCCCAAAGCAAAAATCTCCTGTGCAAGAGCAACTGGATCAGTTCAGGCCTCCAGCTATGTATGTACCAGTTAAAATCTGTGGCTCTGATTAGCCTTCCAGAAGAAGGCTAAAAAAAACAGAAGAAACTGTTTTTCCATTGACCCCCTTTCTGTCAGACTTTGTTACAATTTAATCAGTTATGTTAAATGTCTGATAAATTCTGCATGCCAGGCATAAAAAGACACATACTTCTGAACTGGCCTTGTGCTGGCTTACTCTCCTTGTCTTCACTGAATGCAATGATCTGAAGGGCATAGTTTTGATCTGGAATAAGACCTTGAATAATTGCTTTGGTTGCAGTGTTTTGAAGAATTAATTGATTGGTTTTTCCACCTGTAAGAGAAAAGACCAAAAAAAAAACCACAAATACATAACTTTGCTTTTCTTATAGCACAGTAAATGTAATGACTTAAAACTACCTCAAGCTCTACAATGACCCAAGTGTTCCCACTTTTGGGACTATCCATACAGCCAAGAGTCCAGAAAAGCGAGAAGTCAGGCAGCCTGCCCAAAGACATGGACCAGTTTTCTTAGATAGAAACACTCTAAAACCAATCAATCAGCCTTTGTATCTGGACCTCATGGAATAGCCACAGTGTCCAGCAAAACTATTAAGAAAAAAAGAAACATTTGACAAAAATCTGTCAAGTTTGGTAACATCACACTCRCAGGCTTTCACACTGCTCTGTGATTGGCTGCCAGGTCTGACCCCATCGTACCCACGTCATCTCCAAATACCCTCTTTGCCCACTTCCTTTGGGCAAGGAAATTCTCATATATAAATACAAATATTAAACATTTCTATGTATACATATAGAGATTGTATACAAATATGTACTTTAGCTGTATGCTAAAGTGTATCTATATCTAAATTTAAATATATACAGAAGTAGTACCTCTACCCAGGTAGCCTGATATAGCCACGTTGTTGCCTATCTTTACATTTCAAGTTTTCATTCAAAAAAATTTTAAGAGGGTTTTTTTTACCCCCCTTTTTTTTTTTTTTTTNTTTTTTTTTTTTTTTTACGTTTGGTCTAAAATCTTTTTGGTCTTTTCTGGGGATCTCACTATGGGAGAGGGCCGAGGGAGATCTACCTCAAAGCTTTGACTGAAATAGGGTTCCTATGCTCTCCCTTGAACACTTCCTAGACTTCCTTATACCCCACTGGAAGAAAGGTAAAGACAGATTATCAGTGACGATTCCCAAGGATTACATATGAAGCATAACTAGCATCCATCCACTTCTACTACCTTAAGCATTTGATTCCCATATTCTATGCCCATAACCACCCTCTGGCAAGATCGATCTCTCTCTTCTGTTGACCAGCCAATACTCCTTTATCCACAGCTTGCTCACAGTTCCTTAGTCCTGAAGGATGACACTAGCCCCTGAAAAGCTGTTCAGCCTTAGGAAGACAGTCCTTTCACCTTAAAAGAGAACATACAGACTTTTGTTTTACCTGAACTTGGAGTGACAAGAAGCTTATATCCAGTGAATTGCCCTTTGGGGGCTTTCCAAGAGATCTGTACACTGTCAGGACTGACTACATTATATCTTAGTCTTGTTGGTGGGGACACTGCAACTGGGGAAAGAAAACAACATTTTAAATTCAAATAAAAAGCAGCCAATTTTAAACAAACATAAAAATAAACACATATAAGACGACAACACAAAATTTTAATGATAAAGGATGCAAGTTACTCAAAATGTCACAAACATCAGTTTATTAGTTTGTAAAATGACATCCCCAAGTGCACTACTTCCCTCAGACATACCTTTTATTTATCTCTTTATAAAAACAAACTAACAACCTAACAGCAGAGGACAGAAAGACAAACAGTGTTAGATGTTAAGACTCTAGTTTAGCAGGCAAAGCTGGTAATAAAAATGCTCTTTGTTAATATATGGAAATTAAAATTGCTCTCCTTGCTTACACTGGAAATATGCATGACCTAGCCTCCTTTACCTCGCATTACCATGGGCATTTCCCCACATTTACGGTCACTCAGGGCCAAATTTTCAAAGCCTTGTAAAGAGACAATAACTAAGAGGAAAGATAGGCATGCACAAGGCAGAGGGAACATCAGCTGCCCAATTTCCAAACCTGGCCTAAGCAGCACACAGACTTGCCCAGCTGCAAGCACTGCTTTGGTCTTATCAAGACTAGCAGGCATGCACAGGCTAGTCAAGATTTAGACAGGGGCAATCTGGATGGTCAGCAAATCTGGCTTCTATTTCTATTGTGCCRTCACCTAAGTTTCAAATAGAAGCAGCAGGTGAAATGAATAAAAGCATGAAATGATTGAGAAAGAGGTGATATTTCAGTGAAGCAACACATAGAGGAGCAAATGGAAAATCCACCCTACATTGTTACTGTAATATCAGCAACTTCGTGTCTATGTACATAAGCTAGTTTTCCACAGCTTTGCATCCCTCTGCTCAGGCAAGCTCCACTGATGCTGGGCAACACCCTACATAGCATTTCTGCTCTGCTTTGGGGAGCCACATCCCTCCTTCACAGCCAACAACTGAAGCAGAGCTGCTAGTTGTGCAGCCTATGGTATCCAAGGCTGTCAATAAGGGGAAATCTTCATACATTTGAATAGGGTTTGGCTCACAGAACTAACTGATCTAGAGGGAAAGGCAGCCAGGGAAGCTACCCAGAGGCTGATCAACAGAAAGGACTAGAAAAGCTTAAGACTCCTCCATCAACCTTACCCCTCCTCTTCTCACTACCTCCACAGCCCTCTGAACTTTCTCCTTCATTTTCCAAACCCTTGATGTCTCTGCCACTACCACCCTTAAGGTTTCTGTTAGTAAGTCTAAGAAATAAGGGGGGAAGTGGCAATATCTGCAGGGGGGAAGTGGCAATTTCTTTTCCCCAGGGCCCAAGATAGCTCTTAATTGACTAGGCTCATGCCCACAGTTTGTTGGTCCACTAGATGTAATAAACCAACAGTTCTCATAATATTTCTGAGATTTAAGGATTACAGCATACGGAGCATCTGAGTCAACAGGCAGAATGTGCTAGCCAACAGTCTCTGGCCTCTCCGTTTGACCTGCTACAGTCAATGCAGCTCTGGCACTAGCAGCAGCCAAAGACCTGTCCTGAACTGATTACTTTTTCCTACGTGCTTCTTTTTCCAACAGCTTGGGGGAAGAAAGAAGAAGGAAAGAGGCAGGCTGTAGTTTTTTGAGATTTGGGGTGGCGTTTTTTTCATGTCATCTACCATTAGAAACATTTTGGGTCTTAGAAGTAAAAATCTGGAGGTTTAATATGAGAGATGTATTCCCTTGCACCCAGCCTCTCAATCCATAACGGACAGTTTTGCCATATCAAAGGCAGGTTCTGCAGTTCTCTGCCTTAAGGGACTTAACACCAGAACACAGAAAATAGAGTACATAAGCACCAAGAACAGCTTAGTGACACCTCCACATTCTCAAAAACTTCAGAGAACAAGCTCAAGAAGAGAGGCAAGGGGACAGAAACAGCAAGTAGYGCACCAATTCCACACACTCAAAACTTCTGATTCACAGCACTGGGCTTACACCCAAACAGTGCATTTCCCTCATTGCTGGGCACAATCTTGTCAGACCTTGTCTTCAGACTGCCTGTCACCTCCCTGAAGTTTAGAGAAAAAGAGGCTGCAAGCAAGAGTGTGTGCATGAATCACTGCAAAATAAAAATCAGTTCTTTGAAAATTTGGCCCTCATATTGCAAAATGTTTTGCTGGGCAGGTTTCTGCAAGAACATTCAGCATGCTATACTTGTAATAAAATGACAGAGACTATGGCAAAAAGTTTTGAAAGCCAAGCAGACTGTAGTTATGGATTACAGCTTTTAATTCATTCTCAAGATTCATTCTGTCTTTGAGCTAAACATAAATCACAATGAATTAGAGCCGAATGAACCAAGAGTGACAAATCATACCTAGAAGTTTGCAAAATATGCAATTCCTTTTATTATTTATTTCGTCTAAGGAATAGCGAATAAACTTTTGAACAATGACAGTATGCAAGTCTAAAAATGCTGCACGTTTTACCAGAATTAAGTGGTAAATTTGTATGGGGATTAAGAGGCAGAGCAGAGAGCAAAGTAATACCACGGACTGACAAAAAAATCATGTCTTAGAATTTCAGTGTTAGTTTTCTCTGCCATCTTCTTCCTTCCCCTGTCATTCCATTCCATCCTACTTTCAACTTAACAGTTTATGAAAGCACCTTCTAACAAAGAAGCATAGTTCTGGCCTAATTGCTATTAGCCATCACCAAACCAGGTAAATTTTGGGACCCCCTAAAAAACAATCACAGATCTTACAAGCAAAGAAGGACACAATCACCGAAAGTTTTTCTGTTTACTACAGAGTTACAATGTGAAAGACTAGAAAAGTTGTGCCAGAATAGTCTTTACACAACTAGTCAATTTTCACTGGGTACTTTTTGTATCAAAGGTGGCAGTGCAGGGGAACAGACATTCCCACACAGCAATTAACCATAAGGAAGGAAAGAATTATTCGCCAGACAGATACTCAACTGTGTCTTAGTTGTGAAAAGACTAACGTTCTGGCACAGAAAAGTACATATAGCTAAGAAGTTAAAAATCTAACACTTGAACAGACAACAAAATATTGATGGGAATTACTACACATTCACCAACCTGAAGAGGATATCTTTATTTCTTTGGACCTTTATTGTCTGTGGAACAAAATCTCACTTCTTGCAGAAAGGGAAAAAAATTAATCCAAGCTGAGTCAGTTAACTGATAAAAATCAGTAGCTAGAGCTTGTTAAGTGTCTTTACAGGAATGCAAAAGTGAATGGCCGTCAGCAACATCAGAGCAGTCACCCAAAAGAAAACTACAGACAAGTTCAAGGCTTTGGTTTATGCCACCAGCTAAACTAGCACCCCAAACACATGACTCTTGTGGACAACTAGGGAAAGAGTGTTTTGAACTATTCAGTATCTTAATGTAAAGGAAAAATACCATAAATTGCATATGTGCCAGTAAGACATCCAATAGTCTAAGATTGGATACTAACTAAACCTTGTGGCTTCCAGTTTACTTTTGTCATAAGAATTGAACGAGTTAATACGCACGGCAATTACATTAGTAACACATGGAAATTATTGCTAGACAAAGAAAAGTTTCCATCTTTAAATACAGAAGGAAAATTCTTAAAGCAAGCTATTTTATGAATAAATGGAAAATTCTGAAGTATTTTTCTTGCCCAGCACTATTTTTTTTGTAGTATATGAGAGCATAAGTAGACAGAAGCTGGATTTTTTTATTGCTGTTGTTTAAGTGACATTATGCTGAATGAGGAAGAAACAGCAGTGATGAAAGAGTAACTGTTGTTGAGTAAAAACTGAATGGCACTATGTGGTTTATAAGGCATTCAGGCAATAAATGAGATAAGATCATGTAGCTCAACGCAGATAACTCCTTAGTTGAAGGAATAAGTTGTAGCTTCAGGCATGTTGACTTCAGTCTCCCAAACATATTCTCCTTTCCAAGAAGTCACATTACACACCTCTACCTGAGCATCTTTGCCAAAGGAAGGAAACACAAGCTGGAACGAATACCAGCTCATCCTACACCGTGACAGAGTGTACAATTTCTTAAAACAGACAAACATACTGTTAGTGTTGTATTAAGTTGTAAATAGTTAGCCAACTGCATGAAGAGTTTACTGCAAGGGGTGGCAACCTTGAGAAAAGAAAGGATTTGAGAAACCTTTTACTACTTTAAGTGTAGCAAGAGATGTTTTTATTCTGTGAACATGGAATAGAGACTTCATATCACCTCATTCAATAATGTAACAGTCATTTTGGGCCAAGGCAATAGTCCACTTAGCTTAGTATCACACTGCTGACAGCATTCAGCAGCTGATGCTTGCTGAAAGAGTRTAAGAACAAGGGAAGTATTGTTCTTTATTCATCAAGTACACCAACTCTAGCTTCTGCTGGTGTGATAATTGTGGAAAAAACTCTCTCTGACCTTCATTTCATTGTATTAACATTTTGAGAGTTTTCTCCCTTACATATGACTGATTAAATCAATGTGGGTTTTTTTTAAAAAAAAAAAAAAAAAAGAGTGGGGGGAAGAGTATTCTTTTCCAAGCTGAAGGAATTTTGCAAAACTTTCTGGAGATGGATCTCAATCCTCAATCCTGTTTTGCAAATCTTAACCATATGTATTAGGACTGAAATACACAGAGAGAGGACTAAACATATGCTTTGCTTTATTGGCTCATTAAGTCGCTAACATTCTGGACCTCATTTCTGACCAGAATTGATGTGTTGAACATTGGAAACATGTATTTATTCCTTCACCTCACATCGCCCACATTAAATATTACTGCTTACATGTGTCCCTAAGCTCTGGGAGAGGCTTGTAAAACGCTCGCAGATTCCCAAACATCCAAGATGGTATGCTTCCCCAGCACTGGAGTGCCACGCAGACTGGACAGCACTGCTACTTGCATTTACCAGAACTTGGAAAGCCCCAGGTTGCCACTACTCTCTGTGTGTGCTCATGAATAATGCATTATACAAGACGCTTTAGAAGAGACCCAGGATCAAATTCTGCTCCCAGTTATGCCTATGCAGTCTCGTATCAAAGGGATTACATAAATATAAAGTTGAGAGAAACGTCTTTCTTTAGAAATCATAAAAACTCATTGGCATTCTTACTCCGTTCTTCCCCAAGCAATAGAATAAATTTTCTCTAGAAGTCAAACCACTGTCAATACGATCCAACAAGTATTTAAGCCTAACAATCTCAGCAGTATCTTTTAATACCCACAAAAGAGATTTAAAAAAAAAGCTGCAGAAGTAGTCTGTGATATTTAATGGTGCTGTGCAATACTGCATGATGTAAGTGTTACAATAGCTACTGTTCCAACAAAGAAAAAAAATACATATTCCATACAAGCTTAGTATCATAGTTGGTCCTTCAAACTTACTTGATTACATAGAGGACAGTCACAGCAATTTCTGATCAGTACTTTCATGTAAATAAGAGTAAAAAAAAAATATGTTCCATATAACTCATTTTGAGACACCTGAATTTGCAAAAAAGATTTATGCTATTTGAGATACTAGGTTCAAGGAGCACACATGAACACATAATTCTACCCCACCCCATCCCACCCCTGAGATCAGCAGCAAAGCTCCTGCTTCATTTCAGTAGTACTGGATCCACATCCTATTAAGAGGAAAGTAACACTCACATTTGGAATAAGAGTCTATTTCTGCACATCAGAGTGTGAAAAGCTCCATCTTATTTATGACTTACCTTGGCCCTGGGCATCACTGATGAAGAAAGCTGTGGCAGCTAAAAAAGCCAAGAAGAAACAGCTCTGTTTCATCTCATATCGACAAAGCATCTTCTTCCCCTCAATACACACACTGTCAGCAGGTCTGAAAACACATAGAACAAAAAGACTTATTGAACCTGCAAAGATAAGGCATCCACTTTAATGAAAAGTGTGGGCAAAATCTGGATTCCATTAAAAAAATTAGGAATTTGCCATAGACATCAGTGGAGCCAAGATTTCATCCTGACAGCAGTTTTATAACCAAAGCATATTTTACTTGAAAGGGACAAAGAACCCTATGTGGGCCAGTCAACCGCTCTCAAAATTTGGCCCACGTAAAGAGAAAACTGATATTCTTTACTAGGCATACATGAGTATTGGAGGTAGAGTTTGCTACCTTGCATAACAAGGTAAAATGGGAATCTCTATACAATCCAGTGTTGCAAGCACCTGATCAAGATGCCCGTGGTAGAGAACTCTGAAGCTCTCGATAACAAAGTAGGACTAAAACTGTTATCTACTTTATATCCAGAATGGGATGTTAAATTACATATTTCAGGATCCTGTAATAAAAAAATGTGATGAGAACTGCCCTGCAAGCCTACCATAAAATAGCAAATGCGTGTACTCAATGACCCCAGTGCAATAATCACTGATCAGTTCAGCTGAGCAATTTTGCACATCAGTTGTCAAAAAAGGCAGAACTTTGTTCTGAGGAAACACAAGTCCTCTTCTCACTGTCCTCTACAACCTACTCTATTTTTCCTTTTTCTATCTTACTCAACTTATTCTGTGCTCTCTGTTGTACTACCTGGCACTTACAGTGACTAAAGCAGACACAGCTCAGAAGGCATGCAGGGTATCACCTGGGTAAGCAGTAATTCTATATGTAGGTAATACCATGGTCAAAAACATTTACTCTAACGTAATCAGTTAGGACCATTAACGCTTTAGAGTGCAGCACTATATGAACACTCAAGGTAGTCTAGGTAAACTAGTTGGGCTACAGGAAGCGATTCTGGTGCCAAAGAACAAGTTCCAGAAGGGGTAATTTATCTGCTAGGTTAAGAACAGTACGAATTTCATTATCTGAACTTGACCTTTAACACTTTCCAGTACAGTTATTCAACACATATAGAAGAACCTCTCAAGATATATCAACATGTTCGTAACATCGCGCTTATAAACGTTTATCTATCACTCAACTTTACTGCACTAGTTTTAGTTAATTTTTTGGGTCAGGAAGAGTAATTTTTGCTGCCCTCTCCTGTTCGTATTTTATGGGATAATTAAGTTAAGATAATTAATAGTAGATTTCTTGCTGTCAACAGAGTCAGCATTTGACTGGTAAATTTTGGTTTATGTATTTCTGTGTTGCAGGTCCCTCCCATTTACCTCCTGTGTCATTTCCTCTAATACTCCCAACATACCATCATTGAATTTGCTTTCCATGTTTTCACTGTATTCTGAGGAAGGCACAAAGCAAGTGGTTCAACCACTATCTACTATAAAAGGCAGACTGAAGTACCTCAACCATTATTAAACAGATAAGAGGACAAGACCTACATCTCCTTCTCTCCTTAAGTATTTACAATTTGCCATAGTTATCCCAGGACTTGGTAGGTCTACTGCTGCCAATCCATCATGAATGCTTGATATGCCACCTAGAAATACATAGGGAGCTTAATCATTGTGAATTCCATCCCCACAGGAGGATACCTAAGTTTTAGCCAAATTATCAACAAATTTCACACTACTTACATACATATTTTGAATCCATCTCTTACAGTATAAATGTCTCAAGACAAAGGCAAATAGCTAGATCAAGTAACAAAGATGTGCACCAGAAACTTAGGTATTGCTACGCCCAGTTCTTAGGACACGTGCTCCAGATGGAATTCAGAAACCCGAGCAAAGTGCCCAGGCTTCCTACTACATGAACACAGAGAGTCAGACACCCAAGGACTGGATCCAGACGTGTCAGCAGACAGTTGCCTAGTGACAGGCAATAGGAAGAATGAAGAGAGTTAAGTCTTAAACRGTCTGAAATACATCCCTTGTGTATCTCACATTGGGTATCGATGCTTCTCCCCTCACTCAGGAATACGATCTGGAGCAAGTAAATGTAGACTCCCCAAAGAACAGCATACAACTTATTCTTCAATGCAGTCACCACTGACGATGTGCGGATTTCTTTGCATGTAATAAAGACATTAAAATATTCACTTTCAGTGGTGGCTCAATTCCCCATCTGCTAGATTTGATATAAACCCTCCTCCCAAATAAGGGCTATAAATACTAACTGACAGATAATCCTGTGTGGAAACACTCTCTACTGCTGCTTTTAGAGAAGAGCCATTGCACAGACAAGCAAGATTCATTGGGATACATACAACTGGCGCTGGATAAACTAAGCACAAGTTCACCTCTGCAATGACCTGCACTTCAAGGTTCACTTAACTAGGAAAGGCAACCACCAGTCTGCAGCCACCTTGTGGCTGACATCATCTGGGAATAAAAAGAAATATCCTATTCCTCCTGCTTTTTATATATTATTTTTATATATTTCACCTTTTATTAACTATTTGGTAAAACACTTATCTGACAGAACAGCCCTGGCAGCAGAGACCAAACCCTCCCAAGCCAAGGCCCATGGGGTGAGCCCCGCTCCCCTGTGTGCTCACAGCTCCTCTGCCGGGTGGGCTCCAGGCCACCGGCCTGCCCGGGACGTCAGACAAGGCAAGAGGGCACCTTCTCCCGAGGGAGCAGCCTGCTTTGAGACCTCCCAGCCCGGGAGAAACCCSGCGTACATCGTCGGGCCCCGCACCGCCCTGCCTGCAGAAGCGCACCCAGCCCAGGCAAGGAGGCAGAGCCGCCTCGGCACAGCCCTGGCACCCTTCCCCAAGGCAGGCAGGTTAGCGCTGCCCTCCTGACTGGGAGGTTATTTCTCCTATCTCGGTGGCTCGTTATGGAGCGGCGTGACCCGGCGTCCACCCGCAGGCACCGGGGTCGACGGCCCGCTGGGCGAAAAGAAGAGCGCGACCTGCCCCGGCACCGCCGCGGCCTCGAGGGAGCCGCCGCCATGGCCGCCGCCCCCACACGGGAAGGGCGGGAAGGCAGCGGAGGGGGCCGGCGGCGAGGGGGCCGCCCCACCTCTCGCAAACCCACCGGCGGTGCCACGACCCGGCGGGCGCGTTTGGTTCGCCTCTCCACAGTCCCCGCAACACGGCTCCAGCCTAGCCCGAGGGGCCGCGGCTCACAAACACTGCGCCGCGCCTGACCCCCCTACCCCCGACTCCTCTTCGGGGCGCTCCCCGCCACCAGCGCCCACGGCCCTCCCGTTTGAAGGCGAGTTCACCCCCAAGTTAAGAAAGAGACAGCGAGCTGAGGCGAAGGACGGGCCCTGTGAGACCCGGGGGCTGCCCGCGGAGAAGCCCCCCGCCGGCAGCAGCCCGCCGCGGCGGGGGCGGGCTCGCCTGCCCGGGCCGCCACCCGCTAAAATAACACCCTCCAGGCGCCGGGCATGAGGAGCCGGGGCGAAGCGATCTGCCTCGACGCGCCGCGGGAGGGAGGATGCACCCGCAGGGGGACGCGGTCAGCAGCCAGACCCTCCGTTTTAAAGTGTGACTGGTTATTTTTTAATTACGGTTATTTTTTGCAGGAGTTTCTAAGGCGCTCCCCCTCCCCGCCTCAGGCTCGCCACTTTCCCTCCCTCCATCTCCTCCTCCCTCACCCAATTCTCCCTCCCGGGCTCCGCTCCGGCCGCCGCGGGGGTGTCCGGGCAGGTGGGTGGGAAGCACTCCCGCTCCTGCCCCGACCCCCGCGGGCTTTAACTTCCCGGAGCCAGCCCCCCCGCCCGCCTCGCCCCAGCCCTCGAGGGAGACGAAGCGGAGCTCACACCGACCTGCGCGGGCATCGGCGGGGGAGCAGCCGGTGGGGTGCGGCCGCTCGTTTTCACGCGGGGCTGTGGGTGTTGAGGCGGCTGCGGGAGAGCCGCTTCCCTCCCCTCTGGCCGCTCTTCCCCTCGCTGCGCCGCATCTGATAAGGCGAAAGGGTAGCGAAAGGAGGCGGGCAATTATAGAGCAGAAGGTGGAAAGAAGGGGGGAAGAAAAAGAGGCATGAGCGATGCCTGAGATCCAACCCCCCGCCCCCCAGCCCGACCTCCGCCACGGGGGCGCGGCCAGGTGCGCGGGGAGGCAGGGCCGGGGTGGAGGGGGGATTTCAGGCAGCGTTACATGGGCAGGTGCTGTGCTTTTCCGTGTCCTCTTTCTCCTGGTTTTGCTACCTTTTAACTCGTTTTCCTCTCCCCGAAGTTCCTCGTTCACTTCGTTTTAAGTGATTTAGAAGGTGCCTACTCGGCAGGGCGGCTTGGAATGCAAGTATACCCCAGTGCCGGGTATTGTGATGTGTGGATTAATGATTCATCGGGGAAATATTTATACTAAAGTGTTCCAGCACTTGTTTGGCTTAGTATAAACCTTGATTAAAAGCGTCATAGTACGTATGGCATTTTTGCCATATGCATAGACACTGCAATGGGGACATGAAATTGCAGAATCTAGATTCATATAGAAATATGGGTTACCCTATGAATTTACAATTAAGGCTACTACTCACGAAGTTTGTAAGTCCCGAGAATTTAAGAGGTGAATGGAAATATTCATTACAACGTGCCTGGTCATCTGCATAAAATTACCAATGAAATCACTGAAGGATTGCAGTTAAGAAACAACAGGCATAGGTTAAACAGAGATGTGCATCCCTTTCTTAGTGTACGTAGGACCCCCTTCCAGGGAAGGGGAAGGCAGSAAGCCTCAGGGAGATGACTGTGACTAAACTCTGTAAAGCGGCACCTTCTGTTCCTGAGTAGGAATTCCCAGTCCCGCAGACTCTTGTCCAAAGTCACAGTGCACAGACATCTTTCCACTGAAGCTGCAGAAGTGTTTGAGCTTTAGAGAAACTCTTTAAGACCAGTTGTTTTCTAGAGCAAAGGTTAAAAAGCATTCCTAGATCTAAAAAGCATCTCCCAGCTCTAGGAATCTGGGAGATCCTGTCCTCTGCAGTTATTCTACTGTACCGCCAGCTGTGTGCAATGGCCAGCACTTTGTACCAGTCAAGAAGAGAGTAACTTGAAAGAGTAACAATTCCTCTGAAGCAATAAGGTGTTCAGCTCATTGATGCTAAATGTGATCAGAGCCTAATTTATGTATTTAGCTAAACAATAACGTCCAGCAGACAAGGAAGCAGAATGATAGGTCTATTTGCAATGCCCTTTGAAGCCTCAGTAAATGTAGAGATAAATCAGCCTAATCCATGACTGCTTGCTGGCTCATGTATTTCAGGGCAGGACAAGGAACAGCCTGCCAAAGGGAGAGTCTGGCTCCCTCTCTCTTTCTTTTTTTTTCCGGATTTATAATGTAGTATGTAAAGTCCATGAGCACCATCCTGTGGCTGCATCTAGTCAGAGTACTGGGACTCAGTAAAAAGTCTTGAGGATTCCGCTGGCCAATAAATAGATTCTGTAACTCTCTGCAGCCTTCAAATGACTTTATACTTTAATTTTTAATCACCTGTTTGCATCAGCAATTAAACTAATATTTTAAGTTTATGCAAAGTATATGCTTTCAAGGGTAACTCGGCTGATTTTAGTAATATCAGTTTATGTTCCTGATTTACAATGCTATTTTTACACTATTTGTCCACTTTATTTAGAGTGAATAATGCTTGTTACCACTGAGCTTTACTCAGCTTCCTCTGGAAAGCACAGTAGATCTCCTTGCATAATTACAAGGAAGAGCTCATGTTGTTCAAAAGTTCAAGCTGAAAGCTAAAAGGTAATGCTTCCTTGAAAGAGTTTGTATAAGTTGCACGTCTGGAAATAGAGTAAGATCACAATATGCACAATATTAATGTACAAATTATTTACCAATGTCTCCTTCTTGTCTTCCTTCAAAAAAAAAACCTCAGAGTTTTGAGAAGAAATTTACTGAAAAAACCTCAGAGTTTTGAGAAGAAATTTACTGAATGTGAATTGGCCCAATGAATTTACTTTCCACTATTTTGAATTGTGATTTCAAAAGAGCAACAATGATTTACAGCCACCACATTTTAAAAGTATTCAAACCAACAAGATATTGACCATCCTTTGCTTGGCTAGTATAGATTCCACGAAATTTCTTTCAATAGGATTACATGGGAATGATGTTGAAAACACAGCTGGAAACAATTCCACTGATCCAAGGCCAGTGCCACAAAGAACAGAATTAATGCAGGCTGGTGAGCTCAAAGTGAACTGGGCTGAATATCTAATGGTACGATTGAACCAAGTAATGGATCACCGACAGCAGTATTGGTGGGAACTGAACAGAAACCAAAACAATGGATATTTTGGGTGGCTGTGGGGAAGAATTACACTGTAATTATCAATCCTCGGCTTTTTAGAATATCGTCTGCTTTTTAGGAGATATTTAGAATATTTTTCTGACTTTTTCTGATACATTAATAAATGCAATGTATGTTAATTGCGGTGCCTTTTTTCAGAAGACTTCTGGGAAATAAGAATGTCAAGTTTGGGGGATATTTTTAAATTGCAAATAATTGAAAACTAATCAAGTCTTGTATTCTTTTATTACAATAATGTTTTTAAAGGTGACTAGTGTTTTTATATCCTAAACTAATATATCTTACAAAGAGATGTACGTTTTTAAATGCCCTCTTTCCCTTAGCATCTCAAAAGTCCAGCCACATTCAAAGATTTTGACTATGGATATCCACATTTGCATGACTTGAACTAGTGCCTAGGCCTAACAACAATTTCTATAAATTTCTTTTTTTTTTTTTTTGCTACTAAAAGAACTGAAGACCACAAAGACAGAGGTAATTCTTGAGGTAAAGCATAGCTGACCTTTGCTTTAAATTTTGTAATTCTTATTAAATATGATGGTACATACAGTGCTCTTTGGAAGGCGGTTTGCCAAGATCAGTCTGTCAACGCTTGCGATAATTAAGTGATTTATGAAGTCATGCGCTGAGAGGTGGGATAAGGACTTAGGACTATGTTCCTCCCCAATTAAAAATACAGAAAAAATATTTTAATGAAAAATGCAATTGTGATACACCATCTTTAACATGTTAGCAATGCTTGCTTTTTAAAGTTTCTTGTCTTCAGTAGTTAAAACAATTTCACAGTTATTTTGTGATATGAATATGCAGTGAAATGACTTCTGAAAAGAGTAGCTATTTTTTGTGAAATATTTTTTTCTAGTGACTTTCTTTGTGCTACAGCTGTTTCTCTGTTATCAACCCCACAAATGTGGCTTTTTACAGCTCTATTTTCAGGCAGGAACTGCCAGAGTAGTCCAGCTTTGCTTCGTTATCGGTCGGCATGTCTGATGAGTCATTTTCATTTCCTTGATACTTTTTAGAAGATTTCAGTGCTGTCAGCACTTTAGTGAGCTGCTAGGTTTATTCATCTGAAGTTTATTACACATAATGAGGTAAGCGAAAGGGATACGTAGGAAGCCAGATTGATGCCATGGCCATTGAAGTGTAACTGTTCATGTTTAGAGTTGGTCCTGCTCCTCCGAATGTGCAGGAAAGGGAGCAAAACTGGGCAAAGGGAGCGTAGGGAGATGGAAAAATACAAATATTTCTCAGTCATGTATTTTTCTGTTCATCTGTCAGTATGAGGGTTCCAGAAGGTAATGGGAAGAATGATGAGTTTAGTGTTTCATAAAGTTAGTTTTTCATTCTGCAGTCAAATTAGATCCCTTTAGATTTGTGAGGTGAGATTCATCCATGCTGGGTTTGCACTTCCACATCTGAGCTAGTTGCTGAGCCCTTTTCTGGCCAATGCTGAGGAACAGACATAGCTGTAAGAGCCTGGAGACACAGCCAGGAGCTAAGCTCCCTCTTCTTAGCCTCTGACAAGTGCAGCTTATCCAGATCCATTTAGGGAGGGAGTTCAGCCACACGGTATAGTCCTTCAGCAGCAGGGAGGCTGAGTTCAGCCTGCCAAGAAACTGGAGCCCCAGCCGCTAATTCCTGCACCCACAGCCTCCTCACAGCTGCAGTGAAAAGGCAGTCCACCGGAGAAGTGACATTATCGTCTCTGATGTGCGTATGTGCTCACACGGTAGGAACCCGCCTCACCTCACTGGACAGGGCGGGCTCATGTGTGCTCATTCTCCCTCAGGCTGTGAGGAGCAGGAAGAGTTTCCTGGTCTCCTGCTGGGCAATGTTCTGGACCCATGAGCATGACACAGGATCACAGAATCATTGAGCTTGGAAGGCACCTCTGGAGATCATCTAGTCCCACTCCCCCTGTTCAAGGAGGGTCAGCTAGAGCAGGTTGGCCAGGGCCATGTCAAGTTGAGTGATGAGTATCTCCAAGAATGGAGACTCCACAACCTCTCTGGCCAACCTACTCCAGTGTTTGACCACCTTCACAGGAAAAAAAAAGAAAAAAAACAACCCCAACATTTTCTTGTGTTCAGATGGAATTTCATGTGTTTCAATTTGTATCCATTTCCTTTCACCCTGTTGCTTGGCACCAGTGAGGAGAGTCTGGCTCCCCCTTCTTCATTCCCTCCCATCATGTATTTATCCATATGGATAAGATCTCCCTGAGCCTTCTCTTCTCTAGGCTGAACAGTCCCAGCTCTCTCAGCCTCTCCTCTTTATGAAAGATGCTCCAAGCCCTTAATCATCTTCATGGCCCTTCACTGGACTCACTCCAATGTCTCTCTTGTACCGGGGAGTCCAGCACTTGACCCAGCATCCAGATGTGGCCTCCCCAGGACTGAGTAGAGGGGAAGGATCACGTCCCTCAACCCACTGGCAGTGCTCTTCCCCATGCAGGCTGGGAGGCTATTGGCCTCCTTTGCTGCAAGGCCACATTGCTGACTCATGGTCAACTTGACCACCAGGACCCCCAGGGCCTTTTCTGCAAAGCTGCTTTCCAGCCAGTCCTGGGGTGCCTGGGGCCCAAGGGCAGGACCTTGCACTTCCCTTTGCTGAACTTCATGAGGTTCCTGTTTTGCCATTTCTCCAGCCTGCTGAGGACACTCCGAATGGTAGCACAAGCCTCTGGTGCATCAGCCACTCCTCCTACTTTTTGACCATCTGCAAACTTGTTCAAGGTGCACTCTCCACCATCGACCAGTTCATTAAGGAAGAGGTGGAACAGTATTGGCTCCAGTCAGCCCCTGGGGTACATCGCTAGTGACTGACCTCCGGTTGGACTTCATGCTGTTGATCACAACGCCTTGAGCCCAGCAATTCAACCAGTTTTCAAATCCTGTCACTGTCCACTTATCTAGCCTGTGCTTCATCAGTGTGTCTATGAGGAAGTTATGGGAGAAAGCGTTACAAAAGTCAAGATAAACAACATTGCAGTCAAAATGCAAAATCCGTAATCACTGCTCCCGCTTGCTCCCAGACTGCATGCTGAGACTTCATCAACCAGCCCGGGAGAGCGCCGCAATGATGGGCAAATCCTGGGAGGCTGCTAGCACGGAGGCAGGGGCGCCCTCAGGAAAGAGGAAGGACCAGACTTTATGATGTTTGGATCTACCAGCAGCTGGAAATAGGTAGGCACAAATACAGCATTAGGCTGGCAAAAGTGAGCACGGATTTCTTTTCACTGGATTATGCTGCAGTGCAGATTAAGTTGCAGCCCACCAATGGTGCAATATAACACGGTGAGGGAAGGGTTCCTCCCAGTTTTTACTGAATAAGCAGAAGACCAACAGATTCTGGCTGTCTGTGCCAGAAGTAATTTTATTTGGAATGAAATCCAGGCTGAAATGAATATTTAAACCCAGTAAGAGCTGGAAGCAATACCACGGTGGTCTCTGTATACCTTGAGTAATGAATACAAGAGATGTCTGGAACAAGGAAGAATTCCTTTCCAAATAACATGTATCTTAAACTATTACCTAAAAGAAGCAGACCTGCTTGTTTGTCTCCTGTTGAGCTTCTTGTTTGAGCTCCTACCCTATACAATCTTGAATACTGTAATTACACATCTCTGGTCTGCCTCAATCTACTTTAAGCACTTTTCTAGTACACATGTCCATGAGAGAAAAATTCTTGACAAAGGGAGCAAGATTTGTTAAATGCTGTTCAATGATTGATTTTTCCAGCTTGTTGATTAATGCAAAACTATGAATTTTCAGTTTTTCTAATTTGCAATTTTTGAAAAGCATGTCTATTCATGAGACTCTGAAAAATAATTAGAGTTGTATCCTAGAATAATATTGCATGACAACACACAAGGTTTTTTTGCCACTAATGAACACCTGAACAAAACTCTCCTTTAAGACAGCAGTTTATATTGCTCACAAATTTTATTCATCTAAACTGTTTCCTTTGTTCAGTTTTAACCAGCCTGGTTCTCTTTGCTGCTTTTGTTTTAAGGGACTTGAAGTGGATGATGAGATTCAGAGATGGGTGCTTTGTTCCCCTACACATTTTTAAGCATTACAATTGAAATTTTCAAGAACATACTTAGCTTTCCAATATTTATTTAAGCATATGTTAAACATATAAAGTTAGCTTTCCCCGAATAAAATATTTAATTGACCTTAGCAGAAATTTTATGAAAGAGAAATGGTACTGCGATTTGTATTTGCCGAAGAAAAAGCTATTATGGTAAAAAATTGTAGCCTGTGTTTCAGAGTAATTTTATACAAAATGTGAATGGAGAAAGCCAAGAGAAATACGAATATTTTGTTTGTTGCAAACAGCTCAATAAAATTACCCCCACGCAAATACTCACTGAAGAAATTCAGTATGCCTTCCATTCTTATATCTCAGGGGCATTTAAGCAGCTGAAATAACTGTCAGTTAATTTTTCTAATAAAAATCAATACTAAAAATCAGTATACTGGAAATCTCACTTTATCAGGGATGAGAAGAAGAATTTACAGCAGTTTTAAACATTTTTTTTCAGTTGTGAAGCAATAACAGAGGGGGGCAGTCTTGGACAAAAATCTCTTTTGTGTATTACAAACCTCTATCTTTCTAGCTTCTGTGTATCCAAATTCAAGTACTGTGTCTGCTAAAAAAACCCACTTTAATAATTCCTATGCTTTGATCTACATTGTGAGAGTCAAGAAATGATCGACTGTAAAGACCTGTATTACTCAGCTTCTGAGCAGAAGGGTTCCACTCGGCCAAAGCCAACTCATAAAGCTCCTCTAAGGAGAAGAAGGTGCTACCATGGGATGGACGGCAGTGCTGCTCAGGATTGCTGCTAAAGTCATAGAGTGGTACCTACACTGCAAGGGTATGTGTGACTGTTGTCAATGAGCTGTCCCTAAGACCAAGATGGCCATTTGCTGTCTAAAGATTTGCCAAGAACTGTTAGGATAAAGAGAAGAAGGAGGCAAAGTTTTGGTTGTGCTCAGCATGTGTTGCAGAACTAGCTCTCTGTGTCACATACACACCCAGGAAGTGCTTGGGCAATTCCCATTGAACATGAATTAAGTGCCTTAAATATAAAGCCAAAAATAACAGGAAATTACACAGGAGGAAAGCAAGTGTATATACTAGCCTTAACCAAATAGCTGGCAGTAATTACGCTCCAAAGCGATTGATCTGATGACTTAAAGAATTATAGGGTATTGTGACAAAGAATGTGAAAGCTGTAAAAAGGAGAGGCAGTAGTCTATAACCACAAAAAGCAGATAACATCTCAAAAGCTTTTGGGTTAGCCTTTTTTCTTTTTTTTTCCCCTCACTCTGAACACTCAGAGACTATATTTTATGCAGTTGTGCAAGTTTTTGCAGCATCTGGATCTTGCACTGAACATCACCTCAATCCATGTTTTTCACAAAACCCCGGTAAAAATAGGATGTTCAGCAACACTCCATCCGTGATGCTACTCCATTTTCCAGTATTTGTTCATTTGACTGTAGTGACTGTCTTTTCATCTCAGGCTTTTTGACAAAGTACTATAATCTGCATGTCATCTCTTTTTTTGCTGTTTCTTTTAAATTATCACTGCTTGGGCCCTATTGCAATCTTTAATTTACCGTTGGCATCCTTCATAAATGCTAGTTTAAATGTTCTTGTAATATTGGCACTGGCCACAGTAATATGTTCTTTATCTTATGCTTCACAGAAAAAAGCTTGTCCAGGGCCTGTTTAAATTAGCACAGTGCTTAAGGTAAGTCAGATTACAACAGAGCCTTGAAGAGCGCAGTGTTTCTTACAGCACAATCTTCAGAGACACTGGTGGAATAGTAGATGTTCTTCACTATCTAGCACAAACAAAATCTCCGTCCCCAGGTTTATCTTGGAAGGATAGCCAAAACATCTGCTTTAGGCCACTGGGCATTTCACAATGTTGTTGATAACAATAATAATAATAACAACAACAACAACAATTCAGCACATGGAAAGGAGTTACCCCTGTTTGGGACATCAGCCAATCTGTCCCTTCAAATATTAGCAAGGTTCAACTTGGAGAATTAGTCCTTAAAATCTGGAAGCTCTGAATGCTTTTACACTGAGAAGCAAGCATGTGAGTCCTTGTAGTAACAAACCGTATGTTCGTATTGTTTCTGCATATGCTGGTTCGTTAGAGCTAATATTAGCCTGTGTAAGAAACTGAGTATACAGACAATTAGACAGCAGATCAATTAAATCAAGATCGGTCATGTTCCTATTCTATCCTGTTCAATTCTTTTTTCCTGATGCCAGCCAAAGGAATAACTTGTGTCCCAGTCTCCCATATAGCACAGGTAACTCTCCATGGGGGAGTCAGACTATTCTTTGACTGACATTGATCTTTGGAAAGCTCCCCCTCCCATCTTCCCTGCTCTCCATCACTTCAGACTGCCAGCCTGGAAAGCCTACCTGGGAAGCTGAATAAGAGGAGAGTGGGGTTTTGGGGCAAAGATGCGCCTTCCTCAGTAAAATAATTCTTCACTGGACCTAAGATATGCAAACTGTAGGAGTCTACAATGAGGACGTGAATCTATGATAAAAACAACTTGATTGGGATTTGACTGTATTCCATTAAAATCAAGAGCGAAACTCATTGCTAGGGAAGAGGGAGGATAGGATCAGCTTATTTTAAAAAGAGCTATAAGCACCTTTGAAATTCAGTAAGCCCCAGGCTCAGCTCTCACACCCAGCAGGTCTCCCTGAGCAGTTCTCCACCAGGTCATGCAGAGCCATCCAGATGTCTGTCCATTAGCTGCTTCTGTATTGTATCAGTAAAAGGAAGAGTGTCGTGGTTTAACCCCAGCCGGCAACTAAGCCCCACACAGCCACTTGTTCACTCCCCCCTACAGTGGGATGGGGGACAGAATCAGAAGAGTAAAAGTGAGAAAACTTGTAAGTTGAGATAAAGACAGTTTAATAGGGAAAGCAAAAGCCGCKCACGCAAGCAAAGCAAAACAAGGAATTCATTCACTCCTTCCCATSGGCAGGCAGGTGTTCAGCCATCCCCAGGAAAGCAGGGCTCCATCACGCGTAACCGTTACTTGGGAAGACAAATGGCATCACTCCGAATGTCCCCCCTTCCCTCTTCTTCCCCCAGCCTTATATGCTGAGCATGATGCCATATGGTGTGGAATGTCCCTTTGGTCAGTTGGGGTCAGCTGTCCCAGCCGTGTCCCCTCCCAACTCCTTGTGCACCCCCAGCCTCCTCGCTGGTGGGGTGGGGTGAGGAGCAGAAAAGGCCTTTCATTACTGCTCAGGAATAACGAAAACATCCCTGTGTTATCAACACTGTTTCCAGCACAAATCCAAAACACAGCTCCATACTAGCTACTATGAAGAAAATTAACTCTGTCCCAGCCAAAACCAGCACAAAGAGGAACAGGCAGTAATGATGCATTCTATTACCGACATCAACTGTTAAGCATAAAGGTACATTTCCTAAAATCATGTTTCTGCCCTTCTCTACAGTCTGAAGTTAATTTTCTTTGCATTATATCTGCTGATAGTTTTTAAAACTTGGGTAGTTATTGCCTGCACTCTAAAGAAAAAAAAGAAATATCTGGAAAGATTGAAGAACGGCTTTGTTTCTCCAGTGCTACATTCTTTATATATTTTATCTTTCAAAAAATATTCCACCCATGGCCTTTTGCCATGTTCACAAAGTATTACAACCACAAGACAGGGCAAGTAAGTTCAGATTACTACGTACATTCTGTTCATTTTCAAAAATTTTCCTCATAAAACTTATAAAATATTTCATGGTACGTAAAATTTTCTGAACAGAGGAACAAACAGATGAACACCGTAAGAGTGCAGTGCCGTGGTTTATTTCTGGGTTCACAGGATTAAGTGAGAACCTAGTGTGCTACACTTAAAGTAACTCATTAAAATAAGTACCTGAACAAGACTTGGGGCTTTAGTGATGCTGAATAAACCACCTTGTATATCAGTGGAACAGCGTAATTCTGTTTTGACAGTAGTCACAATGAGCATCCACTCTCTTTTTTGTTGTTTTTTTTCCCTGGAGTGATTTAGATAATCATCATAGTCAAATCTGTGCTTCTCACATTGAATAATATTTCGTATTAAACCAAGGCTGCATTTGGTGGGCAAGTCCAGTTCAGATTTACAAAATAATTTCCCAAATAGGAGTTGACTTTTATCTTTCTGCTGTTAAAATCAACCTGCCAATAAAAGGTCAGACTGTAATTTTGCTTCTACTCTTATAGTCAAGTGTCATTTTTGTACAGTTAGTGGAATTATTCCTGATTTTTGAGTGGGTAAATAAAAGAGAAGCTCACATAAATATTTATATTCACTATTGTAATTTGCCTAACTGCATTCTCAAAGAATTTTCAACAGTATTTGTTACACTGGTATTAATTTTCTTCACTTGCCTAGTGAGCGTGTAAGATTTATAGGGCTTTCTATATGTGCTTAATGTCAGTAATAAAAGTAGAATTATTGGTGGAGGTAAAATTAAACATCTGAACTCTTCATAATTCAGTCTTTTTACATGAGCGAAACCCACATATTACAGTTGTCAGTTCAAAGGATGTTAACCTGTCGTATTTACTTACAAATTCCCACTTATGTTGTTTCACTAAAAATATTGTATGATCTGTAGCAATACTCATTATTTAGCTATGATGTTATTCCTTTGAAAAGCCTGTGGGCTTCCTGACGCTTGCTTTTTAGCAATAGGCAGGAATGTGCTGGACAAATCAAGCCCTGAACTGAATGTGCTATTGAGGGTGTTTTGTACGACCGGCTTCTCTACGAACCGCAGACTGTTTTTGTGGCTTTGCTTGGGTAAACATGGCTCTCGCCGCATGGCGCGGGGCCGGTTGCGCAAGGCGGCCTGCCGTTTGGCCTCCACATCCTCCCACACGCCCGGGGACCAGGGGCTGATCCAGCCCTCGGCAAGCTCAGCTGGCAGCCTGCGGAGTCTGGCACTGAGGCTTGCTGCAGAGGGAGCCTCTCCCTCGGAAAGGTTGGGAGGAAAGGGAGCTTGGAGAGGAGCTTGGAGAGGACTGTGGAGCTGAGGAGCTTGTAGCTTGACTGCACATGACGGGTACCTGGCACACTGGTGACGAGAGCCTGCCAAAACTGAACATACGGGGTTGCAAATAAATTTACATCTACGAAAGATTCAAAATACATTGTATTGGATCTGCGTGGCAAGGTTTTGGTAGCGGGGGGGCTACAGGGGTGGCTTCTGTGAGAAGCTGCTGGAAGCTTCCCCTGTGTCCGACAGAGCCAATGCCAGCTGGCTCCAAGATGGACCCGCCGCTGGCCAAGGCCGAGCCCATCAGCGACGGTGGTAGCGCCTCTGGGATAACGTATTTAAGAGGGGGAAGAAAACCTGCTTGGAATAACAACAGTGGAGAGAGGAGTGAGAATACCTGAGGGAATCAACCCTGCGGACACCAAGGTCGGTGAAGAAGGAGGGGAGGAGGTGCTCCAGGTGCCGGAGCAGAGATTCCCCTGCAGCCCCTGGTGAAGACCACGGTGAGGCAGGCTGTCCCCCTGCAGCCCATGGAGGTCCACGGTGGAGCAGATATCCACCAGCAGCCCATGCAGGACCCCACACCGGAGCAGGTGGGTGCCTGAAGGAGGCTGTGGCCCTGTGGGAAGCCGGCACTGGAGCAGGCTCCTGGCAGGACCTGTGGAACACTGGAAAGAGGACCCCACGCTGGAGCAGGTTTGCTGGCAGGACTTGTGACCCCGTGGGGGACCCATGCTGGAGCAGTCTATTCCTGAAGGACTGCACCCCGTGGAAGCGACCCACCCTGGAGCAGTCTGTTCCTGAAGGACTGCACCCCATGGAAGGGACCTGCCCTGGAGCAGTTTGTGAAGAACTGCAGCCTGTGGGAAGGACTCACACTGGAGAAGTTCGTGGACAACTGTCTCCTGTGGGAGGGACCCCAGGCTGGAGCAGGGGAAGAGTGTGAGGAGTCCTCCCCCTGGGAAGGAAGAAGGGGCAGAGACAATGTGTGATGAACTGACCATGACCCCCATTCCCCGTCCCCCTGTGCCACTTGGGGGGAGGAGGTAGAGAAATTGGGAGTGAAGTTGAGCCTGGGAAGAAGGGAGGGGTGGGGGGGAAGGTGTTTTAAGATTTAATTTTCATTTCTTATTATCCTACTCTGATTTGATTGGTAATAAAGTAAGTTAATTTTCCCCAAGTCGAGCCTGTTTTGCCCGTGATGGTAATTGCTGAGTGTTCTCCCTGTCCTTATCTTGACCCACGAGCCTTTTGTTATATTTTCTTTCCCCTGTCCAGCTGAGGAGGGGAGTGACAGAGCGGCTTTGGTGGGCACCTGGCATCTAGCCAGGGTCAGCCCACCACATATGTAAAGGGTAATATTTTTTCCACAGCCATGGAGCCCATGGGTTGCAGTCAATACAGGGGACTGCTATCTTTCTGCGTTAGAGGGTGTGTGCCTTGCTTCCCCTCTGAAGTCTGTGGAGTAGAAGGGTTGTCCAACAGGCAGCAAACTGGCCAAGGTCTTGAGAGCAAGTTTCAGCTCTGCTTCTCCACAGGCTTCCTGGATAACTGTGGGTCTAGGAGCTCATCTGGTGACACCTGGAGAATGGTGGATGTGGGAGTGGGGGGCCTGAGGATGTGCTGCCAGTTGTAAAACCTATTGAACATGAAGATGTATAAGCCAGCTAGTAAGGCATACAGTCACAGCATGTTAGGTAACTATTGGTGAGATCTTCAATACTGATGGCCCTCTAAACACCTATTAACAGGTATTTTTGATGGACTTTTTTTTATGTCGGCACCTAAATTCTCTATAAATTTCACTTTGAATTCCTCATTAGGTTTTGGAGACTGCCTCAGTCCCCCTTCTGCTACACGGGGTAAGCAGAAGCTACCCTTGTACCAAGGCTGAGATATCAAACACTGAGATATATGACTGACTGTGTTGCAAGGGACATAGTAGGGAAAGCCATCACTGAAGTGTATGGCAGGTATATAAATACTTCAGGACACCTGAGAGCTACAATACCTGTCATATTGCAAGCAGTGGAATAACACTCAGGTTTAAGTGGAAACACTCAGCTGCTACTGCATCTGTTCCCATCTGCTGTGGCTGCAGTAGCTGCTGCTCCTTCTTATGATCTCCTTTCCCTAATGAGGGCAGGTTGCTGCCTTGCTGTGACTCCTTGGGTGATACTAGTACTTTTCAGGACAACTTCAAAACAGAAACACCCAAAAAGCAGGAAAAGTCTGCTGAAACATGCAGAGAGTAATTATGCGTGATCATTTATACATACAAATTACAGCTCAACTGACAAATGGCTCTGCTCCCCTTGACTCGCAATAGACAATTCAGGAACAAAGCTGTCCTTGGGTGAGAGGCCACTTTGCATCTTGACAAAAAGCATAAGAGGAAAGGAAAAGGAGACGCATTTCTTGGGACATTTAATAATAGCACATCATCACAGTCAGTTCTGCATGATACAATTGTGCAATGACTTCTCGGAGAATTGGCTGGATAGCCAGGAAGTTCTTTCCCATCAACAGCGCTAATTGAATATACAGCTGGGTAACGTCGATAAAATTACCAGTAGTGAGACAGTTGAATTAGCTGACATTAAGTGGTGGTTATTAGGGATGTCATTCAGTTGTTCACACATAGGTGTTTCGTGCCATTTGAAGTGTCCTGCAGTATTTATGACGTCCTCTGGGACTTAGTCTCTAGATGTGGTTTCAAGGGGCATGGGCTTCCCCATTGGTCCTCTCTGTCCCCTAAGAATGTCTCAAATACCCTAAAGCATATTTGATGGCACTCCACGTTTACGTGTATGCAACAGAACCAAGCCCCTGGTTTCTGAGTTCAGATTCCAATTAGATAAGTAGAAGTAGATGCCACCGCCCTGCCGCGATGCTTTTCCAGATTATCTGCAGATCGGGGGAGAGAAGAGCACTGCATTAGCCCACGTGCCAAAGGTCATTTTTGCAATTACAAGCCCATTGTTAGGAGTTAATCACGATAACTACTGGAAAAGGGTATCATCAAAGAGCCTTTAAAATGTGGAAGATTTAACCTTAATTATAACATTTTTATTCCTGTATTATGTGGCTTCCTGAAGCTCTGCACATTAAGACAGCATTGTCTGTTTTTTTGCCAAAGAAACAGTAATCAGCGAGAGTTAAGGTAAATGTTTTCTGTGCCTTCATCTTCCAAATACAATTTCCAACTGAATCAGAAGAGAAGATGTTTTTCTGTGACTCTGTAGGAGATGAGGTCAAGGGGATTTATATTTAAATGGTCTCTGGAATGGAATACTGATGCTGCTATAAGGAAGGTGAAACAATAACCCTCGGAAAATAATCTCTTAGGAGAATTAACAATAATACAGTCATGCAGATACATGTATAGTGGGTAACGAAATAAAATTTTAAAAGTCTAATACATATTTTATCATGAAAATTGAACATTTAAGAGGGTAACAGCACCTTTTATAAATGCTTCTTTTAGAGCATACTTTGTAATAGATGATTTGCCCGCTGGAGTGTGATGGAAAATTAAATACTGATTTTTTTTCATATTCAACAGGATCTTGTTGATTCTGGCAAAACAAAGCACACACACATCCCGAACTGCAGTAAAAAACAAAAGGGTGCAATAAGTGATCTTTAAAAAGCCGCTCAGCTGACCACGCTTATAAAACAAAACAGGCAACAGGAAAATGTAACATTAAGATCTTAAATACTTTCATGTCTCTTCCTTTCCTAGTTAACCCGTAAAAGCTAGTCGGTTCCATCTGCAATATTTAAATGAGTTTTAAGAAAATCTTATCTTGTTTCTAGAAATACTTTGCAGGTAAAGCAAGGCTGTTAGGGCACTTTGAGAACAGAAATTAAACGGATTCCTGATCCTGCAAACTATTAAGCACTTCTTCCGAGTGGAATGACTTAATAGTTCCCAGGCTTTGCTCAACATCACGCTTAATTAAACTTTTGCTAATAAACGCAAAGAGCTCAGTTTAGCCCCATTGCTGGCCTCCATTGACAAAGCAGTTTTTCAGTCAAGTCTGTTTAGTAGATACCTGCAGTGTTTGCACATATATAAAAATATTTTATAAAGATTTTAGAAATTAAAGATATGAAAAAAAAGTTTTAATTGCTTCACAATGTAAATGAAAATGGTTTCTTTAAAGGAAATATTTTGTTCGGGTAGCTTGTTACATTTGAAACTGAAATGTTTCACAAACAAACATATATCTTTACTATGTTCTTATCTAGCGCATTTTATGCTTGAATGTTCTTAAATGCAAAAGTATTAATTACAACTTTGTTCTTACTGAGAAGACAGGGTTAAGAATGTAAATTGTAAATTTAGTCATAAAACTACAATATTTTTCTCCTCTGTGCTGCTATTAAGAAACATAACGGGACAGAACCTTTCCATACTACCCCCTATCACCGCACCTGCCTGACATGCTCTTCTAGGTTCAACACTCATTTTGCTTCTAATTTAAAACCATCAAGAAGAATTTTTAAAAAAGCTAACTTGATTTTTTTTGCAAAAAACTAGTGGTTTGTACATACTATGTATTTCCCAGCTACAATCTAGTAATAGGCATCATATTGCAGGTTTTGCTCAGGTAAAATTTTCCCAGGGACACTCAGTAGAAGTTTGCCTGAGAAGTGCAGGTAAGAAGCAGTATTCCTTGAGTTGTGCTTGGGTACAAACAGGAAAGTATGATCTCTGTTCATCACAAGCTCCACTGCAAACCTGAGGGGGGAAAAGGAGCATTTCCTAATTGGAAAAGCATAGAATAGAAGGAGAAAAATATGGGGTTTTTTCTGTTTAATACAAGAAACTCTCAAACCGGAAGAGGAAAACATAAATCCTAACGATAAAATTCTCCAGTCATTTACAATTTGCAGTGAAGTCTTAAGTTTCTGTGGTTCTAAGCTCAGCTATGGTGGGGGGGCTGTGCTCCAGCCGGGACATGATGGAGGGAAGGAGCAGAGGGTCTGTGGTAGCTCATCCAGAGGACGGGAGGAAAACAACACTCTTTGGAGGTCTCTCACCTTTTCTCTCCGTGATCTGAGAAAGCCCATGAAAGCTATGACCCATACTGTGTTATGAACCATATGAAGCTTTGTTAAGAGTAGGTGTGGTGGTATTTTATACCTCGAATGAATTATATTCCATCATTATGGTAACTTTGTCTTATTTGGTTCTCTTACCTCAAGGCTTTGATTTTATGTTGGTTATCATTTGATAGTAAAGCAGGTTATCATTTGATAGTAAAGCAGCAGCCAGTTCACCCATTTTCCTGAAATCTCAGGCTTGATAAATAAGCACTGCTAATTTATGAAAAGCTAGTGATGATGATCGTGATAAAGAGCCACTCAAAAACAGACTAGTGAGAACGACAAAGAAAACAGGGCCATCAAGACCTTCAAGAACCAATTTTTGAGCTGGAAGCAGAGAGCAGGACCATTGTTAACTATGTGGCAAAAGGAGTAGAAGAATAGGAAAGAAAATGAAGTGTGCCCATAAATCACTGGTAGAGGCAAAACAGTCCGGTGGGCACGGGCTGTCCTTTAGACCAGTGTTGCCCAGCTTGGCCTGCTCGGGTGCACGCAGCAGCAGCAGCAGCAGCAGGAGCATTTCCCAGTAGAGGAGGTGTTCAGCCGCCCAGGCACGAGGTAAACACATCTTTGAAGTGGCCTGCATGCCACTTGCTGTCCATGTATGATATTCTAGAGACCATTTTGTAGAAGTCTCTGGGTAGAATCGCCTTAGGAACGGAAGCAAGAAGTCGCATGTAAAAAGAAGAGAATTTCCTGTGGCTCTTATCACCTGCAAATTGGTGACATAAGATGGGAAAGCTATGCCTGTATGGCAGCATTTTTATATGAGAGGCACTACAACGATTTGTGCTACCTAGCGTACAGTGCCTGCTCAAACGCGTGCTCTTGAAGCTAAAACATTTAATTTTAAGTGTGTGCTTATGCAACTTGAGTTTCAACAGTACTGGAAGTTCACAGCTCCCATGAACAATATGAGAATGGATACCTAAGTACAAAACAACAGCCATTTTTCTAGAGAACATTTAATTTGACAGTTATAGCTATTCCCTTCTGAATATTTGTGGATTTTCCTGAGGAATTGCAAGTATAAAGATTAAGTATCTATATGTGGAACACTGTCTTTATAGTATAAATTCATTGTATCATTGAGGCCTGTGACATTCTTTGACATTCTTAGATGAACGGCTCAGTTTAAAACGAATGTGTAAATATTTCTGTATGTACAAGTTTGTAGAGAAATCTAATGGTTTAAAATCACTYAGCTTCTCTGGAACATCAATGATATTTTTATCTGCACTGTGTGTATGGAAAAGGAATTATTACATTGGCAGTTACTATTTCTGTTTTTATAAGTAACACATGTAAGTGAAAAATGTAAGCCACATCACTCACCAGATAAAGACAGACAAATTTTAAAAGTGTGATTTATGAAAACCTTTAATGGCAGTTTTATTGTAAAAGGTTAGAAGTTCTCTCACTTTGTTTGAAGAGTGGTGTGGTCTAGCTTTACTTATACATGTGACATACACATGCTTTTTCACTTATACAAGTGGTCTAGTTCTAATTATACACTCGGAAGAAAATACTCGTAATTGCAACAATTGATTTCTCAGTCTGTCTTGCATTAGGCAAACATTCTTGCAAACCATATTGTCTCAGTTTTTCCTGTCTCTAAAATTAGAATAATTCTTATTTAGCAAAACTAACATTAAAAATTAGTATTTAAATACCAATGTTATCTGAAATTATTAGAATATTACCCCATAATCTGATCATTCTGTCTCCATCCACAGGGAAAAGGAAACCTCCGTGCATCATAGCTGTCAGTGCAGATGGAGAAAGAAGTCAGTCACTCCTTCTTCTTCTTAATCCTCAGACTACGCTCTTCGGCAACATCTATGTTAGTACATCAAATCGGTACAGGGACCRTTCTCTGGTCCTAAGGCCAAGTGGCACAACACAGCCTGCACCCCTAAGCCCAAATTCTGATCCCATGTTATTCTCTGAACTACACTTGGGCAGTTTTCTCAGAGGTCTAGACCATGCTAAGGGGACATGCTGACATTGTGGGACAGTGTTTGACACATCCCTAGCACTCTGTAGTTTTTAGTGAGGATATAACCAGAAAAGGAAGAAAATACTGAGACAAACATTCCTCCTGCGTGACTTTCTCCTCCCAAACCTCTTCCTAAAGGTAATCTCACAGAAGAGCATAGCAGGACAGACCCACTGGTATTGCAGATGCTGCTATGACACCACTATGTCTTTTCGATGCTGACAATTTTATTTTCAGCTTCTATGGAGACCTAAAATGCAGACAATCAAATTCTGCACTTGAAGTGGATTATTGCATTATTTCATGAGTGAAATGCCTTCCATGGGACTAGCTGTGGAACCAGTTGTGTGCAATAGTATACACACGGTATTTGATCTTGATAAAGGTAATCAAAAYTATGTATCTTGTAGGAAATATGACAGAAGAAAAATAGGAGAAATATGGCCCTGAATTAATGCTCCAATTAGCTTAACTGCTACTTGAATTTAATTAACTGTTATATTGCTTGAAGATGTTCTGTAAATGACTTGCAAATGTACATGTGCAGAGGAGTGGCACTAATCTGTGTTTAAGGCATAAAGATTTATTAGAGGATCTCACAACATCTATAGTAACCAAAAATGCGATCACGTAAAAGAGTAAGTCTTACAAAAATGCCTATCTTTTTAATGAARTTATTACTGCTGATGCCAGGKTTTTTTTCCTTTCTGSTTTCTTTCTTCAGTCCATACTGTAATATTCATACATCTCTTGAAATGCCTCACTTCTGTGAATAATCTTACATCTCCCCTGGTACTTTGCAGGAAGCAAGGTGCTCTATTATATTCAAAATTCTGTGCCCTCTGAAGTGCATGAGAGTTTGACACTGACTCCTACGGGATGTCTCGGAGGGTATGTATCACTATGTGCAGACAAACTGCAATTTAATTGGAAATTATACATTTCATAGCTTAACTGTTAACTTTGCATCCTTTTTCCAAAATAAAATATTTCACTACAGACATAATTTGAATACCTTTGTCACATTGAAGAGGGAAAGAATTAATTAAATTCCAGATTGCCAGTCAAGTTCAGAACACAATATGGAAATCCCCATTAAACAGCAGGCAAGTAATGGTGCTCAAGTTGTGATAGAGAGTAATGCATCTTGCAAATGAAAATGCCATCTCCAATCTGTAACATAATGATACGCACAGATTTCTCCCTGCCCCCATCCGCACTCTTTTTGCTCAAGTCTAAAGTGCACTCTGTAATGCATTATTAAGCTAAATTCTGACCCAGTTTCTTAATTATCTGTAAGCTACGGGGAACTTGTAGCAGAATATTAACTAAGGCAAGAGATGTAAGGCAGAAGAATCCACAATGGCATTAGAGAGAATCATTAGCATTTTCCTAAGAAAATCCTTCACATTTTAATATTTAACCTCGCCTAACATGTAGAATTTCTACTTTAAAGTGGTACGAAGTATCTACCAACCAAGCCGCCAAAACTACCCAAAGAAAGGCAAAAAAGAAAAGAAAACAGAAATATTTGAGGAAGCGTTCCTGAATTCACAAAATCAAAAACCTGTAACATACTGACACATTTCTGGGACAACAGGATTTTTTCCAACCGTTCTTAGTGGATACCATCGACAGTTGTTACAATCTCGTGTAACATTATGTGCTGAACTATTTATTTTAGATGAATTCTAGAATATAATCTGCTATGGGTTATACATGTGTACCAAAATAGGGATAAACAACTGTCATACTAAATGACACTTTGAAAGAATCTTCCAAACACTTCTGTGCCTGGTTAGTGTCAAGTTAGTGGATTTACACCTCCCTGCACTGCTGCATATTAGTGGAATATGAGAAGTTTTCATGGTGAAAAATCAACCAAGGATATCCTATACCAGAAACAAAGAACACATGGACTTCTACCTATAAAGCTGGAGGCATAYGTGATTTTGAAGACTTGCTGTATCTCTGATGTAAAAGTGTTCAAGTCAGTGAAAAACATACTGCAAGAGCAATGTATTTAGTGAGAACAATTTTTAATACAAAACATATTTCAAAATTATTTGAGGAAAAAGTACTTTCCCCACCCCATAACTGAAGGATTTGTGGTATGCTCATGTAAGTCAAGCTTTAATTGTAAAATTTAGACAGCAGAGAAAGTCTGCAATATATATTTATAACTTTGTGGACAAGGATGGATGTATTCAGTTCCAAGATCAAAGAAAACCCATGCAGTCCAATTGCCATTGAGCTGAGGAGTCACCTAAYTCAGCAGAAATGGCGTTTGTATATACATTTTTGAAAAAGAGCTGTTCCATGAATTCATCAATGAAAATATCCTACTGTTTGAAAAAGAGTAAGAGTCAGTTAAAGACAATGTTTTATTAGTAATAGTGTCAAATGCAACTCATGTGGCAAGTCTGTAGTTTGCAAAACATTTGGTGATTGGAAAGTGCTAACAAGCTTAATGCACATTCAAGTACATCATTGCTTCAATTTGAAGTGTACTTTCTCTACTGGAGCATCTGGATGTATCATTGCTAATGCTAACACTGTGAATTTCCCACTTCAACCCACCAAATATTCTTCTTCTAGGAATAAAGGTGTCCAAAATTTCTCCAAAGTGACAAACGACAAGACTGAGACACCTTTCCTTACACAAAAGGAAAAAACAAATCAAGATTTTATATTTTGAGCACCTAAACCAATGCATAGGCATCTAAACAAATTTTCAAAGGCCAGATTTTGCAAAAGTACTGCATGCTTTTCCAATTGCACGGTCTTATATTTTTCTTTCTAGAATAATCTGTGTATTCGGTCAAACCCAAACATTCATACCAGAATATTCCCTACAGAGAATGAACCTTTTTTTCATGCATTTGCAGTTCGTTTGTGTTTGATTGCTATCAAGCCAGCATTCAGTCAGCTGTCCCTCGGCCCAAGGAGAGAGCAACTGCAGCAGCACATGCCCCTGGGAGAAAGCTGGACACCAACATAAATATGTCATGCAAACCATCTGTGACATCCTGACCCCACACTATTTGGTTCTTTCATCTCCTGAAGATCCAGTGGTGGACTGTGAGGAGGTCTGCACGGCCTCTTCGGCGGGAAACCATTCTGACTGATGCAGACATGGCTGGACAGACAACCTAAAGGCCTTAACCTTATCTCCATCGGGCAAAGAAAAGTCCATAGTAAAAATATGCTGGTATCTACTGTTCACTTCTTAGCGTAATCACCAGTGCTGTTATTGTTAAATGAAAGAGCCCCCCTCCCCTAAAAGCAAAATCATCTATTTAGACACAGCAACGTTCCGCCTCCTTGTGTCATGCCAGTCCATGGTCGTCGCTATTTCTCTCACAAAAATGTCCAGTAAGAGTTTTTTTCCTTCTCAGGACTCTATTTCTTCCATCACTTCCATCACAATTGTTCGAGGGCCGGTCAGGATGAGGTTGCTCACTGTCCTGTAATCCACATGGAGAACATTGAGGCCGTTGACAGACACGACAAATTGGCAAACCTGAGGAGGAAGGCAAGCAGCAGAAGTTATGCAGTACTATCAATTCCTGGGCATGCAAAACCTCCAGAACTCTTCACACCATCTCATTCAGCACTCTTAAGAAAAACACATTTCTTAGAATTAATCTAGCAAGTTAATTTTCTGTAAAATTTTTTGAAATATCACTGCAACTTTCAAATCTGTGGAATTTTGAAGTCCTACATCAATCATTTTTCTTGTAACAGTGATATTTTTCTTATAACAATGATATTTTCTGATATCAATGGTGCTTTCCAAATAATATGGGACAAGACAACTCTGGCCATTGCAAAGAGTCTGTTACCCTTAGTTTGTCTTAAACACTTCCATAGAAACCATTTTAGGCATCTCTTGGTAGTCACAGTGAAAATATGCATCATGTTTCCAGGCTCAGGGCAAGGYCTGGTTGATGACTTCACTAGATTCAGTGTCAGAACCTCCACCAGTACAACATGAACCTAAAGGATCCAAATTCTAGGAAATAGTATCATGGAASATGAAGCCAGTACTAGGATGGCTTAAAACGTCACTGCCATTTTCAGGAGATATTCCTACACAGATTTAGTTCTTTTTACTTTTTATGTGAACAGTTTTTGGTTTTCTTCAGCAAGTATGGCTCATTAATTAATTTCAAATATGCTGATATTTTGTTTTTAAAAGACAACGAATTCAAACGTTGAACGTCTTGTATCATCAGAGGACGTTTTCTGTCCAAAAAGTCTTGATGGAAATATTCTGACCAATGCCACTGTATATCTTAGAAGAGTTAATCAGAGAAAAAGTCACATCAACATTGTAAAAAACTGATGAGGAAAAGAAAGATAACAATACTGATTCCTCAAAAACATTAAGCCTTCTCTGTATCTAATCATAATATTACAGTATTTGGTAAAAAGGCCAAAAATGTCTAGTGTCTAGATCTGTGTTTTTAATTATAAAAATATGGAGCCTAAAGCCACAATAATATCATCCTGATGTTTCAATGAAAACAATACATTCACCAGAAGGTTATCTTACTCATAAGTGATCTTGAGTCTGTATGAAAGAAGCTATGAAGTGAGTCTCACTAGAAATGTTCACGCTTTATTTTCTATTTTTACTTTCCCTATTTAGGCAGAAACACAACACAGAAATGTATGCAGAAGAGGTGGGAAACAGGTGTCTTCCATTGCTAGCTCTGAAACAGATTTTCTTGCAAGCCAAGTCATTTAACTTTTGTGCATCAGCTACCTTCCCTCTCAAGTAAAACGTGGTGAAACTTAATTCATATTTGTGCAAAATGTACGGAATGTAGCTATCAACCTTCCATTTAAGGAAAATTATAGAGGAAGCAAAGCCAATCCGAAAATGTAACATTTCATCAAAAACGCAGCATTTCGTCAAAAATGCCACTGATGATTTTAATCTTTGCTCCTTAGAGCCTTTGCACAGAAACAGCAGCAGCAGCAGCCGCAGCAGCCCCTGAAGGAAGGGCAGACCTCTCTCCTGCACCTCACCCCTTCACACTCAGAACTCCTCTGCAGAGCTGAAGATCCTGGAATTCAGCCTTACTGGTAGCCTAAACAATCATCAAAGTATGGCAATCAGCGATACCACTTAGCCAGCTTCCACGGCAGTATGGATGTACCTTTCCTATACACTCATATGCTATATTTCWGCTGCAAGTAGCATTAGGAAAATGGTTCAGCTTTTACATGCAGACAAAGCCTTCTGAATGTTAAGAATTTTGGTTGAAAAGTTAACCCATCATCCCCTGCAGTGTGCCTCAATTAGTATTTAAGAGGCATGTCTATTTAGTTTAAAATGCAGATTTTTACAGTATCTATAGGTCTCTCAACTCCCAGAGGTATTTCCTAATGCTTTCTATGGCTTTCCAAGATTGTATCAAGTTTTACTGAATCATAGCTCTGGCTCCAGAATAATATTTGGGTTGATTTAAAACAGACCTGCAGAAATAACATTGTCTCTTCTGGCTTAATGCAATTTTTGGAAGTTGAATGGCTGACGCTTGTTTTACTGCTGCATATTCTCAGACTTCTCGAGTTACTGAAATCCCAATGCATGGGACTTGTGTTTGGCCAGGGACAGGCATGCAAGCGTGTGATGGATAAATCTGCATGCCGGATCATGTCAGGGGCATTCGGGGGCCTCCGGGGACCGTCCCTGGCAGAGGAACAGACTTTCCAGACCGGCCAGCCACTGGCTCCAGAGCTGCAATGGTGTAAGGATGGTACAGGCACCGCAGTAGTGAATAGCAATCTGGATGCCAAAGAGTGAATTTCTTAYGCAAAAGACAAGAGTTGACATGTCTGTGTTCTCAATGTCTTTGTTTTAATGTATGCCCTCGGCAATATTATTAATCAGCAATGCGTATGGGCTGAGAACAGCCCCCTCCGTGCCGTCCTTTGCACTGGATCCAAATGGCTTAGTAATTTCCCCATTTCCAGTGAGTAGGATTAGATGCAAAAAGTCCACCCAAGCCAGGCGAGAAGAGAAATGTAGAGAGGAGGACAAGGCACAGAAGAGAGTACTTCTGTCCTAGAATTGCATGAAAAGACCTGTGAGGAACAGGAGATGATGATATGAGCCAGTCACCCTGGGGGCAGAAAGCTCTCTCCATGGCCATCACTTGGCCAGTGCCCCCAGGGGCTGAGTCTCTGCAAATTCCAGATTCGGCTCCCTCAGGGAGGAAGAAAAGTGGAGCCATTTGCTGTGTCCTCCAGTCCTGACGAGGAAAGAGAGGTTTGCACAGTCCTGAGCCCTTCGGTATGCTGAGTGCCCTCCACTCACCCCGCCTTCTTCTCCCCACCCCGGTTTTCCATCGAGCGCTGCATCCAGCAAGGGGAAATGAAATGCAGCACTGCTTCGTGCATTTTGGCCATCATCAATCCTGCACCAAAAAAGCCCACATCGTGCGTTGCTCTTTTGATGGAGTTATAAAATGAGCGAGAGTGAGTGAGTACCCACAAACCAGYCCTGACTGAGTATATCGACCCACATATTATTATCTCAGGAATTTTCTTAAGGAAACGGTTTACAAAATCACAATGATTTAACGTCACATTTATAAGAACACATTTCAAAAAGCTGTAAGTGCTCAGCTCATAGCTACAGCTGTTAAGGGCTTTGTAACTACAAACATGTAAAATTTCTCTGTTGATTTCCACACATCAGTAACTATAATAGATAATAAACTAAAGTTATAAGAGCCTCAAAGAGCCTTTTATTGCTCATTTCCTCATAGCTCTCCAAGGAGCTTGTCAGGAGATAAGCATCCATTTTTATCCCTCAGACTTCAAGAAATGACAAAGCCCAGAATAAATTCCGACCATTTTGTTGGTCAGGAYATAGCGATCTAAAAACCACAGAAACAATAACAGTTAAATAAAGGAACACTGAATTGAAAAGACTCCTTTCATTAAATTTAAATATTTGAATGTTACAGTAATAAACATTTATTGTTAAGTATTTAAATTTCCCACCCTGGCATACAGCAGCCCACAGAAGTAGGGACAGCAGAAAAGGCACCTCTCTCTTCCTGCAGGTTTTCACTGGCACATGCAGAAGGTTTAACTAAATCCAGGTGTTCCCAGGAAAAGGAAAACTTCAACTTTGGACTTACATTTGAAGAGAAAAGATCTGGGAACCTATCGCTTAAAGAAGTTCGCAAAGATTTGTCATGCCATTTATCATCAAACTGAAGATGGCGAGAAAAGGAATTATAATTAGTTACCGTAATGTTTAATGGCCAAAATCAGGATTGTGCTGTACTTGGAGCTGTACAAGCCTTCCTCCCCCTCACTAGTTATTGCTCTTCCCTCCACCGCAAGCTTTGGCTGCCGGCCCCTCCTTGGTCTTGCCAAGCTGTCCTGGAGATGTCCATCCACACTCCCCGATTTTCCTGCCAGGAGAATCGCCCGCCGGCCAAACCAAAGCCGTGGTCCCTCGCAGGGGGCTGCCCGTGCCGGGGCTGGGTGGCTGAGCCAGCGGTGATCAGGAGCTGCGGTCAGAACGACGGCAGGATGCTCCCGAGGGATGTCAGAGACCGCTGCAGGCACGGGTGTGGAATTGCACAACTACCTTAAGGCAAATTATTGAATAAAAACATCGCATACCTGTCACTAATTCTTACTTAGCGTTTTGCCTCAGGATGACCTTAATATTTATGAATGCTACAGGAATATTATTTGAGGATAGGCAGTTAGCCTAGATCCTTGGATATTCAGATGCTGTTTGCGCTGTAGGCTTTAGTCACCTGTCCTTGTGGAGCCAGGCCTTGCTTACCAGACTTTTTTCAATTTATATATATATATATATATATATATATATATAAAAATCCTTTAAAAAATTCCTTTCTTTTTCTAGGCACACTTTTTAGAAGAGTTCTGTGAAAGATCATGAAAAGCTGGAAATTCCCACTGCTGAATTTGTTTTAAGTGATGATTGCAAAGTTCTTTGGGACAGCCCTAAAAAAAGCATTTAATTTTACAGGTGCAGCGAGTGCAACCGTTCATCATCGCAAAGCAAGTAACAGCTGCACAGAGTCAACAGATGATAATATATCTCAAAACAGTAGAATAAGACCATGATTACACAGTCACTTTAATTTGACATACATTTTAAAAAAACCTTGAGATGAAGAGGAACACAAATGCCCGCGCCAGCACACAGGAGGCAGCGTGGCTGGGGCGGCTGGGGCACTGCCCTTCTCCACAGCAGCACACGTGTGCGCCCCATTGCAGTGGCCGTGGGTTAAGGCTCTAATTCTCAATGGATTTATCATTTACATTTCGGTGTCAGGATCAGTGTCTGGAATCCACTCTGCTGTTTTTTTGCCTACTTCCTTTAAGGAAGAGAGTATAAACACCATACAAATACAGTTCTAATAGGTACCGAAGAAATTAATGTTACCAAATACAACGTAGGCTTGAAATTCTTGAATACAAAGCTAGATTATGCAATGACACATTAAAGATAGTGGCAAAAATACTGTTTTTCAGCAGTACTGATATTTTACCTAATTATCTGGGTAGCAATGGGACCATTCAGGGTCTAAGACTGAAAGCGCAAAGTCTCTACCAGCACACYTGAATTTTCTCCTCCAGCAGCACCAAGGTCAACCAAAGGGCAAGGTTTTCACCAGCTGTTTGACACTGATGATAGCTGCTCTGGCACCAGGTGTTAGCAGCGTAAAGGGATGCTGAAAACATTGCCACCAATTAATTTCCATTGAAGGTGCGAATATTACTGTACATGTGGCAACTGCGTGAAGGAAAATCTTAAAAAATGCTGGAGAGAGAGAGTGAAATCCAGCCTTGCACTAATCTTTTGCTCTGGAGCAGCCAGGATTTCACCCCTGGACTCTGCGCAGATCTGAAACAGATTTCTAGCAGCTGGCAGCTCAAACCAGGGCCACGTCCTSCTGCAAAGCAGATCCCTTTGAAACCAAGGTACTTCAAAAGCTATTAGCACATTGCACAGAAACATGCAGTTGTTGGGGAAGCTGTATGTGAGTCAGGGCTGGCTCAATCGTCCACCACGAGACAGACTCGATTTAACCCTTTGCTCTGTTGGTAATTTGTACGCACACTGATTTACATATAGCTGTCGGATAGTTTAGGACACGCTCCATTGACTATTATTTCTTCTTATCATCTGATGCCAGAGTCACRCAGATAATTTTTACTTTAAGACAAGCCATTCCCAAAATACATGGAAAAATGTATTAGTTTCTTTTTGGTCTTTTTTTTTAAATCTTAATAGCATCAAATAGAAATGATGAATTCAGGCAAATGTAGGAGTTATTTTCAACCCTGGAAAGTTCTTCAGCAATTTTCCTAAGAACTAAAATAAAAGCTTCCAAGTATAACTTCTTTCAGAGCTGTCTAAAGAAAAGTGTATTTTGACAATTTTACAGAATAAAATTGATGCCAGAATTGACAATATAACTATTTCAAAAAGAATAGTCCAATGTTAGTGTTTTTGCTTTTTTCTTCTTGCTAATGAAATTTAAAATTAATTCCATTACAGAAGCAGCCTGCTTACATTTCTTTCATAGAGATAACCTCAATAATTRCAAATAAATGCTTTTTTTCATGTCCTACTAATCCTACAGGGACAAAGACCAGCTGGCCAGTTTGAGTAGCTCAAGCTTATAGTTGTCTGAAACTCACTGTGATCTTCCAGAGGACAGGTTCTTCCCRTGTGGTTAGCAAAACCATCTATTTTCTATGTGTAATCTGCATGACAGACCAGYGAGATCCTGATTTCTATTAAGTATCAGGCCGTGCTGTCAGTAAGAACCCTTCCCCACAGGCCCCCACACAAATTGGAGCTGAAGGRTTAACGTTTTGCAATTGCCAGTGACCTGGAGACATCTTAATCAGTATACCCAACAAATCAAGCTCTTCACACTTTATAGATGTTTTTGAAAACTTGCTGGTTGATTCCTGTGGTATGGCCACAGCTCCCACCTGTGAAGGTTACTGAACTGCTGAAACTGAGAAGGAAAAAGCAAAGCAAGAAAAGAAAAGATACTCTTTACCATCGCTTGTTTAAAAAGGCGAGATATCTGCTTTGGCTTTTCTTGTCTTGCTGACAGATTTCAGCAAAACTTGGAGAAGGCTCAGGTGCTACAAGAATGTAACATCTGAAACACAGCTTTCCAGCCTTCAGCAAGGAGGAATGGGACAGCCAAGCTTCCAACATTTTAAAGGAAGAGTTATGCTTCCAGTGGGATTTCCCCCTCTCACATTCCCCTTGCTCCTCTGAGGATGCTGGGAACCGCTCCTCCCATTCCCGCCTCCCAAGCGCCGCTGCGCTCTCAAGCAAACAGATGGAAAGCAAGGCGTCATTTTAAAAATYTAATTTAAATATGAAATATGAAGGAGTTGAGAAATGAGTGAAAGTAAACACTCCCATTTAAGGCTGTTATTTTGCCACAGAGGAACAAGAAATTACACTGTTTCTACTTCTATYGCAGTTGCCATTTGAAAAGGCGCTATTTACAAGCGGGTAACCGCGCAGGTTTGCCCTGCCAGTTGTTAAATCTCTTGAATAAATCTTCCGAGCTAATTACCACATCATCACCTTCTGCCTCACGCACCACGCCATGGGTTTGTACACAGAACCCTTAGTGACAACACCAGAGAATGAGGTATCCCGCTCCTTAGGGTGTAAAGAACTAATCTTACTTTTAAAAGAAATGTGAAAAAAAAAAGGTTTGTTTATTACGAGCTGGAGCAGTAACTTGATCTGGGACCCCACAACCCTTTCTGCTGGCAGAAAGGGATACCCTCAGCCTGAATTGCCAAGGACTCTGTGGATCCGGCTATCAAACCTCTTCCAAAGGGGAGGAGGGTTCGTGGCAGGACGTGGTGCCTGCACTCCCCAGGGGTTCCCCTGTCCCTTTCTGCTGGCTCCGGGGAGCCATGCGCCAAAGCCAGGCACCGCTCCCTTTTAATCTTGTGCCAGCAAAAATAAATAAATGAAAGGACTTGTCTCCAGGCAAAATAAGTTCCTTGATGTGCCTGACATGGTTGGAGGAAGAAGGCAATAGATACGTATCTGGTTGGAGGCAAAGGGAAAGAGGGAGATTAAAAGGCGGTGAAGATAGGATCAACCTTTCTGGCAGCAGTTTACACTTAGATCAGTAAACTGCAGCTTAAGTTTTCAGATAACCTAAAGTCCCCGTGAAATCAGTGCAAGATGGATGTTAGGGTAGAAGGAACACGCACAGAGAAATCTGAGGCAGGAGAACAATGGCAGAGGAGAGAGGGTGCAGGGCTCAACTTCTTCTTTTACACCCTTACACACACAACCTGCATTTATGCCGATACAGGGGCTCTTCGATTTTAATAGGTAGCCCAAAGCCATAAAGCAGAGGAATCCTCGTGCTCAGCAAAGAGCCCAGGACACAGAGATGCTGAATGTGCTGCCACAGAAGAGCCTAAGACACAGGACTAACCTTCTTAATAAAAGCAAACACAGGCAGCACCGAAGTATCTGCTCCCACTCTGCTAAGCTTTACATTGTCATGCTGGAATGAGGAAAAGAGATGAATATCAGAGGTCCTAAAAGTTACATGTTAACAGTTAGATTTTTGTCTTCTTGGGTTTTTTTTGTTTTTTTTGTTGTTTGTTTGTTTGTTTTCCAAGAATTCATGCAGTCTTGCTAGGATTAGTAAATCAAAGCTGGAACCTAACAATTCAAAACTTACAGCATGTTGCTGGAAGGTTAAAAAATCATGCAATGTCCTTTTCTACATARCTGAGGTTACTGGATGAAACAGAATAAATTGCAGCTGTGTGTTGAGCTCTGTAAATATCTCTAGCAAATGTGTAATTGGCTGTAGAGTGGGTGGTGTGGGAGTAGGCAAGTATCCAGGTCTTGCATAAACACAGGATTTTCTCTCTAGAGGGATGCATTTCTTGTTCAATGTTTACACCAGTGTTAAGCTGGCTCACTGTCCCACCAGTGGGCTAGAAACTGGGTACCAGCAGAGCATGGTACAATGCATAGCAGAGAAAACCAACTCCATTTACAGAATTACAAATGTAAGCGTGTCATTCTGGCTCTCCATCTTGATCTGTGGCTGTGCTCTGGTATGGTTGGTTTGCCTGAGCAAGGCTTCATTACATACTTCTTTTTCTTTTTTTTCTAAAGGAACTGAATTTTTTATAGTATTCCAAACTCATCAGTCTCTAACTGAAAAAAAAATCAGAAATTAAACAACATAATATAAAAACTACACAATATAAAAAATTAATAAATACATCTAATAAAATAATATATATTTTATAACATAAGTCGCCTAATATGAAATTAAGTCATAGGGCCTTAATTTCAATATGAAATTAAGTCATTCTCAAAGGGCCTCATCATTGATTCGGATAGTCTCTCCCTCCCTCCCTCCCCACTGATGGGAATCAATGGGAATTTCAGTCATTTTTTACCACCAGGAATAGAATGAAACCATTGCTGTGCAAACTCCACAAATAGAGTGGACAAATTAGAGGGGGAAAAGAGCTGACCTAATAGCCCATGAGAACAACTCTTGTTGTGGGGCGGGCGGCTTTCGGTCTGCACGCACGTCTCGGCTCTGCAGCGGCAGAGTTTCCCCAASGGACTGACTGAGCGGTCAGACAAATGCCGACACAGCAAACGGGAAATACTCACGTAGGTAAATTAAAGCTATCCGTAGATACCTGGAGGATAATAACAGTAAGGACATGGCCGTAATTGGGAATTGGTGTGTAAAATGACTGACTTAATCCGAGTCCCAGCGAGAAATACTCACAGGTAAAGCCGAGCTGGGCTGGGCCACATCAGGAAAGCAAACCAGTGACTGCATGCTTGATTTTACACGCGTTTTCATTGTATACTGCAATTTGATACCTACCACAGAGCAGCTCTGAAAATGATAAGTAACTCCAATGGCTAAAGGTGGCTCTGGGTGAAATACTGCATGAGTAGGAGCAGAACATGGAGTCTTAGCTTAGAAATAATGTCTTTTTATGCTCGGGTTGACCTTTTCGGGTTCTTTTTTTTTTTTTTCTTGGTATATCTATACCTAAACTAGCGTTGCTAAAAGAAAAACAACATAATGAATAAAGAACTTAAAAAACTATATATCAGTTTACTTACAAGGTCAAATATAATTAGGCTAAACTAACTAAATGGAGTTCGTTTAGGGCCCGTATTAGTTAAAAATAGTCCCTAAACCAGCCCAAACAAGGGAGTTACAAGGGCAGTCAGATGTCTGCAGGGCACCCTCAGCGCCCTCCGGTATCAAGACTGTAATGAGCAGGATCGGTCTGCGCCATTTGAGACAAACAGCTGCTCTCTGTTTGCACTGACAAACGTGCAATTGTTTTTCCATGTGTTTGACTAGCTAAACAGAGCCTTGGCTTTAATGCAACATGTTTCCTGAATCATTCACTTATATCATGAAAGGAAGCCAGCTTGTGTCTTGAGCAGCAACAAGAAAAGACACGGAGAAGTGTGGGGAAGGGTCTGTAAAGTAGGCAGCCAGGGAGCAGCAGCAACCCCGAAGCTCTCGGGGCAGAGAGCTGCCATAGCCATGATGCTGTAAACCCAACAGCATCTGAGGAACCCTTCAAGGCTCCAAGTGAAATGCATATTGCAACTAAACCTAATAATACAAAATGCTTTTCATCCTCAATTGAGAGCAAAAGCAGTTCAAAATGCCAGCATGTTGCTGTACTCGCCTCTAATTTTACGTCTTTTTTATAGACAGTTAGGATATTCTTTTTAAGGTTTCAGCCATTCTGCAGCAATCCATCAGTGGGATAAGGTTTTCAGATGACAGCCCTCTCTTTAGAGAGCCTGGACTACCTAAGAGTGACCTGCAATAGCCTAAGAAAGCTCAAGCAAGGGTAAGGTCCCAGCTGTTCTGGCTGGCACTAAACCTCACCGTTCAACGGGCTATAGACCACGCTGGAATTTGGAAGCTGTAACAAAACACAAGCACAGCCCTGTTTTACAGTGCAGCTGAAATCAAGACCACTTTCTCTCCTTCTGAATGGCTACAGCTGTAAGACTTCAGAAACAATCAAGAAAGCACTTTCATAAATGCAGGGTGTTCAGATATCTGGGTTATCCTGCCATAAAACACCACTTACTCRAAAAGAATTTTTAAACCTACTTTTTATTAAAATAATGTGAATTCAGAAAACCCACTGATCTCCAATTACAAACCTGCGGACAATTTTTTTTTCTGAATTGTATTTGCTATTGATGAGAAGGAGCCAATGTACAGACACAAGTACAGTAGGTCACTTGTTGCCCAACAGCATTTTAGGTGACCAGCCTACAAACAAGTTCAATTCTAATGTCAACTACACTGCTGTAAATGCAGAAGAAAGAGCTCTGAGGTATTATGAAACTTTCTTTATTTGCATAAGGTTTCAGTTGTTGTAAAAAAAAAAAAAAAAGTCATTTTATTGCCCAGTAAAACTCTCTCTCTGTTAAAAGAGTCTTTAGAAAAAATCACACAGAGTTATTGGAAATCTAATACTGTTCTGTAGGGCAAAATTCAGGTCTGGGATAAGCAAGTAAAACCTTGCTAAACCTGTGTCCTGTGAGTTTAGGAGAAAAAAAGGAAATTCACTGTTAAAGGTGAAATTTATACTCAAAAAGCTAAACCAACTCCTTTTATATTTTACATAGGAATTCCCACTGCCTTAATTCCTTTCTCCATAGTGACTAACAGGGTCCTGTTGTTCAAAAACAGGACGGAAAATCAGAAAAAGAATTTTTCTCTGTTTTCTTTTGTGTGTGTAGTTTGCGGTTTACATCCTGCTGGAGCAATGTTTGAGCACTGTGCTGCCCATCTGCATGGGAGGGGATCTTTCCCATATTTTCTATACTTCAGGGGGTGACTTTTCACACGCAGGGTTTTGATTTCTTTATCATATAACAGTCCCTGATAGCCACAGCAAGCACTTAGTCCCTATAAATATAAATATAAAGCTGGCTGATTTTTTTTAGGTGATTTTATGCCCACACTCAGAAGAGCCCATAGTCCAGAAGAACAGAAGCCCATAGCCCATGGAAGCAAGTGCAGTCCCGCACCCCACCTACTCGGTGGTGACTGTGCACGCAGAGACATCTGCACAAGGGTGGAGTTCACTTAACCATCCAAAACAACTTCAACAGAAGTACTGGGGCCTTGGAAGAAATGTCTTCAAAATAAACTGATCCTTAAACAACTCTGTGGGGAAAGAAGCAAGGCAAGCCAAGGAAACAAGCAGAAAAATGGAGATCCACCAAAAAAAGTAGGAACGTAGGATGAAATTCTGACATATCTGAAGATGACAGGAGCTTTATCATGGCTTTAAAAGAACCAAAATGTCACATTTAGAGTCTAATGATTTATTAGTGGAAAACTGAGCAAAACAGTGGAGAATTTTCGTAAATATTAGCAGAGACTGGAATATGGTAGCATTGGAAATAAAAAGTCTCTACGCCTAGAACGGTTACAACCTGGGCAGGGATGGCAGGGTGGTGTGTCACAAAGAAAGTATTTGGAGTTAATACAAACACAAATTTCTCATCAGGACGGGGAGGAGGATGGCTTAGAAAGAGGACAGTTGTACAAACTGAAGTTTGAAACTCAGCGGAGCCTGTGCTGGTGTAACGTTGCTGCACGGGAGTTGGTAGATCCAGTCTGTAAAATTTGGATCTACGTGTTGCTCTGAGACTGGGAAACCTAGACCATACGCTGTGAACCAGAGCCCCAGGAGACAGGAGGAAACTTTAGCAAACCTGGAGGTTTTTTCATTTGCACTGGTACCAAAATGGATCTATTCATCAAACATTTAATTATGTCAGATTTGTTGGCATTTTCCATCCATCCATCTAATCCCCAGTACTTTACAAGAATATCTATGTATTCTGGTAGGAAAATGGTCAACGTAGATGTACAGAGAGTTTGTGACAGTGTAAAGAAGAGAATCCAAATCCAAATTGCGTCTTCCATGTGGCCATCATGGGGCAGGTTCCACCAGCAGGCCAGCGGTACAGCGTCTCTAAGATAGTATCCTGTCACTCAGAGAGGTCCAACAGTGATAGGGCTTCCACCACGGAAGAGGAATAAAGCAGACTGAGTAGCTGGTCCAGCAAAGGGGCAGAAGAGAGACTGATTTGCAGCTCATCAAATGCTGCACTGGGATTCCCAATGACGAGGGGAAAGGGGAACTGCTGAGAAAACATTTCATGATTTCCATTAACCTAGAGACACTGTGCTAACGCAAAGGATGATCAAGGCCATAAGGACTCTGTTGTTGCACTAGTAGTATTCTGTAACGAAAGCAAAGGAGAGATTTGCCAAACCTTGTCTCCTTTTGGCAACCAGACAAAGTTCTGGCAGTGACACACATTGCAGCTCCCAAAATCATGTTTTCCTTCAGCAGGAGAAGCCCCTAGCTGGTGAGAGGGCTGAATTTACAAAACTCTCAGACAAGATGAGATGGGTGTGATGCAGCCTGCTGCCCATTACTCATAAAACTATGTTACTACCATAATTTTGATGGCAATAATTCCAGAATAGTTAGAGTATCAGGGTTTTAGGGTAAGTCCAACCTATTGAAAAGTGGTAACATGACTCACTCTAAAAAATCTGGGAACTACTCATTGAGGTTAATTAAATGCACCCACTGGAAATGGAAACTTTGGGACAGTTACAGAGGCATCACCACAGCTCACCAACAAACTCCTTGAGCAAATGATGACCACAGATGAAAAAGAGGAGGCAGGCACAGAGTAGGAACACCCAGGCATAGATTCATGCATCGATGGGGAAAGTACGGTGACTGCTATACGTGCTGTTAAACAGTTGTCAAGAACAACCAACCACTAATCCTTTTTTCACGTCAATGGCAGAGCTGAGTATTTTCACATTCACAAATATTTGATCTCTTCCAACTTCTGTTGAATCATCATGCTACTGACTAACACAGCTGCCTTACTAAATTTTTCTTTAGAGCCTTTTAGAAAGATTTCTACTAAAGATCAAATGAAAACGAAAAAATAGCATCCACACTGTTGACCATTATGTTCTTACTATGCTCTTAACATGTCCTAATGTGACAACCACTCTTCTTGAGCATGACTTACAAGATGTTCAAGGCTAATGGCTACCCTCCTTAACTCACTCTCTCCAATCTCTGTGATGGATAGCAGCACATAAAATCTGAGGTTCTGGTTAGAGCTGCATAAAGTGAAAGACGGAGCTACAACTTGTTTGAATTTTCTTTGGTTTTGCAAAACCAGAGTTGATTTTATGGTAAAATACGAAATCTGATTTCTTAAAATCAGATTTCTCTGAAGTCATAGGTGCTTGAATACAGCTTCCACATTTCTATGGGGGAGAATGGACCTTTATGTTATAGATTATAATTAAATACTATCAGAAAATGAGGCACTGACTTACAGAGACATGTTTGAAACTTATATATACATCTATATTCAAGCCCTACAGTAGTGGCATTCATCACACACAGCGCTATGCACATTTAGCTCTGCTGCTTCTCTATTTATGGACAAGCTATGAAAGCAGTTTGTCAGCAATTTTTTTTGAGTGTTCACATTACCAAATACATTCATTCTGAATTCACTCTAATGTAATTATCAAATTCAGCAGCGAGCTGATAACACAGCTAAAGGAAAATACCAACCTGCCTCAGTGTTTTCATGCTGTAATTGAAAACAGATGGCAACTCATGTAATTTATGCTTTTCTACAATCAGTAACATGTTGGTATAAGATAAGAATTCTAAGACTGAATTGCATCTGCTTCAACAACACCATATGCTAGTGCACAGTATAAATATTTATCCAAACCTACTTCATCTTCTCACTTAAAGCTCAGTCACATGAGATAGTGAAAATACCCTTTGGATACCTTCAATTAGCACTGAAGCATATCCCCAGTGCTTTGAAGGGTTAGAGTCCCAGCACCAAACACTGACGGATCTTCCCTTCCCTAAGCTTCATGGAGAGGCTTAAATGGAGGCATGTTTGTTGTGCCTTCTTTATACAATATAAATCCCAGTGTTCAAGCTCTCGCTAGGCTGCCTTTAGGAGTTAAGAAGTTTCTCACTTACGATGTCCAAGCTTCTCTACTTTTCCCACTATCCTGTAAAACATTGGAGACTGGCCACAGCCATAAATGGGATATTTTTTCCTGCGGGAATAATTTCTTTTAAGATTTTTAGACTGGTTTATCTTGCTTGTCAAACAGTTAAGCAACCACCAGTTTTGAGGTCAGATTGGCAAGGACCATGGGGTGGGTTTTGCATTTCTCTGCAGCATGGGGTACATTCAAGCTCCCGAGAATTTCACAGTTCAAATTTCTTCCTATCACAGGAATCGAAGGCATTGGCAATGCCTCTGATATCACATGCTTTGGGGTTGGTTTTCCCCCGACTTGGCACCTTATAATGCATGGCTTTTAGTCCTTTATGTTACAAGCTTGTAATATTTTGTGACTGTGGCAGTATTTGGACTCTGTGGACTAATCAGATAGTACCAATGTTCCTTTGATTGCAGGGAGTCTGGGCTTGATGACCTCGATGGACCTGACAGCAATCTGCTCCACGGAACAGTGGCTACTCAGTTACACTCGAGATTTGGCTCTTATTCTGCTAGTGAAATCATTTGAGAACCTGGACCTGAAATAATCATTTGTGAATGTAGAAGACGATGGCACAGGCAGAAAATTTATGAGGCTGACCTCCTACCTGTGCCAGCTTTTAAAGATCAGAAGGCGAGCAGAACCTCACTGAAATGATCCTGGCTCTATATCGTAATCCCCAAGCAGAGCTCAAAACAGAAGGGGTTGGTACCAGTGACCACAYGTGGTTCCCCAAACTCCCTGCTACTAACTGAAATGAAGAACTAGAATAGTGTAGAAAAGCTTGAGTGGCCATTGGCAATTTGTACAATACGAAGACTTCAGGTCTCAGCTATAAATACTAATTTGCTCCTAATCAGTTTAAGGAGACAGATACTCTTTAGCATTCTGTGAAGGTTAGAGCTGGGCACTGATTTCTCCAGCCAAAAGGAAGAGCAGATAATCAGCAAAATGAGTGGTTACTTTGCCTCTTTCACAAGCCCCACACTAAGCTAGGTCTGCTCATTTTGTCACACTCTGTTGCAGTGATGTCACACTAAATAACAATGTGTGATGCATAATTTAAGTCACCAGTTTGAAGACAAGTTGTGTAACTTTTCAAAGAATACTTGTTCCTTAAAAACAGCAATTAACTTACAGAATAAAACACTGAAAAAAGGGGGAAAAGAGTATTCCTGACAACAACTGGCAATATTTAGCAGTGTCATCCGCAGAGACCTGAATTTTGCAGCCACTCAATACCGAATATTAAAGCAGCCTAGGAACTCCAAAATCCTGCTGTCCCTGTCTCCCACTGCTGACGACAGCAGACAGCAAAACAGAGCTGCAAATAACTTAGAAGTACGCATCGCAACACTGACTCCTTTCATAGCCCCGCGTCGCCTCCGGCTCCCACTTGTTAATGTGCTTACAGCAACCACGCTCTTCACAACGCTGTCACAGGCGACCGCACTTCAACAAACCAGGTCTAAAAATACTTTAATAAAGCTAACTGACAAGATATTTATTAAATTATTTGCTCAGCTTCATACTTGAAACCTAAGATTGTAAACCGTAATCCTATTTACCAGCCCCAGAAGAGGTATCAAGACATGAAGCCAAAACCATTACACGCTCTCACACTTCTTCAGCAGACCATGCTAGTAAGGATTTTCTCAGAATTAAATTGTCTGAAAATTCCCCCAGAAGAGCATGTCACGTATAACGAGATGGCAAGTGCTGCCACGCAGAGGTGTGCGCGTGTGATGGAGACCCGCGCATCCCAGCTGCCCAGCGCCGTGCCCACCACGCAGCCGCTGCCTGCGGTCAGAGCTCYGGCCCAAGCTCATTGAGATTTCTACCGAGACTCCCAATTCACAGCGCTTTGGAGCAGGCCAGGAACCCAGCCAAGGTCAGACTGAAAGCAAGACACCACAAAGTCCTTCAGGTACTTGAGCCTGTAACGTTTACTGCTTTATATAATAGGCGGTAGTGTTTTAAGTGCACAAAGTGAGGTCCTACAATGAGATTATAGGCAGCAGTCCTCTCCCAACAATTTGTCCAGTGTAATGCAAAGACAGGAATATAGTGCTCTCCAAGAGAGATAAGTGCAAAATCACAAGCTTTACAAATAAAGACACTTCCAAAAACGATTACACTGGATGCATCTCCTTAGGAGGAAAAACCCTGCTGCTACTGCCAAGAACTTTTCTGCAAACTGCAACACCAAGTCTTGGCTCTTCTTCAAATTCTTGCCCTTTTCATCATAGCCAACTTTCCTTGTTAGCGCTTCTTTGGTGTAGCGCTCACAGCAACACTGGCAGACAAAAGCCTCTTACACCAGCCCACCAGAAGTTACCATGCCCAACAGACTATTTTCGAAGAGCCCCTCTTGCAGCTTCCACACAGGGGAAGGTTTATTTTCAAGGAGCTGTCATCTAAAGCCTGTCATACGATTCCTTTAAATTTGCCAGATTGAAGAGTTCTGTAAACAGATGGATTAAGTGACATAGATTTTTAAAAATTTCAAATACTGCACCTTAATTTACATACCTATTGCCATGGGAACACCTCAACAAACCCCCTTATTTTCAAAGAAAACTGGCATTTCTACGCCAGGGGCTAAAGGTATTCAGCGTTTCTGAAAATGGAGCACCAATTTTGGTGACTAAACAAGGACTCTACTAATATACGGCCATAATGTTTTATGTGCAATTGCGCTCTGAAAAGCGATTTTATATAAAGATAGTACCTCTGCAAATAATCAGATCTGTCCTTTGTGCAAATTCAAGGCAATATACCCCAGTTTTATTGCCTAAAATACTGTTTGCTCCCCTCAGGACAGTGGACTATTTTACATTCTTATGTCTTGAATGGTTCAGGTAAACCTCTGTAACCCCATCAGAGTACACAAGCGCACGGAGAGCACGAATGGAAAACATGAGGACATAACTTGGTACATAAAACCAGTTTCAGAGATGAAAAGTGAAAGAATCCAGCTTAACTGAAACGTCCTAGTGTGTAGTTGCAGGGCTGCCAGCATGAAACCAAAAGTAAAAACAAAGCAAAGGCCCACTACATTCAGCTCCAAGCTGCTGTGTTCAGAAGTGAAATCTCTAAGATTATACATATGACACCACAGTGTTATTTTTACAAGTCAGGTTTCAGAATAGATCTACTTTATTTTGAGCTGCTATATTCAGAAAATAAAAGATGCTATAAAGTACTAAAATCCTAAGTTCAGGATCTAGAACATACACATGTTCTGGAATAAATTATTTTTAAATTTAAGTCCTTTAAATTTTAGGCAGGATTACTTTTCGAAAATGATAGTCTTCATATGAAAATTGTAACTGCATATTATATTTAGGTATTGTATAAAACATATAAAAAATTCCAGCTCCCTCAGGAATCGAGSCGTTTGCCAGCAGGATGTGTCAGGGTGCTGCCTGCACCAACAGGCTCTGCAGCTGCCATTCCCCTTCCCAGGGGTTTGCCTGCCCGCACTCAGAAAAAGTAAATGTTTCATAGACAGCACATTCTTACAAGTTTCCTGAAAAAAAAMCAGAAGCCAGAGAGAAGAAACTCCTGTAGTGCATTTGCTGAGGAGGGTGCCATGGCAGGTCTGGCACCGTGCGACGGGCAGGATGTTCGCCTCTGGAGCCGTGGCAGCGCACACTGCCTCCAGCCTGGGGGTGGGAATATACGGGCGAGAGACAGCTGGGGTGAGTGCGATGGGAAAGGGAATAAATTAGAAGGCAGGACAAAATTCGCGGCAAACTGGGCTGCACGTGGAATACATCTGAAACATTCATCTGTGTTGTTACCATACAATAAAACATGACATAAGCTGGTCATTTGCTCTTTGTGTCTGGCCCAGCCTGGACTCTGGAGTAGGAGTAGCAGTTAGTTTCCCTTTCTTGCTTGTACTCGGCATAATGCTTTGCTTTTATTTTTCCCACTTTACAAGAGAATGAGTAATTCACAGATATTTGCAGGATGTGATCCAAACCCGCAGGTAAGTCAATGGGTTCTGCATTAGCAGTACAAAAGCCTTCACATGGAATTTGTATTTATTTATTCTTAAATCATGTGTGAAAGTATTTAAACTCTTTATGAAATATGAAAGTATTATACATTCCTCTTTCCAAAATGTCTTGAATCTTATCTGCTTTACAGTGAACAACAGGTTATGCTAGCTTCACTTTGAATAGGTATGTCTGACTTTGCCTCTTCCTATTGTCCTTCCGAGTCCTCTTTGGTGGACTTGGCAGTGCTAGGTTAACAGTTGGACTCGATGATCTTAAAGGTCTTTTCCAACCTAAACAATTCTATGACTTCTATATAGGCAAAGTCCAGAAGCTGCATACCAACAACCACATAAATTGTAAAGTCAAGAGGAGGGAGGCTAAAATTGTGCAGAGTTGGAAAAAGGTGAAAATAACAAAAAAAACCCACCCCACCCCACCCCACCCCAAAAAAAAAATCACCAAAACCAGCCAACCAACCAACCAAAAAAAAATATCCAAAAAAGGGAAAAGATCAAGAAAGCAACTTGGAAAGGGTAAATGAGTTTCATGTGAAAAAGGGACTTGAAGAATCTCAAGGACAGAAGAAAAGAAACAGGAGGGAGGTGAAAGGCAGCAGAACTCACTGCGTACAAATGCCTGAAACTGAGGCAATGATCCTCAGCCCTGGAAAGAAAAGCACCTCTCCCTGCCCAAGTACAGGCAGCCCAAGACCTTCACTGAGCAGTGTAAATACTCCCGGTAATTCGTCCTGTTTTGAAAACCCACCTTCATCCCAGCCGCGGCTGCCGGCCCGCTGGGGTCCACAGCCTGGATGTGGCAGGGCTTGCTCCCCCGCACCACAAAGCCCCAGCCCACCGCGTCGCCAACGATCTGGAAAGAGAAGTGAAGGACGCGATCACCGTCGGGCAGCCTGGTGAAATTCAAGGGGGCAACATCTAAACGGTTCAAGACATAATTTCAACATCTCTACACTTCCAACACATGGTAAAGGATGTTGTGTACAGGCTGCTATATCACTCATGGGAAAGGCTCTATCCAAATGATTCCTCTTGCTTTTAATGAACTTTTTTGTTGAACTAGGAGGCTGTGAAAAGCAATGCTTCCAAAGACTAGGTTCAAAAATGTCTTTACAGAAAGGCTTTCTCTAATAGTGAATATGAATCAAAATTTCTGTCCCATCATAGTCTAGGAAGATCTAAGTAGAAAATTTCAATTTGGGTAGGTAATCCACTCCTGCAGTGCAAGTATTACCARGAGCACAAAGTCTAGATGAGTTTGTATAATACAAATGTTATTGGCTTTGTGTAATTTTACACTCCATTTAAGCCAGCAGTACTACATTGGCAGAAAGACAGGATAAACAAGTGCAGAATCAGACCTGAAATGTGTGGAAGTACTGATAACGGAGTTTGGGATTTTAAAGTACAAACCTTAGCAAATGCAAATAAGCTCTAATTATCCCATCAGAAAATGTCTGTTTGGATTACCTTATGCATACAACATGCAGAAAATAAAGAAAAATTCTGGAGACATACCGTAAAAGTTTTTCTGACATATGGGGCTCCAGGCATCAAGAGCTCATCGGCAGTCACGGGTCTCTTTAATACTGTGGAGGTACATAAATGAATATTCAATATAAGCATTCTTCTAGAGTTTTCCTAATAAATAAGATGCAGTGTCGGGATACAACATCTTTTTGGTCCCACTTCCCATACACTCTTTCAGTTCTTGCAGACTTGCTTGAAAGCAGTAAAAGAGCCAAGGAAAAGACTGCAGAATAACTCCGAGTACAAATGATGAGATCTTTGGAAAATCGGGGCATTTAGCCAAGTGTCTTTGTTGTCTGCAATCAAGATCCACTAAACACTATCAATCGCAAACATCAGAAGCGGCTGTTCCCGTGTCCAGAGTTGAAACAAGTGACCGACTTTCCTGGCATGGAGCAGCTTTTCTTCCTGGCTCACTCCGTGCATGTTGGGTGCTCTCTGCTATTTCATCCGAGGCGGGTTTGAATCACAGAATTAAGTAATATGAAAATCCTGCTTCAATCAGGAATTATCCCAACAAAGAGATTTCTGCAATTGTAGGCACAGACATCTAAACCCATCTTATCCAGGGACAGCCTAGGTAATCTACAGCTGGCTGGGATTTTACATGAAAGGAAATACCAGTGAGTTTCTGCAGGTGATACCCCATTGCCTTGCTATGTAATGGGGTAATCTTCCCCTGAACAAAGTAAATTCTGCCAAATCAAATCGATACCATTCTGCATACCAGTTTTTATGTGTCTATAAATGCTTCACAAGATGGAGGACAATGGGAAGATATATGATGTTCAACATATTTGCCTGCTTCACCTCTAAAATTAAGTCTGCTCTTCTTTTAGCGATAAATAATTTTGATGATGTCTGCCTTTTCAGTCACAGGTGGAAGATAAAATTTCCCACAGATGGTATTCCAAGACATTAATGAGTTTCTTAATGACATTCATGGGAGCAGGGACAATTCTAGCATACAAACCAATATGTACTTTTTTTGTTTCCCATGGATTTTGACAAACTGTCATTTAGCCAGCGTTACACTTTGCAGAGCATGCTTGGTCAATGTAAAAAAACTGAATGATTATGCTCATTTGACAAGTCAGAATCAGGTAATATCATCCACGCAGGACTCCCTTGAGTGCCTCCCTTCATTATACCTCCAGAAATGTTTTTTTGTTTGATGATTTTTTTTCTACATGACTGGTCAAGTCACGACCTGTTTTTTTTTTAAGTGTTTGCCTGCAAGAAAACTCATCTGACAATATACCTCTGCCTTGTGTTTATTAGCACACAGTTCAGCGATACGCTCTGGTTCTGGATAGCAGGAAACTATTTGTGAAAAAAAATCACTTTATAGTCCAGCAGAGGCTTAAGAATTCCTCCATAACATTTACATCTGACAGCCTTATGTTAACCTCTGCGAGATGATGTGTGGATCTGTACTTGCACTACAGGAGAAATTACCCTACGTTGCCCGTAACTGTATAATTCTTAAAAATAAGTCTGTTTATAAGTCTGTTGCTGTCTTCTTTCAAATATGAGTTTGTTAAAGCTATTCAGAGTTTGAAAACTAGTCCTACGGGAGAATTTCTTTTAAAAAATTAAGAATTTATGCAAGGGCAACATCAGCCTATCCTTTTTCTTCCAGTGTTGTGTAACCAGCTGCATTAAAATAAACTTGTTCTCACTACTCATGGGTTGACACTTCGTATATAATCAGAACCATAAATGAATGGAATAGTTGGCATACTTCAGATAACACACGCATTTATGGACAGCGCATGAATGCTGCTTTAGCTGTCCCAGAACATTTTCCAGGATGTAATTAATGATGTACTGGATCCAAAGAGCTCACCATACAAAATCTATCAGAACTTTTCTGGGAAGTATACCTGAGAGATATTCTGCCAAAATATGATAATGTGGCACTCTTCATATAGGAGCAAACACATTGCATATAGGGGTAAACACATCGGAAGGTGGTGCCAAACGCCCAAGAGCAGCGTCCTCCAAGGATGCAATGACCACCAGCACTGACAGCGTTCCCCCAAGCTGGACAGCAGGTCTGGTGTAGGGGGTTATGGCTTCTGCAATCATACTGAGTCCTTCAAATTATTTTAATTTAGAGCCTCATACTGAATTCCCAGCAGAGCCTGAGGAGAGGGAAGGAAATGTGCTAAAAGGAGAAAGAAAGAAAATGTCTCCATAACTATACCTTTCTTTCTGATGGCCACTCTGCAAAGCAGGAATGAAATGCACTTTAGCTCACTCATCTCCAGAGTAAATTGTCAATGTTTTGAACAGGATTCATACAGTGCTTGAGGTGCTCTCTAGTAATCATTTCAAATGCCAGCATCCCTTTGAAAGCAAAGCTTACACATATCCACTGAAGCCTTCCCCCATTGCACAACGCTCCCCACACGGTCGGCAGAGACCCGGTAAATTTGAAATAATAAGGAGCACAAAGGGCAGCAGGGACTCTGCTTTGAAATTCAGGGCTGTTTCTGAGGRAAACTGAGAGGCTGAAACAATATCTACCCCGGTCTCTTTTCCCCTTCCCAGATGTACAGTAAGAAACAATTTCAAATGAACTGTGGAAGAATGGGTGTGTTTAACCTTCCGGCATGGGATAGGAAATCCTTTCAAAAGAAAAATAAGCTTCAACACTACTTTTACCTTCCTAAACAGACCGGTGTAAGACCTAAACAAATGAAAATGTTGAAATGGTCCCTGACAGGCTGAAACAATGCTGCCTCTTTTTTTAGAGGCTGCTGGTTTCTGAGTTGTGTTATTTTGTAGCAACTCAAGCGGCCACAGGATAGTTAAACTCTCCTCTGACGTGCACCAAAGGAATGCCTCTAGGAGGAGATTTGAAACGGTTCAGAGCTTGGCAATGAAGAGGCAAATCTGGGTCTCTGACTGCATGTCCTCCTAAGAGATAAACTGCAGCTCAAACCACAATTATGGGCTTGATGCTGAGATTATTGGAGGCAGACGTCTGGCTTGTGCTCAGCAGGACTTCAGGCTAGAGGATGATAATAGTCCCCTCTGGCCTACAAAACCTGTGCTGCTGTGAATTTTTAATGCATCCTTGGAAAAATAAACTTAGACACAATGCTAGACATTCTTCATGTCACCTTCTTCCCAAAGAGATGTCTGTGCCCTGTCTCCTGTGCATCGTAAGCAATGCTGGTGCTCACCGGATTTGGGGTTGCAGAGCACGGGGGGACTGCTGCTGAGCGTTGGGCTACTGCTGAAGTACCCGCTGCTGCCACAGCTACTCATGCTGCTCCTCCGTACTGCCGACACGATCTTTATCTCCTTGGTGGGACTCACTACGAACAGAGAGAAAGGGAACCGGTATCGATTATTAAACCCACATCCTCGGTTTCTTTAAAACAATAGCAATAAGCCACACTTTCGCTGACAACACTGGGAAGGGGTTAGTGTGTTTTACATAGTTAGAAGAGTCACTGCATGAGTATGATATACTCATGTATACTGTAGCTAACACGATGGCTGAACCGCTCCCATTGCAGTGTCTTCTAGGAAGCATTTCAATATAGGGAAATAATTTTTTCCATTTTTTCTTCTACTTCCCATTTATTCTTTCAGTTCTTGCTAGATATTGCTGTACAGCAAATGCTGCAGGACCCCTTCCCCTCACTTTTATTCTTCTCAAAAACTCCACATAGAATATATAACTAATTACTTTGGGCTTGGAGGGATTTTAACCAGTTCTATTTGTTCATGGACACTGATTTTTGATCAGCATCTGACATGTTATTGATACAGGCACAAAACCACCCCAGGGAGCTAAAGATTTGGTTGATCAAGTGAATGGACAATCCCTAGGAACAGGGATACACGATACCCTGCCCTGCTTTTTTCAGATAAGCACTGAAACTCCTTGGCCAAAAATGGCTTGTTTAACATCCCACGGAGTCGCCCTACAGACAGCAGTATAGTTGATGAGTCACCTGAGAGAAAACTGGTGTGTTTTCTGTTGTCATGGTTCTGCTTGCGCAGGCAAAACGGGCTGTCATGGCTTTCTGGCATCAAGCGAGATTTCTCAGTGAGGAGCTCCATTAATCGCCGCCGCCGGCGGAAATTCATTCTGCACTGGTAGAGCAAGTTGCTGTCCATAAAATGGTGCTTGTTGGACACTGGAAAAAGAAATGGATAGAAAGTCTATGCCTGGTAGGACTGAAATCAGAGCATACCTATCTGCAATGTGTGCACTGTACACCTTGGTGTAAGGAAGCAACACCCGGAGCATTCCCCTCTGCAGACTCAGAAAACGGAGGAAGGTGGTCAGCTTCACGCGGGTACCTTAAATATACAGGCTTTTATAGAGTCGGTAACAAAGTAGGAACTTTAGTGGTCATTGCTGAGAGGAATCTTTCACAGTACCTTGATTAATGGCAACCACTTCTTAATGGCAAGTGGAAATGGAAGTACTTTATCTTTCCGTGACAGGTTGCATAATGGTCCATCTCCACGCATGCTCCCTCTGTATGGTGTTTGGTGCTGCTGGTCACTACGGACCAGACTTTGCTCCTTACATGGAGTTTTTTGTAAATTCATCGGTCTAGCGCAGCGCCTGGGAGCTCTGACTGACCACCTCGTTCGGAGCAGCGGAGAATCGAGACCTGTGTATTTCCTCTGTCTTGTTCACCATAGACACCGTGTCCCAGACACTTCCTGCAGGCCCCTTCCTCCCCTCTGCACRGATACGCAAGATTTGGGAACAGGCACCCGGCCAAAAGCAATTTCTTACATAATGAACAGAAGTCTTAATTACAACCTGTTTTGACACCGAGAGCAAATCCCAGGTTGCTGGTGTCAGAGCAAGAGCAGCGAGCCTACCCACAGACCGCAGCATCGCCGTAACGTCTGCATGTTCGCTGCCGCTGATGCTGCATCTTAATAGCGATGAAAAATGCAGCASTTGGATGGAGCTCTGTGCCAGGTCCCGAAAGTGCTCTGACTCCTTCAGGGCTTGATCGCAGAAAAGCCCTCTGGAGTACTCCCTGCATTAGTACTGCAGTGTCTGAAATAGCTGCAGTGGATGCTTTGGCTGCATTTTCTCCATCTTCACCTAGCTCCTGTGATCATGTTCCACAGAAATGATTTCCCACAGTTGACCTTTTCCATGACAGATCTAGATTCTGGATTTACCTAGTTTATAAATTGCATTTCTTCCAATATTGAATCATAAGAACCGGTGGGTTATACATATTTATATGTAAAGTGTAAAGAACAACACAGATCATAGATATGCACTCAGACATCAGCCAAGTCTTGTGCTTCATTTGGCCTCAACCTCCTACCACAGACTTTTGCCTTGCTCTTGGCTCTGCCCAGCACATGGGGTCCAAAAGCAGCAGAGCCCAAGATGTTACACCAGGTCCAGAGCTTGGAGCCCTGCTGGCCCCCTCTCCCTTCATCCTCATCCCCAACACACTCTTTCTTTCTCTCATGCCTTCTTAACACCTCCGTATGTCTCAGATTGCTCTCCATGAGCCCCACAGAAGTACACCACATATATGATAGCCCTGTAAAAAAGGCTGTATTTAGACGTAAACTAAATGTCCAGTATGCCATCTGATGCTTGTGAGCTGAAGGAAGAGCCTCAAAGAGGAAAAAGCCCAGTCATCTCCAGCAGCTAGTGGTCTCAGAGAGAATATTCATGCCAGGGATTTCAAGTCATCCAGACAATAAAGAAGACACCAGTCCCAGCCGTGGCCCTCAGGGCACAGCCCTCCATACGGATACAGACACTGCCATATGGGTCAGACCATATGTCCGTCTTGCAAAGAAGCATGACTCTTGCCTGGGCCACTGTCAGAGCGGGGACACTGTCTGTACAAATGGACTTTTGCCTTTGGAACACAAGGAATAATCAGGACACAGGAGCTTTCTGAACTGCACRTGCTTGTGCCCGAGCTGCCACACAGACTGTCTGCCCCAGAGTCCCGCAGAGTGGCGTAGGCTGTAGGGCATTTTTAGAGTTTTGAATAAAGCATGAATAAAGCAGAAAGGTCACGCCAGTCAGCCAAACTGCAATGTTTCAAGTACCATCTACAGAAAAGACCCCTGTCACCTAGATTGCCTGGTTCTGTTGAAGAGCTTCGGAAGAGCCAGTGCCACCTGGCTTTTCTCTGCTTCATTTTGGTGCTGAACCTGTTGTTTCCTCAAATCAGCCGTGTGCGCCCTCCATGAGCAAAATGGCTTTGCTAAGTCAAATTTAGCGTTGCACGCAATTCGTTGCTGTGTTCTGACATGTTAATTATTGCAGGCACACACTGTTGCTGTGCTTATCATTTTGGACACATAGTATGCAATACTATTAAACAACACTCACTTAACGATCACTATTTTTGAAGAACGGAAATAGAGGAGGAGAGATTTGGAGACTTGCCCACATCCACAAAAGGGTTTGCTGTCAGAGGCAGAGTTAATGCGTAGGTGTTCACAGCTACCAGTCTCATTTTCAGACACTGACATGATAAGTAAAAGTAGCAATATCTAGCAATATCCTACCACATTATTAGAATAACCTGATGCAAATACAAAAAAACCTCCTTTCCTTTGTTTATGAAAGAGTTCCCTGAAACTTAAAAAGACAAGCTCTACTTATTCCGCACACTACTGGGATTCATTACATTAAGTGAAAGAGGGCCCCACAAATACTCACGTGGAAGTAGAATTACTGTTGCCAACCGTTTGCAATATAAGAAATATCAGTATGGTTTCTGATTCAAGTTAAATACTATGGCACTAAAGTTCTTAAGTAAAATTCCTCTGTTCTGTTTGTGTCATTAACTGAAGTGCTCTGCCAGTCTTCAGAAACTATGATAATCAGAGATCAACACACACTCATGTTGCAGACATTGTAAAGCACTCTGAAATGCTAGAATAATCATTGACCATGAAACTACATAATATAAACTTTTTTATGCCAAGATACTGAACATATTTTAGAATAATACTTGTTTTGACTGAAATGTTATAACATTATATACTTAAAATAGCAAAGATTAGGTCTTACACTGAAGTAATTAATCCCTGCTGTAACTATTTTAGCCCATGGAAGGGTGAATTTTTATACAATAAATCAATACAAGTGGAAAAGGTGAGACCAATGACTGTATGTTGTAGAATATTTGTATGTGATTTAYACAGCAAAGGATTTGTAACCAGAATATTTATGACAGGTAGTATTAGTACAGACTCTAGAGTGCTCATTGATTTTCATAGTTTAATTCCTCATTTCTACTGATAGTTCACATTTCATGCAAGAGTGTTAGAATAACAGCGTGCATCCTCAGTTAGAGCAAATAACATATTTGTAGCACCATGTAACTTTTTGCATATTCCTTGACTAAAAGGTAATATTTATGTACATTTAAGGAGAAGCTCAAAAAATAAACAGGAGTAGTTAGCTCAAACTGCCTCCTTGTACATACATCATCAAATAAAATATCTCACCAAAATTATTGGTGTGCTCCATGGGGCTTTTTTTTTTTGAATCATTAACTTTCTGACATATTCATGATTTGGGATGAAATGTCCATACCGGGACTCTGCCTAAGGATGAGTGTATCCGGAATAGCGTGGAAAAAAGGGATTTCCACACCATGGATCAGACGGAAGAGGCTGAGGAGGGGGAGGCAGACACCGGTGCAGGCTCYCTCTGAAGCTCTCCTCAGGCGCAGTGACTGACTTTCAGCATTAACCAGGAGGAGCTATACATGCCCCCATCCTTGATAAATCAAAACTATGTGAACGCCAGATGCAGAGCACGCAGAGAAGGTTGTTTTTGTTACGCTTGGTACATGCTGGGTGAGAGGTGCCAGCCAGGCATGGGCGCCCAGCTCAGCTGCTTTAACAGTCTGCGTTTTGCTGCAATCAGCAGAGAAAAGTGGTAGTGAAAAACTTTTCCAAATTGATTGCAGAATGCTGAGAGGACTGCACAGACTTGCTCAGGAGGGATTTCTTTAAAGGTAATTTAGAGGTTGTTACCTTGAGCTAACGTGGAGTGTTGACTCAGAGGCAGCAGCAGATAAACTCGTGGTGCCCAACAAGGCTCCTGCTCCATGTATCTGTCCCTCTCGTGGAAGCTGCTGCCTCCGGATAGGGATTGACTTAACTACTGCTGAATTAGTTCACTGCCCTTCATAATGCAGCATAGAAAAGCAAACTGGCACCGACTTCAGTTTGTCTTTAATTGCCAGGCCATGGCTGACGAGGATCGGGACCTGTACTTGTACATGATGAGGGTGATGTAAAGAGCAAGGTGGGGTGACTTCATGGGTTTTTCATTCCAATTTAATTCACCAGGGCTCATGTGGCAACATGTTCATGTTACGATGTGCACCTTATGAAACAGAAGGAAACTACCAAGGAGAGTAAAGAAAATACATGATGACTGGCAACCTCCAAAATCATAAAAGTGCACAAGAGCATTTGTGGTCCTGGMGGGGAAGGTACCAACGGTAATTCACAGTCACCGATATCAAATTTTGGAGGTACAGTTACAACCCACCAGCCTAATCTCCCACTTACACAGGCCACAAAATTTCTCCAGAAACAGGATTAAAAAACTATCTTTAAATCTTACAATAGTTTACTATAGTTTAATCGTACTTTAGAGTGGCCTGTAATGACCACTTYACTCTTCCCCTTACGAGCTGTTCAAGCCTTCAGTTACTTTCCCTGCCAGGCCATAAAGATTTAACTCAAGGCTGAATTTGTTTAACTTTAGCTGCTAATCCCTGGACTTTGTCACAMCTTCCTCAGAAAGTTACATAAGATCTGGTCAGAAATCTTCGTAAAGAAGTCTGTGAAGTGATGAAGCTCAAACATATCTTTGATCAGCTGAGTAAATAACACCCCTTCAATTCTGACGTGTTTTTAGCCCTCCTCGAGTCCTCTTCAGACTTTCTTTACCCTTCCTAAAATCCAGCTACCAGAACTGCATGCTCGCAGTTACAACCTCACACCCCTTCTGTTACTTGCTGTCCTCCTTTTTGTACATCTCAGGCTCATAGTAACAGATAATACAACTGTACTGCACAAAAACACACTGGGAACAACTTGTGCCCTGTATATCCTCCTTGCTTCACATCAACGAGCGGAGCCTGTATTCTCATTTCCTAGAGGTATTGCCTTCTAGTTATACCCTTAGTTATATGAAAACACACCTCTTTTCGGGTAATGACCATTTAATGACTAGAGTTCAATTATTTGTTTACTGTCTCATYTACCCCTAGAGTTTGCAAACTTCATCGGTAAGGATTTTAGACGGTTATTCCCCATTTACATTACTGTTGAGAAGAGACAAATCAGATGATTATTTATTTTGGCATTTATCTGATCGGGAGCACCTAATATTGCAGCTTTAGTGATTCTTGCGCCTGGCTGCTTCACAGTTTCTGTCCAGATACATAAAACATAAATTGCAATGTCCATGCACAACTTCTTTCAGCTTCTGATGCTGACATAAAATCCTGGGAACTGCACAGGGCTCAAACAGCCTTTTCTTCTTTTGCAAGGAGGCTGAGGCACAGCAGAGACGATAGATAGAAATATTAGCTTTAAATTAATTTCACAGAACTGAGGAGACTTGAGAAAGTACAAAGCCTATTTCAATAAATGGTGTGACTCATGCCTTAAAAATCAGGCCATTTTCATAACTGGCTTTTCCCCCAAATCCCTCCCACCACTTCAATTCCCCATGATTTTTAGCACTGATAATCTGTGTACATCTCCACCGCGGTGATTAATGCTTTCTACCAGCCGAAAGCTGCAGTTCCCAGTAAGCCACATCCAGCTGCTCTGCACGTCCCCAGAAACACCACCACGCTGTCACCAAGCAAGCCCGTGGCTGGAGCCGGGGGGCGGTGGGAAAGAGATCAAAGTTCCCGGAGGAGCCGGAGGAGCAGCTTTTCTCCAGAGAGCGGAGGACATGTTGAAGTGTGCGCTTGTTTGTTTGTGTGAGCATGTGCTTGTGCTGGGGTTAAGAGAAGAGGTTGTAAAAGCACTAGCGGAGTATACGGAGTTTTCAGCGCTGGTATGTCATGTCTTTCCTCACTTAAAGACAAAAGCAGCACTGAACTCTTTCCAGTGGTGCACAACACATTTCCAAGCCTTTCGCTGCATGAGGCAGCGGCCCCAGTCTATTCACAAGTATACTTCATCTTTTTACTGGAGTAGTTTCCGCTGTTAAAATGACGTCAGGAGATCATTCTGGACCTTCACTATTACTGGCTGCAATGGTCTGCGCCTTCATATAGCAAGTCACCGATGACCATACCAGTTTTGACCTCTGAAGTGGCAGGACTTTGCCCCAAAAGAGTTGACCTACACAGGATGATGAGGCACACGCTGGCGGGCTGCGGGGAGCCATGGGGGGCTGCTGGTTTATCTGAAGGAGGGCACAGCCCGGGCTGCTCCCGCCAGCTCCCAAAGCGTGCCCGGGGAAGGGTCTGGCTCCAGCCCCGTRTCCTTTTGCTTTCTCACTCCCCTCTCCTAAGCAGAACCAGTGTTTAAAAGGGAAGGAAACAAATCAACACTGTAAAATAATGGGTCCTTAAAAAAATGCCTCTCTTCATGGATAGCACATAGCTTGCTAAGCCCGTCTCCTCTGTGCCTCAGGCCTTTTGCCAGCGTGGTTTCGGTCCCTTGCCAGAGAAGTGTGYGTGCCCACTTTGGCTGGCACAGAGCGAGGGTGAGCCCGCGAGCCTGGAAAACACCGACCAGCTGCTGAGACCCGCAGAGCGCRGCTCCGGCCTTTCGGCTGGCCCTTGCCCCGGCTCCACGCTGCCCACCTCTCCCGCACGACCCCGCCACTCCTGCCCCGTCCCTCTTCCACTCCTGCCTTGCACCGACGCACGTGCGGCCGGAGGAGAATAACCGACACTTTATTCTGCATTGKACAATGCTTTTCCCACTCCTCTCAAAGCCTTCCTGTTTTTCTAAAGCTAATCTGGCATCTGCAAATGCATTTTAATAATGGCACCTATTCAGATTAGTTTCCTTTTACGCACTGATGAATTCCACCTGCTTGGAGCTCCCTCAAATCAAGGAGGAGAGACTACAGATGTTCAGCCAGCACAGGGCCTTGGCTCTTGGATTCTCTGCACCATATAAACACAATACTTGCATTTCCACCTTTTATGAATGTATATATGCTACGTAGACTGTAGATAAGCCCACCTGAGAATGTACTCAATCGGCATGTTAAACTCTTGGCAGTGCAGCTGTACTAAATGGTATTGTTTTCTCATTTGGATTACAAGGAATTTGCTTTGAACGGACAACAGATCTAAACTTAAACTGCTCTCATTTCCACTGACCCTCTCGTATAAAACTGCAAGGCAGATCCTGGCACTGAAATACAAAATCCAGAGAGCTGTTCCAGCTCATCCGAGCTAAGGGTGAAGCCCATAAGCATGTCCAGAAGTAAGTAGGTCCTGGACCTGTAAGTAGGTCCGGAAAAAAAGTTGTGGTATAATTAGAGAAACATGTCTCCTGAGCTGTTTCAATGAACTGTGGTATAGTCATGTACTGCAAAAAAAGTCTAGACAACTTTTATACTGCCTTTAAAGCATCAGGATCACGATAGACAACTGTCAAAAGTTCCTTGGGAACTGAAATACAGTGTATCCTGCTCTTATTAACGTGGTATGTTCTGCTCAGTGCATTAACATTTTATTTCAACTGCCTTAAAATAGGTATGCAGATAAGTGTTTCTATATACATTTCGTCTTTCCAGTAGGTTTGCCATCTATTTGCAGCCTATTTTCAAATACACTCAACTTACTTACTCTAGCATGAAAAGCCAGTGTTGAATCACACRCATTTCAGCAGTCTTTTCAGTTTGTATATGACGATTTATCATCTTTAATTTAGCAAGTTTACAGAACATAGCCAACTGCTTTTCTTTGCTTCCAAATAAAGTATGGAAAGTACAGTCTGTGGCAAGGGAAGCAGAAGATGAAAAGGCCCATCTGGGTATCTTTTTGCTGTTGCAGCTGTTAAAAACTGAAACCCATTCTGCGTCAGAAAAATAGAACTCGGTAGTTAATATGAAAAGAAGTCTTCATATGTTATTTACAGAATGCATAGAGCATTGGCTCTTTCAAAAACTAAACCCATTCCTGTGCAAGAAGAGCACAAGGAGAAGCCGATAGAATAGGAGCTGGAAGATTATACCATTACATACAAAGTTCTTATTCTCCAACTTTCCTACCAGGGCAAAATAATGAAAAATATGCAAAGTGGTCTCCAGATTTAGCATAAGCAGTTGAATTACCATGGGTGAGGTTACTGTCCCTATGTACGGGAACTGCCGGGGAAGAACTGCCACACAAATAAACAGCTGAGTGCCTTTGCATGGCATCCTCTCAGGGGGAACCAGGCTTATAATAAAAGCAAAGTTGTGTTGCAGGACTTCAAAGACTAASTGAAGGTTTGTGTTTTACTGAGATAAAGCAAGGCACCATCTGTAAAAATGTGATGTTTTATCATTTTTAGCATGGAGTATGCACAATGAATGCTTGGATATATCCAACAGCTGATGTGATCTAGGTGTTAGATCAACTAGAATAATTATATGAAAAATCTATGTGTAAATTTYGGAGGAGAAAACCAATGACCATTTAAGTCAAAGATTTATGGGATGGTTCAATGGCACTTATAAATTGCTACCTGCAGTCGGTATTTCCAAGAAAAGGGATTCCAAAGAGAAATCTCAAATTAAGGAAGAGGTGTATATTTCACATATATGGCAAGTTTTCACTTACAAAGTAAGAAATGTCAGCTAATCATAAGCAATTGGACATCTAAAGTAAATGTAACAAYACATACTTCACAGAAATTTCAGATGAGAGAGGGAAAGCTTTTCAACAAAAGCAAAAGAAATAATACTTTGTTAGATATTTAATCTCCTTCCACAATTATAGCAAACTGCATCATGTATCTTGATGTTTAAAACTACATGCACTGATCATCTTGTTAAAGGAAATTTTCCTGTACCTTTGCAAGGTACAGAGTCCTAGCAAGGAATAGGGAAAATCACATATGTTCTAAGTCTTTTCTGCAGAAACAGGGAGATAGCATATGTCAATATTTACTGTTCTCACTAAGTCACTACAAAATGTTTGTTTTCCTCTCTGAAAGTAATTTGCACAGGGGAGTTTTGCTGATAAAAGATTAACTCTTGAGAGGTGGTAAGCACCTGCTTCTGTGCTAAGCCAGCAGAACATGTGTGTGCCCAGGTTTGGCCAAGTGCACTTAACTCAATAAAACTTTCTAAAGCTGAAAGGTATCCTAAAGGGGGGTGGGGGCAGAAGACATTCATATCATGCCTAGGACATCTTACCGCATATTTACTATCATTATAAAATCCGAGCACTGATAAAATGTTTCAAAGAAAGAAGATACCTGCTAGCCAGTCATCTCCAAAAGAGATTTTTCCACCCCTCGCTCATTCAGGAAAGCAAAGTCTATGGCCTTTCCAAAACCCATCACACCTGCTCCTTTGCTGGTCTGAGGTTGGGAATCTGCCTCCCGCCCCCCTGGAGCGGAGTGGAGAGCCATGCAGACCGCGTCGTGCTGAACCGTGCCCTGGTCACTGCCTGGGGAAGGTGCTGGAGGGATGTCAGGCCCTGTGTGTCAGAGAGAAAATAAYACCAAGCACATGCACTCGGAGGCAAGCAGCAGCTTGGAAAGATAGCAACAGCAAAAGAGAGAGAATGTGATCTGTCACGGCAAGGCAAGCGCCACTGCTCAGACCTGGACTTCTTGCAGGCTCGGCCGGGAGAGCGGCACAYGCCGTACTGTCTGCGGTGCAGGGCAATCACTATGTGTTTATACTCTACAACACATTGAAAAGTATTTCTAAATATGCTGTGGTTTGGTCACTGCCACAGAGGAAATGCAAATATTCATCTTGCAAAGTGCAGGTGCTATCCTAAGAAGGCATAGGTTCCTCCTAACAATATTAATCAGATTTTAAAATGTAATAAATAAGTAATAAGTAAGTACTTATCACTTGAGATTCCAGACCGTAAACCTTTCTGCAAGGCCGGCAGATGTTTCTCCATCCCCCCAGGTTCCGTACCCAACGAGTCCTYGGAGGAGGACGGGAGGACTCAGCCTGTCACGTGCTCTGCTGCTGGGGCTGCAGGTGCAGGGTAAGTGCTGCAGCAAGTGCCGTAACCAAGTATGAGCCAAAAAATCATGCCAGAAAGAGCTCTGCGGATACCCTCTTTCCTCCTTGGACATCTCAGTATCTCTGTTTTCCAGACTGAGCAAGGGATGTGACTGTGTGTGGATGTTCACGCTCTCCTCTGCCTGCCCCCAGCTCATCCTCGCTTCGGTCTGCTCTACCCTGGAGCTGGCAGAGAACCTCCTTCTTCTCTTGCTGCATGTGAATTCTGACCACAGTAGCTAATCATCTGTCTCACCATTTCCATATGAAGACGAACTAGGGAAGAGCCAGTCTCCTGAAGGAAAGTCTTATCTATTAATATTACAGAGCTCTAYATACCTCACCATACCAGAAATGGGCTTTTCTACAGATGAGAAATGTGTTCTGTGCGCCTTTCGTTCCTGCCCTTATTGAATGTGCATCACCATGTTTGTAATTCTTCGCAAAATCTTTATTCCTATATTCTGGCGAAGACCAACAGTGTTCACAAACGCAGAATAACTACTGGCAATTACACTGCCAGCACAAGCCTTCAAGAAATGTACGGTGCATAATACCCTGCTACATGCACTTTTTTTATTCCATAGTACCTGGGGGTACCGGTCCATAGGAAAGGACATTTGGGTCCTGCTTGTGAAAATGGTGGTTTGTGGGTTACGATTTGTATGCGCCAGTGGGATTTTGGAAGGAAGCAATTCAGCACTTAAGCACGTTTCATCATTTTCATGCGTGGCAGGGGAAATATGTATAGTTATATATGCCCAAAGAGATCAGGAAGATTATTTTTAAACTGAAACATTTGATGTTTTTACAGCATTTCTAAAATTCCTCTTAAACCGCTGTTTTCCTTTTTAAAATTAGCATCAGTGTTTGTTTCCTGTGTGAAACCTGGTTTGTGTCTGACCAATTAAAGTGAAGATAAATGTGACAGGAAGCTGTTTTGAATACAGTACCTCAGCTGCAGAATAGAGCTTCGCCGAGTAATTGAAGTGAAAGTCAGYATCAGTAAAAATAAATTGCAGAATTCAGTTGTGGCTGGAAAATTACTACTGAGATTGGCAACTTGATGCCAACTATTTTTATTACTCTCTATTGCATTAGGCAAGGCAATAAATACTTCGCAAGAATAGTAGAGCAAGCTTTATTTTATTCCATATTAYGGATATCAAACAATACTGCTAGCAAAAGATTGCCTTTAGGGCAGGAAAATTTTTATTCTCCGCTCCGGCATASTCGAGAGTCTGTCTGCTGGTTCTGCCAACAAGGATGCCAATTAGTGTCAAGTAACATTTTGGTTCTGCTGATGAGATACAAAACAAAGGGAGCATAGTATGGTGAAATGAATTTACTGTACTAAGAGATAGAAAAATACCTTTTTTTTTTTTTTTTGGTAATTGGACCTAGAATTCAGTGAGAGGGGGAGAAAAAAGAGACCACCACTCCTGCCGTTTCACAGTTTATATCCCCAATTCTGTACTGGGAGCTCTCATTTCAAGCTCCCTTCTTAGAGGAAGCCAGCATTACATAAACCTTCAAAATGCACAGATTGTATCCACTTGCTAAGGTGAACCCCACACCAGCTTTGTGTTAATTCTGCTAGTACTTTCGTCAATATTCCTAATGCTATCTAGACAAGTTGTTTCATAGAATCATAGAATCATTAAGGTTGGAAAAGACCTCTAAGATCATCAAGTCCAACCATCGACCCAACACCACCATGTCCACTAAACCATGTCCCGAAGAGCCACATCTACGTGTTTTTTGAACGCYTCCAGGGATGGTGACTCCACCACTTCCCTGGGCAGCCTGTTCCAATGCTTGACAACCCTTTCGGTGAAGAAATTTTTCCTAATATCCAATCTAAACCTCCCCTGGCRCAACTTGAGGCCATTTCCTCTTGTCCTGTCGCTTGTTACTTGGGAGAAGAGACCAACATCCACCTCACTACAGCCTCCTTTCAGGTAGTTGTAGAGAGCGATAAGGTCTCCCCTCAGCCTCCTTTTCTCCAGGCTAAACAACCCCAGCTCCCTCAGCCACTCCTCATAAGACCTGTTCTCCAGACCCTTCACCAGCTTCGTTGCCCTTCTCTGGACACGCTCCAGTCCTTCTTGTAGTGAGGGGCCCAAAACTGAACACAGTATTCGAGGTGCGGCCTCACCAGTGCCGAGTACAGGGGCACGATCACCTCCCTACTCCTGCTGGCCACGCTATTCCTGACACAGGCCAGGATGCCGTTGGCCTTCTTGGCTGCCTGGGCACACTGCCGGCTCATGTTCAGCCGGCTGTCGACATTTTCAATGAAATCCAGAGGAGAATGAAATCTCCTGTTTAGGAGCATGCACAAAGCATGTCCACTTGTAAAGATGAATCTCAGGGACATCACTCAGTTTTATTTTACTTCCAGCTTCCCCATCAAGTCCGTGTGAAATCGCCACTGAGTTACCTTTGCCCTGATAAAAGCTGAGTGAGGAAGATGACAGTACCTTGGAGTGAGAAGGCCACTTCCTCAGCAACCAACCAATTCCCAGCACCCCGTCTGCAGTCACTTCAAGAGTTTCAGATCTCTTTCTAACAGGGCACTTTGCATGTCCTCGACTGCTAGGAGAGGGTGGGCAGGGAATAAATCTGCAAAACTGGCCAGGGTGATCCATAAAGGTGAGCAGGGCCGGCGTCGCTCAGAAATACCCCCAGAAACCCGGCTTGATGGGAGCAAAACTATTTCCCTGCGAAGGTGCATTGCTGAGCGTTTGCCTTAGTTAATGACACAACWGTTGATCTGCAATAAAAGCCACATCCTGACTTTCTTAGCTCTGCAAAGATTTCAATAGCAAAGTAAATCCAGCTTTGCACCAAATGTCAAGTTCTGACTTTATTTCCTCTGCAAAAACATCAATAGCAGCATAAATCTCACTTCTGTCTTTTTCTTTTTCTTTCATTTTTTTTAAGGAAAGTTTACCTCATATATAATACACAGAAAATGCTTGAGTAAAAATAGGAATGAAATCATTGCTGCTATAAAGAGGAGGGGTGGCATACCTTCCCTGTCYGTCAAGCTCCAAGCAGTTGGCACCCTATAAATCATAGGAAGCACAGGGGTAATTATAGAACTGGAAGCTGATTACTGTAAACATTCAGAAGTAGCTCCTAGTAATTGGAAGCTAAAGATAATGTGAGTATGATTACAACCGTGAAGGAACTGTGCAGGTCACTKATACCCCCATTTTTCTCTATTCCTTAAAACTAGGTTTTCTCACAAAGCAACAAGCAACCTAGTCAATCTAGCACCTTGTATATTAACAACCTGTTAATATCGCAGATTCTTTGTTCTCTGTCAGAATTAGTGTTGATGTGACAACATTCGGGTCACCAGGATCTGGTTACTTTTCCGTTGTGCATTAAGCAACGTAGCTAAGAGCTTCTGCCAGCTTGTTCTGTCATCTCCTGGCACCCCTTCATCACTCCCAGAGGCACTGCAACGCGTTTATGGTGGAAAACGCCTGGTCACAGAAAGGCAACTTGCACTGAGAGTAGACGATGACAACATGTAAAATGGGTTTTAGTGCCAGGGGTGTTCATTTCTTCGCCCTCGGGGCAGTATGGAGAGAAAACTCTGTCTCCTCCACCCTACACAGAGGGAGCTCCTTGGTGAAGGTGCATCTGCCAGACACATTGTGCTGGACCATGAARAAATATTTGATTCCTGCCTCAAAGAAGTTACACCACCAGGACTAATATAATAACACTTCAGCCAAAAGCGATACCCTCTTTCTTGCCCAAACACACTAGAATGACTCTGCAACATGACCAAGAGGGAAAGCTGTTTTTCTGGCATCAGACTGTGCTCTGCTCCTGTCCTCAAACAGGAAGATATACAGAACCTGTCATTTTTATTCTACATAGAGAATTTAGCTTATTTATGGCTCTAATCCCTATTTGATCCTTACAAAGCTATTTACCCCAATTATACATATCGCTGATAACAAGTTCTACAAGTTAATTACCACAAGAGTGGGAGCTTTTTCATCCACATCCTTATGTTGTTACTATACAATCCCAAATTCTAGCTGTATTCTGCATTTGAGACAGAATTTTCAGAACTAATACAACGAGCTTTTGAAAAAGCCATCCTTTTATTAAGTAAAGTTACCTAGACTCCTATCTGAAATTATTTAGAACTTGGACATATTATGACCAAGAAGACAAGAGCCCCTCCAATGATTTGAGCTGAAGGCAGTGCTACAAAAAGTGTAGCTTTCGGTACCTGGCAGTAAATTTCTCACCGTGCTGTATAATCCCGTGCTCCAAAAGTCTGCGGCCAAGCTGCTCCGCTTCAGTCCGTGTCGTGGCCTCTCCTTCCTGGATCAGCCAGTCAATGAACTCCGATGCCACGAAGGTCCGTTCGTACTTGACTCCTTCCTCTTCCCTGGCTTGCAGAAGAGTATTTTCAGAACTCATCAGCCTGGTATGGGGGGAAAAAAATTGGTAGGGAAAATGGTTCTTCAGAAAAGCAACTCCAGAGCTATTCTGGCAAATCTCACTGATATTAAGCAAACACATGTGAACCTTTCACTGACTTACTAAATCTTTCCTCAAGCTATCAATCTAAACTTAGGATGTGAATTATAACTGCTTAGTCAAGAAATTTAGGCTTTATATCCCTGTGTGAAGTTAATGCTTTCTTGTTTTTTCCCTAAAAGAAAACAAGGTTTTTCAGTTTCACATTTCCTCTATTTAGTTCTTTAGCTTCTCTAAAAGTTACTGTATAATCAACTTGGAAACAAAATTAGCCTAAAAGCACCAGATTGTGACTAATGTGTTCGAAAATTCCTAATTAATTTTTACAGTTAGCAGGACTATGCCCTGAAGTCATTTAGATGGTTTTGAAAATTCTCCCCATAAGCTCTAAAACAGCTGCAGAAAAATTCAAGAGGAAGAAAAAAAGGTAATTCTGTGGTTTGGGTGGTTGATAAATATTTAGGGTCCAACACTTAGCGATGCAGCTGCAATCAGTGAGTTACACACCTGAACACATGTTAACGTCTGAGTCTCAGAGTCTCTGTGCCTCAGCGGGCTCCGTGTAACACCAGAGTTCAGGGGAACATCCTGAGGTGTCTCTAAATCTCCTAGCAATTGGCATGTACCTAGCACAAAGATACTAATAAAATTCTTCTCCATTCAAGTAACCTACGCAAATGACACAGTATTAAACAAAAAAGAAAAAAAAAGCCTCAGTATTTTGTTCATGCAAAAGTAAGGTTGACAGTTTGAAAGAGAAGACAGCTTGAAAGAAGAAATGAGAATCTCTCCCTTTTGTTTTGTTGGAAGACTGAGCACCACAGCCTCCTTATTTACTGATTTATTTTTCTTCGTAATTATTTATTATAGGCTAATAATAGGACTAGTGGTAAGACTTTCAAAATAAGAGCTCAAGAATGGCATGGTTATTTTTTCCGTGTAAGACTAATAAGTCCCCTCCCTTCACCAACTATTTTGAAATTAAGGGCACAATAGAACTACAACACGAATATTCTGGAAGTGCTTAATCTTTGCCCTTCTGATCAAAAATTTGAATTTCACGTAAATCCATACATGGGCCATCTCCTTCTTAAACTGCCAGCACGTCCAGAGTTCATGGAATATAACTTCACCTCCTTTGGGAGGCATCAGAAAAAACTGTGCCATAAGAACACAGAGAGAAGTTTCATTTGAAATTGCAATGAAGAGGTTTGACAGGATCCAGCCCCTGTTATTTCACCTGAAAGATTCATTCCCTTGACTTTAACAAGAGCTAACCAGAAGCCTGAACTGACTGGATCTGACCACCAGGCAGCAGACCATCAAACCAGGCTCAACCACAGCTGTATGTCAGTGGCAGATATAATGAACTGCTCGTTTAGATGTTGGTGCGTCACTGCCAGCATCTCTGAGCTGAGTAAGAACTAAGAAAGTCAAAATGAGCTGAAGTCGGGGATGAGGCCAAAAGAAAATGTGCCACAGGGGACAAGGTATTGACTCCAGATCTCTCGCAAAGACTTTATTCTTTTTCGTATTTTGCTTTACAAGCGTTTGCATGCAAGGCAACATTTTGTCCCACACTAACCACGTCTAATACAGACAGAGCTCCAAGGGACCATCTTTAAATGTGTCTCACTCACCAGGCTTTTYCCCCCCCCCGAAAAAAAAGCAAACCCAAAGCTTGTGTCTTTTCGTACCATCTGCTGCATGGTTACCCAGAATTGGTTACCCAGGCTCTGCGGGCACTGAATAAAAAATCCTTAGGGTTGTGTTAATTGTTCTTTGATGAGTCTATAATTAGTTGACCAGCTCATTGAAGTCGCAGATAGAGAGGTCCTTGAAAAAGAGATGCTAATCGTTAGATTTTTACAGAGACACAAAAGAAATTTGGAAAAATATCAAGTGGAAAAACACTCAGCTTGACATTTCACACCCTTCTGCATGTGCCCAGAATAGCACTGCAAAGGATTTGGACTTGTGAACAAACAGACACGACAAATTGACAGTTTAACAAAGCCAGAAACAGCAATACATAGACTTACATCGCTAACTGAAGTAAATCACTGTAACTCCACGGCTGTCAACAAAGCTGTACCAATTTATATCAGCCAAAAACCTGGCCTTTCATTAGCCAGAATCAGAAACTGCCTCTCTTTCTTCCGTTTTCTCCTTGTTTCAAAAAAACATGAGGCCATTCATGTCAAAACATATTATTTGCTAAAACTGGTGTTATCCTGCATTAYGGGAATGTATTTAGCCAAACACTGAAAGTCAAACCCTTTTCAAAAGAAAATTTTAACCTTGTTTTATCTAAATGACTGCACCAGAGGATAAATTTGAATTAACCACTGATGAGTTAAAATGAAAGTGATTCAAAGAATGCAGTCTCAAAATTATCTGAATGACTTCCTGAAATTAAAACCATCAATCTGCACTTCTTTCACTGTGAAATATGGTTGAAAAATCTCAGTTGAAGTCAACATCATGAGATGACTTATAGCTCCTAAACCCGACTGCACCAGAAACACAACAATCCTCTGTGCCTGACCAAAACCTACTGAGAATTGCAAACATCATAAAAATAGGATGCCTGCACAACTTGATTTTTTTTTTTTTTTTAAAGCTATGAAAGGTCTGTGCTGGATTTATTTTAGATTTGCAGGGAGGGTTTTGTTGAACAGGAAACATGTTTATCTCATTCGATCTATTTGGCCAGTCCTGTAGAGTATGAAAACTGATACCATCTTTGGACCTAATAAACTATTCAACAATTTTCAGACAAAGCTGTAGGAAACCCAGTAGGTTTCACCTCTAGTTATAAACTTGAAACTCAAAGCATGTTCACAGAAAGGATTACCAAAGTTTGCAATGATGTGCAGGGAATCTGAGCCGATTTATGTTTTTCAGGGCAAATGAAGGGAGAATACAGTCAGAGACTGATTTTAAATCTTCTAATGGCACAAGCACAGCCACCGAAGACATCCACATTAGGTGAAGGACGTAACGCCACAAGAGAGGAGAATCCAGGGTACAAGAAGCTTTGTGGTCACACAGAAGGGAGACAGGGAAAGGGAGCTCCTCGCCGTTGGGACAGACCTAATRTTCCCATGTCCCAGTGCAGAGCACAGGGCATTTACCCGAAACAGCTGTCTGAATGCTGGGAACCTGCCTAACGCATCCATTCCTCTGCCCACGCAACAACCTGCTGACCCTCCTAAAGCATTGTGCTCATTTTACCCATTAAGGGTACCAATCTGCATGGACTGATGTTGGATAACACGTCTGCAATCTCTGGCAAGCACAAACTACGCTGGCTTCTGAATGTAATGGCACCCCAGCCCTAATGCAGTGGGTGGAGAAGAGCAGGAATCTCTTATGATAATGTCTATCTTAAACTAGCAAAGCCTAGTGAAGATCAGCAACAACTACAAAATTAGACACAGATTTTTAAAATATGTTGGATTCAGATAGATTTCCTTTGGCATAGTTGCATTTCTCTTGAAATTAGGCCTACAGGCATTTTGATAAACAAGTTGAATATACTGGTAAGTCACTTCACGTCTGTGCATGAATACTTTTCTCCAGTTGTTGCCATTTAATAAATATTTTAATTGCACTGAATTAATATTTTCTTTCTYAACACTATAAGCAAACTGATACAACAGATATATTACACATACACACATTTCATTGCAGAATTCTTTCTGTAGTAGTCTGACTTCCAGTATTGGATTTTGAGTTTAAAATGCAKTCAAAGAAACTATGAAGGTGTTGCTAATAAGTGTGCATGGAGAAGGGACCTAACGAAACCCACGTGCTCTGCACACTGGATTTGCTACAATAAACAAAGTGAAGCCCCGATAGCCCAGGTATGCGTTCTTATCTCCTGTGAATATGAAATATTTCCAATGATCCATGGAGAATTTTTACTAGCTTTGTCTGTCACAGCCTGGTTTTAATCTATACTATATTTAGCACTCAGGGATGGTTTTAAAAGTTTCTGAACCCTTTAGATATGTTGCCTAGGAGCAACCACCTCATGAGGATGCAGATATATATATATATATATATATATATATGTGCTGCTTTTGGCATTAACTCCTTTTCCAAGATGGGAACAATCTATACTGTTATGAACATTTTTCTGTTATGAACATTTTTCTGCTAGTATAATGTTGGACAAGCTGGACACTAGACATTGGTTTGGAGATAGTTCTTCACGCAGAGAAATGAGGATGGAAGCAGACACTGGCAGAACAGAGTTCTTCCCACCGTGGCTCCTTTCATGCAGAGGACTGTTACCAGCCTCACCGACAAAAAATGATTTTGCTCACAGAAAATAGAAATAGAAATACAGAAAACAAACAGGAAAAAAGGTTTGCTACTGTAGACACACCGATAGGCTTTTCATGGTATGGGCCAGGCGTGCAGGCACTGCGTGTTACAGAGTCTAAAGGAGCAAATGCTGTGCTTAGTAAGGCACAGGAGATTTTGGAGATGAGGGACTTGACTCAATTCATCTGTCCCAGTGCATCCAATGAAGGATTTTTTCCAGTGGTGTAGTTTCTTGGTAGCTTTTTGGTAAATAACATATCACAACTTCTGCATTAGTTTGTAGCGTATGCCAACATGCATTTTATTCACTCTGCTTGAAAGTAACACGTCACAATCTCTACATCCTGAATAAAAAAGTCATTAATTATAGATTGGGAAGTATGGTTAAGCTGCCTAGCTATTTGATGGAAGTAATCCAGTGGGATATTCAGTATCTCAGCATAATCATCTGTTTCAAATCTTAATTAGATGTTCTTGGCTGGAATTTTTTTGAAACGACATTTAATATAACCTTTCTGATGTAGAAGCTTTGCAGGCTGGAACACTGAAGATGAATTTCACCTATTATTTGAAATCATACCTCCTGGTGAAGATACGGAGTCTCAACAGGTATGTAGCCACTTGTTCAGTACATGTTGATGTACTAAAGGTTTAGGTCTTGTGATTACAATTTTATACGACAAATCATCCATTAGTAATTATTTTTACAGAATAGAGTTCAAGGGCTTAAATTTACATTGGGTTCGCATATAGGATGTATTTACAACCCAGAACATAAGAAAATGCAATTATTTCATTTTAAATAAAATGCAACAAGTGAACACAGTAGAAAAGCAAAATGGAAATGGGAGAGAGAGAGAAGGGTTGCCAAATAAAGTGACGGGATTACCCAGACCCATTCCTGCATGATTTGAAAGACTCTGACTATTCAAAAATAGATTAACAAGTATCATTTGCCTCCTGTGGTACTATTAGCAACACATTATGGATACTGAATGCAACATACTTTTCATACAGTCTTTGTCCTCTCATGAAGACCTTCACCTCATTATCCAGCGGAAACGTCCCGTCGTCTTTTCTGAAGCGGTAGAACAGTTTGACATCCTTGAATTCCTTATGCTCATCACAGACTGAAAGGTAAAATAAAGAAGTTTTCATAAGGATGTTAAAGGAGTTGAGGATCCATTTAGCAGGTATCACTGATGAACTTCAAAGCAAGCACGTATGGAGCCTAACCCCCTGTATTTCTGAGCATACAACTTTATTCAGTTCTAATAACTGATGAAAGGCTGGAGAAAACTTTCAGATAGGTGACCAAATTTCTAGGTGAGGGGGATAGGTGTTCATCAGTTTTGTGAGCATTACTGCGAACATAAAGAGCAAAAAAGCATCCATCTGCTATATACCCAGAAAACCTTTTGATGAAAACAGTCTGTTAGCTTGTTTGTTTAAAAGGCCACCAGTGTAGAACACCCAATAATTTAAGGATTGGCAAACCTCTTAAAGTTACTTGGATCAGTTCAGTGATGCTGTAGGGAACTTGAGACTTGCTGCAGAAACAGTCAAAATCAAAGCCTTCTGCCCTCTTAAAACTGTCTCAAGCGCTCTGGCATGCCAGCTAGCAAATGGTAAGTACAACAGGAGCACAATGCAAAATGCTAAATAAGGTTTATAAGAGAACAGCTGAGGATGGGCTCCTGTAAACACAGAACCGAGCTCCAGCAAGGGCATAAATCAATGGGAAAGATATCCCAATCAAGCTGCTCCTAGCAGAGTTGTCAGCCCACATAGGTGGGCTCACCTTCTGCACCAGAGGAGCAGGAACTGGTACCCCTTTCACTTGACACGGGAATTGAGAGGATGCTCTGAGCAGCCTGCAGAACCTGACTGAACCTCTCTGAATTTGCCCTAGCTCACTTTGCAAACAAATTTATCAAATTTGAGTGCAATACATGATTTTTTTTAAGAAACACCTGCTCTATGTGTAATATATACACACATATATATAAAATTTGTATGGAAGTTACAATGTGCAATTGGATCCTGAGGTAGAAAACATTTTAAAGTTGTTAAAGCTTTAAACAAGCATTCAGCAATAGAACATCTATTGCTCAATTAAATTAAGTCACTCAGGCATCCACGCAGCTCTTCACTGACATTTTCTCAATAGAGGATTAAGTAGTCAGATTTGAATACCCTATAATTACTTTATTCTTTAACTATCTACCGTGAGTCCCAGTTTCCATAACAACACCGAATTTTAATTTAATAGCTGAGCAGAAGCTGTAGAAGTGGCACTCATTCAATATGTGCATTTCTTCCTTTAATTAAGGTGTTGTTAATGTATGGCAGATAGCAGCAGCATTGCTGCACATACAGTGACCCCTGCATAAAGTCAACATTCGTCTGTTCACAGTTGCTCTGTTTTCTCTTAAAAAAGAAACAAATGGTACATTTTGCCTTTTTTGAAATGGGTAATACTATACGCTTGAAATCAAGGCCTTGGATCTTCTTTGTTTGTGTGCTTCCTAGCCTTTTTGTGCACCAAAAGGCAACTAAATGCTACCACTGAATTGGAAGTCTCCTTTTCATCAGCGCAAATTGCTATTCAAGAAGCTGAAAGGAACAGATCTCAAATAAACAACAAGTTTAGGAGAAAATTAATCAGGGCACAGTCGGACCACTAACTTTCTTGCAGCTGTACCAGCACTAATGTTTGTGCAGCTGGTGTGAGGGACAGGGCCAGAGAACTAATCCACGTGAGAAAAATGATCTTTTTTTGCCGGCTGATTTTTCAGATGGGTTTTTCAGCTGGAAAACTGTGCTCTGAGGAGCAGGGAGGCGAGGGCAGCGGGGAGAGAGGRGACAGGATCCAGCTGGGGCTGCTCTGGAGGCAGGGAAGCAGCAGCACAGCCTTCAGTAACCTCCCCCCCTGTACTGACATGGGGGAGGTCCCTCCACACCGCTTCAGCCGCTCCGTGTCCCTCGGACACAGGGGACCTTGCGGAGCAGCACAGCTCTAGGGAGATGCTCCCCTTCCGGCAGGGAAAGGATCCTACCTCTCCTGTACTTGGTTGAAGAGCAGGAGTGGGATTTCCCTTTGTTCCACAGCAGTCAATAAAATTTAGCTCAGACCTTTTTAGCAGCTGATATYGCACTTACCATGGTGGATAATGCTGTGATCCAATAATTTCTGCACCAGTTTAATTGCTGTCTCTCGGTCGGAGGCCTCTTTATGGTCAATCAGCCAGTCGATCAGCTCTTTGGCAACGAAGCAGTTCGGGTATGTCTTGAGGTGGTGCCGCCGATCTTTAATGACCTTTTCTTCATGCAGTCGGAGCCTGGGGATCAAATCACCTTGTGAATATTATTTGCAAAGAACCTTTGTAACTAGCAAGATTGGGACAAGAGTGGAGCAGAGGCACCCACGCCCTGCTCACAAGATGGGCTTTGCAGGTGTTGGGTGGAAGAGGAGGAGACTTGGTCACACGTCCAGCGCTGGCGTCTGACCACCGCGCAATCCGCAGCAACCATTTGTTACAACTTTAAACCCCATACTTGGAAAAACTGGTTTTCTGCCCAGTGGAAAAGATTAAAAAATGAAGAACAGCACAGAATACTAAGCCCATTAAAATACTTCCTGTAGGTCAATTAAACTGTCAATAATTTGGAATTAATTTTCCCACATTACCACTAATACGTTCCATGTTACTCTTTTATTTTGCGGTGTCACTGCGGTAGGTTTTTTTTTTTTTGGTTAATCATCTCATTCATTTCTTTAGCTGTAGTTTATTCCTTGCTTGGGTAACTGCATTTTGCCTCCAGCTGCACAACAAGCGTAGCATTTATGATTTAAAATTCAGGCGCAAAGCTGTTCCAACACAATGTTATCATCTAGCACAAAAAAGTTGCCTCCTTCTCCAAATAAAGGAGAACTGATTTCTCACGTAGGGAACTGTTGGTAAATGCTATCTATCTGCCAAATCTCCCCCATCATCTTGAAAGCAAGTTGGTTGGTTGGTTTTGAGATGCTTGGGTCAGAATGCAAGATCCTGATTAGGGTACTACCTTGTTAGTAAAGGTTCTGGGGTTCTGCATCTTTATTTTCAGCCATTTTTTKCCAAATAAACAAAATGAGTAATATTATCAATAAATTAAAGGATCGAGGCTTTTCAAAGTTTTTTAAAGTTTTCTGCTTTCTTCTTTCCGTTTTAATTAATAATTTTAATAATTCTGGTTTTGTAGTGCCATGTCTATACAACAGTTCTGAAGAAAGCATGAGCCACAACACTTGGGCTCCTATCACAAACACAAATATTGTCATTCATTTCCAAGTGGCCAGGATCCTACCTTGTAAACACTCTCACTGACTTAAAGAAGTTCTGAGTAATGCTAGAATAATTGTAGGGGTACAACTATCTCTATTTTCTAGAGAGGGAGATAGCGCAGAAGGGCATTAACATGACCCTCAAGAATCACAGAGCAGGAGTCCAACCAATTTTCCTCTCAATGCGATTCCAGTATGAAACAATTGCTTTAGAATCAGAGAATGGGAAAATATTTGGCTGGAATCAGTGAAGAAAATATTATTAGGGCATTAGACAAGGCTTACGTAGGCTTCTACCTAAAAATAGTAGCAAAGCAATGTTTTTGTTTTGCAGCATTTAGCCTTGAACTACACTGGAATGGCCAATCTGTGATACAAATTCAAAACAAGCTTTGCAAACATCATAAAAAAATGAAGACTTTTATATTAAAATACTGATAAATCAGATTAGTATTCTGGAAAGAAGTGCTGGTAAATATCCCATGCATTGTGAAATTCTCTGAGCTAAAATACCTTTGCTTAAAGCATATTTTCCAGATGTGCTCTAACAGCTGTTGCCGTACTTAAAAAGAAAAGCCTACACAGTTTTAATTATAGAACACACAGTTATCAGTATGTCTGACTGAGCTTTACATTTAAAATATATTCCAGGTTCTGTTAATGTTTAACCAGTTTTCTGTCACACAATAATCTGCAAGAACAAAAATATGAAAAGAGCGTGTAATACATATGCAGATGGCTCGACCCAGCTTTCAGTCATCAGTGTAAGTCTAAATGGATGGAGTTCATCTGATACAAGAGGGAAACCCGATTCTATGAAATTTTTGTCCAAACATCACGTAGGAGTGTGCCGGGACTGGTCTGGCATTCCACAAACAAGCCAGTAGCCAAGAGCCCCAGAAATGCATATTTATATCTTAAATTCTGACTGAAGGTTTCCCTGCAGTTGGTGGGCTTATAAATATTTCAAGTTCTCTGTCATGTCAAAAAACACGGGTTGCCACTACAACCTTTTTCGTCACTCAGAGCATTTGTAGGTTGTCTCTATATACCTTTTTGCCTATATTCATAAAAATCATAGAAATTTCATTATATCTTAATTATCTCCACCCACTTGCTAAAGTGGGTCCAAATTTGCTAAGAGGTTACAAAATCATGAAGTCAAACAGAGCATGACCACATAAGCCTCCAGAAACCTGAAAAATCAAATTTATCCACAATTTCCAAATGGAAGTGGGAACTTTTTCTGCAGTCTATAGCAATTGCATCCATACTGAATTATGTCCAGGCTAATTTATGGAATAAAGAACAGAAAGGGAATTCAGATTCTTTCCCTGGTGGTATATGCTGTTCTCTCTGTCAGGGCTCCCTTTTACCTCTACAAACCTGCTAAAAATCAAACTGTATGCAGAAATAGCTCAATAAATTGAAATTGTACCTAGTGTAAACTACAAATATAAAAGCCTCAGGTAAAGTTATTGAGCATATATTGCAGTATGCAAACCAGAAGTTTCAGTGGGAAATCTAAAAATGTGTCCATGTTCAGAAATATTTATCAGGAGCCAAATCAAATGGGATAAAAAGGAAAAAAATGTAGTGATGAATGCAATTATACACTGCTCAAGTGAAGTGGTAAATTCTTTATCCCCTGTCATTGGGAAACAGGTTTCTCACCATAAGACCTTCATGTTTTCCCTTTAAGTAATGTTAAGCTCTTTTTGTCAGCTAGTCTGCATGATGACTGCAAAAGACCTAACTTGACACCAGCTTCTCTCGCTAGAAGAAGTTTTTCTCAAGAGCAGCTTAGGAGAATTAGCCCACTGATAAACCCTGACCAGTTTGAGGGGAGAAGGGGGAGAAGAGAGAGGGCGAACAACAAGGGGTGATGGGGGGACACCTGGATTCAACAAGCCTTTGAAAAGTTCTCCTTCTTTCTACAACTTAATAGCTTAACACAAGAAAACAATCTTGTGTGCACCAGTACATCATCCGTATGTAATTCCATATATTATTCAAGATTACCTGCCAGATTTGGCTCTTGGGGCCACAGTGTCCCCTACCTGCAGAAAACAACGTGAGAACTAAAGCGTCTGAGCAATTGGCTGTGAACTGTAACAGGCATATGCAACCCTTTAATATTTATTTATAAATTGATATCCATGGCTCTTATTCATGCTTACAACAAACAAAGACAGTCTGTATTTGCATGCGTGCATGCCAGAACAGTTTTCTTGGGGGCTTGTCTAAACAGGAGTTGCTCCTAATTAACAACATGTAGGGACTCTTGCTCCAGAGAGAAGTGCCTTCCCTCTGCGTGGCATGGACCGGGCTAACCCGGAACACTCTGCTCCTGTTTTGCAGTAAACGTGTTCAAAGTTAATCAGGAGCAATGTTATTTGGTGAGACGCCGTTAAGCATTTTCTTTGCCAACTGTCAGAAAAGTCATGATAATGGAAAAATCAAGATCTTTACCTAGGAATGAAGAATCAGAAACGAGCTTGGGAAGAAATCGCTCTCGCAGCTACATGAAAGTTGCATTTTGTTATCCACCAGGGAAATTACACATTTTGAAGTTTCTTGCATCTTTTTCTGAACCAATGGGTAAGGATTTTACAAAGGCAGTGCCTGCACAAGAGTCTAGCTTTCCTTTTAAGCCTCAGAAAAGGCCAGCACGCTGGCTGAAGACAGTAATGATGTCACTGGACCAAGGTCCAAATCTCTCACCCAGCTATTTCCCTGTATTGAGTCTAGTAGTTTGTGCTTGGCTAACATAGATCTTGCAGAACACTATCCGGTCCTGATTTCTATGCGTGAAAAGACAAAAAGCCTCCTGCTCCTCTTGGTAATTTTCTGAATAATTCATCTACCATTCCCTAGTACATCCTATACAGTCCCTATGTTTATCCTAGCAAGGCTCAGTAAAAATGTGCAGGGAACAGGTTGGTTCCGGACACTCGACAGGCAACATGGTATGAAGACTTCCATATTGTGCTCCACTCGTTCACCTCTTTTAACCAGTGAGATACCTTCCTGAAGCAATCATACAGACACACACATATGCATACATATATATATGATATATGTGTATATATATGTGCATACATATTTGTGTATATATGGTATATACAAATATATCATATATATACAAACGATATATATAGTTTGTATTCTATATATTTGTATATATCCTAGATCATGATGTATATCATATATGTTATACATATGTATATATAGCATATATATCACAGAATATATCATTATAGAACGTCCTTTTTTTTTTTTAATCGAAGAACAAAACGTCAGTGAAGGGACCATTTAAAATGGAGGTTCTCAGCAGAATTTACTAATTACTGAACAATATACACTGATGTTGTAATTAGTCATGGCACGAAGCACGTCCTGCCCCAGAGTGCTCAACCGCGCTGATGAGTTCCAGCATGCTCGCGGTTTACTGCTGCGTTACACCTCGCTTTAGCATATGCCCCTGGTTTCAGTGATTATCCCAGCCTGAGTACTGCCAGTCAGCATGCACTGAACTACTACAGTTCCATCACCTTAAGGTAAACTCTGAGCAAAACCATATTAGAACCCTTGAAAATTAACAGCAATATGCAGAGGGGAAAAGCATTGCAGGTGGTTTCTGCCATCTTCAAATTCATTCACAAGTTTCATATATTTGGAACTTCTGTCACAGAAGGATTTACTTATTTCCAAGTAAAGCAAGCCACGACATCCTTTGTGACAAAAATATATGGACTGAAAAAAATATGTTGCCGAAGATGAGGACAATTCATGGTGGCTAAGGACCACAGGTTTTCCACACCTCTTCTCAAGGGACATCATACGTGCTCCACTGGCAGGCAAAATTGCCCCTTTCTGTTGGAAACAGAACAGTTTTGTATCCTGCCGGAGGTCACAAAGTTTGGCTGTTTTCTGAACGTAAGCGTATGACCTGTCTACAGCACAGTAGACAGGCATCTTACTAAAAGATGGCATTTTTCAAAGTGTCTCAGTGACTTAGAAGCATAATTCCCACTGAAGATTAAAACTCACAGGTCAGCTGCAGACCCAATTAATTACGAAATCTGTGAGCATATGGCGATGTTTGTGTACATATACACACCCAGGAAAATACAGAACTACATGAAATGTCCTTTACACTAAACTTTTGCCTTTGCACTGTCAGCAAAAAAAAAAAAAAATAGGTCAGTGACAATATAAACTTTGTACACAGAGGCGACGGTGAAGGTACTCTGCAAAGGCAATGTGCATTGCTGGGACAAGCATTTCCAGCCAGGCTTGCCAAGTCTCAGCTGAAGTGTCAGCGGTTCGCTGCTGCCTGTTCCTCTTTCTATTTATGCTTCAGCTCTGCAATCACTTAGTTCTGTTACTTGATATTCACTGGAGCCAAAATACCCTTTAAAACATGGGGTCGTACTGGAAATAGGATGAAGATATTTCTGTCCTGGTAGCTGTGGCAGAGAAGGAATTCTACCATCTGAAATAGGGGTAGACAGGGTGTCTTCAAAGCAGCTCCTGATATCAGTTCTCATCACTGTGTTTATCTCCATTTTTTTGCCCACAGTCATGTAGTCAACGTGAGGAGATGCCAGAACGCAGAGCCAGATACAGAGATTTCAGATAAACCATCTCTTGGTGCGCTGCGGAGGAAAGCCTAAAGCTTCTAATGATGATTCACCAGCGCCCTTGGGGCTTTAAATAAAACACTGGGGCTGCCTCTTTTATTAAGTCCTTTTTTATAAATTCAGAAAGTAATAAGGTCACTGAGCCTGCGACCGAGCATGCACAGGGACATCCCCAATGCTCCTAACACCTTACTAACACTGGCAGGGGTCAAAGCAAGCTCTGGGGAACAGACACAGGCATGGCTCAGGGTCTAGGATGAAATCAAAATGACATCTCTTGGAGACACTATTTCAGCCCACAAATTCCTGCCAGAAATTCAGACCCACAGCCTCCCTTGTGAGTACTCTAGACTGCAGAGGAAATTAGATCTGTGTGTTTGTATCAATCTGTCATAAAACTAGAGACCACTGGCAAAACCAAAGTTTGGATTTTTAAACCTCAAAAGTGTATAATCTGAGCCTGCATCTGGTCTTCATTTAAAACAACACAGCATAATGTTGTTGATCTGGTGAAACAGTGAATGTAAATAGGATCTTTAGATAGCTTTTATATCAAGTTTTGGAATGTTTATGTTGGCATTTTTCTAGGGTTTGACCCTGTAAGGGAAAGGAACGTGTTCAGGTGATTGCTGACTCGCCTCCACTTTTCTTTTTGGGCTGTGATATACCCACGTGTGAGGGTAATCTAACTGTATCACCAAATCAGAACAATATTTGTTCATCTCTCTTTTTCAAGAAGCAGGAAAATTCAGTATCTTGCAAGGTTACAGATCTAACGACACTTTCTCCTCATGTCCACAGGAAGCTGTCAAGTGGCTAATCTCCCTGCCTGCCAAGCCAGTTCATTTTCATTTCACTTTTAATCAAAATCTGTACAAACATGAATAGTACTTCCAACTGCCTGCGTACTTGAACCTTGACAGCTTCTGTCTCGCTGGGAAGTATAAAACCAGGTTTTACAAAGACGAAAACACAAAATGTAGGCAAGTTATTATTTCACCTGCCCCTTGTCATACGGAAAGTGGAAGTCTGCTGTCTCGCTCCGGCTGTTTGCTTTCTGGGCTGAAGCTGTCAGAACTCAGGAACTCACAGTTCTCCTCCTCTATAAGGAAGTCAAATATAATTGTGCTTCTTACTCATGTGTATGGATGAGCTGGGATGCACACGTGGGATGAATGCATGCAGGTCAAGGTCTATGTGATACTACTATGTGGATCCCCAAAAGAACCAATGTAGTTTTCACTGAAGAACAAGCCATCTTTGCTTATGTCCATCAACTAGGTTTTATTCACATTAATTTTCTGTGCCTCCATTGCAAGGATATTCTTAGGCCTACTAAATCAGTAAGTACTGTGGGGACTAACTTTCTTGGGGATGTCTTTCCAAATCTAAATGGAAGAATTCTACCAAAACCCACTGAAATTTCAAAGTGCAGACCAGAAACCATAGGACAACTGTTGTTACAGACCTCCCTTAACTGGATTAACACAGTAGCCAAAAGCCCACCAATTCTCATGGACTTATGCTGAAAATCACTGTCAGTAAAGGAAGCATTTTACAGATAGAAAACTGAGGAAGGAGTGGTGTAAGTCTCATGGGAGGCCAGTGAAAACCAATGAAATTTGTGTCAGGGAGCACAGACCTGTTATCTCAGTAACATGTCTGGGAGAGGTGAATGTTCCTCTGAAATGCTAAACAGGCTAAATGGGCAAATATGGATCAAACAGCCCAAGCCCTATTGCTACAGCTATTCCTGCTAGCACTGCCATCCAGGAACCTGGAGAGACAGACCGGGAACTGGGGAATAGGTGCTGGACTACAGGTCTGCGTCACTGAGTAAAGAAGAGGGGCTCCAGTAAGGACACAAGGGTCTGTGGGTACCTGCTGTGTGACAACCACTCTCTTGGATGCACGTTGCATCCCAAGGGGGTAGGGGAGCCAAAAAAAGCTACAGGCTGAGGTCCCTTATGCGCCAAGGCTGACATCTCTTTTACACTTATGCACAGGGAAAAGCTGAGTATGACCTTGCTACGCTCTTGCACTGCATGCAGCAAGTTTCAGACCTAAGGAACGAGGAGGTCTTTCCACCCACCCATCTCCCAGTGCATCTGGGGAAGAGCAGATCCATAAGACCCAGAAAGCACTGCAGTACTGAACAGGTTTGCACTGCAAACAGTAAAAGGTGTTGTAATCTGCCAGAGGTAACCCAAGAAATCCATGGGAGAACTGAAGTTAGCCAAGTGTAGTTGTGATAGTTCTCCCACCCTGTCAATGAGTGACAAATAGTTTTGCTGAGACGTTTTATGGCTTTGGGTAACCCCTGATCTCAAAGTCCTTCCAGGCACGGCTGCTCTCAGCCTGAGCACCACAGACCTGCAGGAGATCTTCTCCCCGATATTTTATGCTCCTCAGAGGGGCACCAACTGTTTGCACTCCTTTCAGCAGTCCTTGGCAACCCTGCTGAAAGCAAGAAAAAAAATTTCTGCTTTCATCATTAATAATACATCATACTGCAGTAATATCTCACTTGCTTTTAGCAATTCTTTTCCAACTCTACACAAAACTCTTAACCAATTACTGTGCTGCGTAATCATGAACGTCATTAAGCACAAATAGCCAGTACCTGACAGGTAATAAAATGAGTAATAAAATACTTAGTGCTATGTACTATTGCTAACAAACCAAATTCTATTTTGAGGCTATGGTTCAAGACTTCTTACTCACTTCCAACAAATACGTAGGTTCATCTTAAAATGAGCATAGATGCAATACTCTTTCAATATACAGTATGTTGTATTAAAACCATCACACTTTGTTTATCTCTTCCCATTCTAAATGAATAGCTTCCTTTTTTTCATGTTTAGTATAACTGCATTACTGGGCTTTATTTTTATTTTGAAGRAAGCTGTGAAAGCAGCAAGTGAAAAAATACTGACTAGAAAAGGCACTCTRTATTGAATTTCTTTAAATAAAAAAATAATCTTACCATATTTTGGCACTGATTCATCCTTTTTTTTACCTCCTACGGCTGGCAATACCGCAATATGCAGGATGTTACACTGACAGAAGACATGATTCAAAAGAGTTCTTTCCACTGTATTCCAGAAGTCTATTGAAATCCAGTGGTTCACCACTGAATTATAAAATAAAACTGGAACTGATGCAAATTTTTAAATGCTGAAAGTGATGATCCATTTGACTGGATCACCTAGAGGTGATTAAATTGTTAGTGGATGACCTTCACAGTGCAAAAATAGAAATGGAGGAACAGGTAAGACTATAAAATGCAAGGCTGTGCACTAACAACAAAATGCTCTGGTGAAAACTCAGAACTTGGATGCTGAAAGCAACCAAGAGTAAGAAATAGCTGAATATGTAGTACCTAAACTTTCACTGACTACAGGCTATCAACAAGCTGAGACCACACAAAAACCAAAGGCAATCTTAGTACTAACTGAGATGTTTCCAGAAACGATGGGAAATCCAGTTGTTCATGTCACTGTATATGATACTACAGGACATCATCTAAATATTGTGCTGTTCATGCACGATATTCAAGAACGATCAGCTCAAAGAGACGCAATGAAGCAGCACTACGCTGGTATGAGAAATGATGAGCCAGTCTCATGAGCAGAGAGAAAGATACTRTCTTAGGAGTCTAGCCTTATCTAAACAAAAAGTGAGAGGAACAGAATTGTTGTCTATAATCTTTCAGGTGAGTTAAAAGCAGAGTGCAAGAAAAGCTATTTAAGTGATGCTGAGGGATCCTAAGGTAAAAATTAGACAAAGTTTTGGAGCAAAATTTTCTAATTGTTACTTGAGACAAGTACTTAAATAACTTTTACAGAACTGTATTAAATATACTAAAGGATTATGTGTTATAATATGCTGCAGAAGACCTTCCAGTCCCATGTTTTGTAATTACATGATTTACACTGATATCTATGAACAACCTTGGGAATACTACAGGGAGGAAGAATATCAGCAGTTGGTTTTGAATGCACTATACCAGGACTCACAGCCTTTCTAAAGTCCTGTTTCATGTCAGCTGCAAAAAAGAAAAGTTCAAGTACCGCCTATATTAAGAATTTGGTGTTTACATTAAGGCTTTTATTAAAAGTGGGTATGCAGATATACAGACCTTCTTCATGTGCTTGCCAAAGCACAGGAGAGACGTCCGTATTTGTGAGCATGCTTCCTTGCTTTTGCAACAGGGTATTACTGGGTTTTCATTTTTACTGTGCAAGCATACAATACTCCTTACGTGGCTGATTGGAAGAATAGGTAGYTGACTGGCCTGTCATTATGATACAGTCAACACCAAACTAGTGGCAAGTTTTCCTCCAATGTCTGAGGGAAATCCTACAACCTTTGCGACATACAACTGTGTCAAAAAATGGCTGGGGATCTGCTGTGAGGAAACCCCATCAGTTGGCTAGCAGCATGCATAGGGGCCAAGGGTCTGGTCTGCTCCCTGCTAAATCAAAGCATAGAAGCCAGGAGGAGCTGCAATGGCAGAGGATCCCTCTGCCAGCTCCGTGGCCCAATTCTGCATTTTACCCTTGGGTGAAGTCTCTACAAGTCTGTACTCAGTTGGCTTTCCTGACTCCACGTGCAACACCCACTCATCCCGCTGAGACCCAAATCACCAGGTTTGCAGGAACCTCCAGCCCCTCATCTGAGATCTTGTGAAGCTACCACGAAGAACCTGACTATATAGTCATAGTCACCCTGGTCTTTTTAAGCCTGGAATCTATCTAATTTTATATAGTGGCACATGATTTTTTTAAACTTGTATTTATTGAAATAATACAGAGTATGTAATTATTAAAGTAAATAACTCAAAACAGGATAGAAGCCTAAATAGACTCATGTTACAGCCTTTTTCAGTTCCCTTAAGTTGTCATGTTTGCTTAAGAAAAACATTGCTTTGAGTGTAAAATATAAGCCAGTATGACCTTCACAGCCAGCTGGAGGTAACAAATCAGTATAAWCCTAATTAACATTCTGCTCGTTTATATATGTTTTTCTTAAAGAGAAATTTGTAACATCCAATAAGGTTTCACTGCGAGTGCCAAATGAAAAATAAGAAATTAATCACCATCTACAGAGAAAAGCTGAAAAATGTCTTGGAAAGCTATTGATTGCCCCAAACTACACTGAATGCGTTCCAAACGCATCTATGCCAAATGGTAACAATGATTTTACTCAACAACTCTGCAACATAACACTACTGTATTCATTTTTTAAACACAGAAGGGACTGCTCTCTGACCCAAATGTTTTAATGATAAAGAACCATCCTATCTGCTTTAAATCTCTTTATCTAAGTCATACAAACACGTAGCATGAAGAATTATGGTATATGAATTTAAGGGGATTACTCAGTGGCATGAAGTTACTCACTGCTTAAATTCTGGCAGGCTAATGAAGAACTTTATCATGAAGGAAAAAGTATTAATAAAAATCCTAGTTAAAGACTAATACTATTTAAATGATTTTATTTTTGCAAAAATCTAGCCTAGRGATGGTTTCTTTCCATGAGCTCAGCATTTTTCTACATCTGATATATGACATGAACAGATACACAACTGCTGCATAACCACTTTTTATGAATAGTTCGTTCTGTCAGGATGCTATCAAGGATCTTGTCTTGTTTGATTAGACCTTGTTAAATGTTCACGAGTAGATGAGCTTTGAAAAGAYAAATATTACAGAAGTGTTCTTCCTCTGCTCTTAAGATTAAATGGAAATTTTCCTTTAAAGTAATAAATAAATCAATAAGGACCCCAGAGAAGTTCTGCTGCTCTACTGAACAGCTTGCTCCCATTGCTGGACCATGCGTTTGCTATTTCTCATTCTAGGCAAAATTCTCTCTCCATACGTGCAGAAAGCTCAGTGAATGGGTATTTATGTGCTCTGACAATAAATTCAAACTGCTTTAATAACTCAGAACACGCACCCTGACCCTTATTCACCAAGTAATGGCATCAGCTTTACATACGATATCAGCCTCAGTTGAATGCTGGCAGACTTAGATCACAACAATATAGTTATGTTTATAGCACACTCCAAACTCTAGGTCAAGCCTGAACTTGAATCCAAAACACATGTTGCACAGACAGTTAGGGATAGGCTTTAGATGGGCAACAGGACAAGAGAAGGTGAGAGGTTAGGGCCTGCACTGTGCCTTTACACAGACTCAGATATTCACCTATCATTCGTGTAAATGGCCCAACACTGTGTGTTAATCCTAAATCCAATTCATTTACTCAAGACGAGCCYTGTCATCACCTGTCCTGAAGAAAGGCTGGATCTGTAGGAGCCTGGGTATGGTTGCTCCTCAGGTGGTGTCAACAAGAACAGTTGGGCAGATGGACCACGGGCACTTCTTGTTGTAGCTACCCAGACATGTGGAGGCATGCTAAAGAGCATGCCAAGGTTTAGCCCATTACTCGCCCTGGCTATCAAAGCACACACAGTGCCAATTAGGTCTTAATTTGAATGTAACTACAAGGAGCTTTCTGAATGCTGAACTATACAAGATTTCACTCCATATGTAAGTAGGCTGTGCATAGATGAACTGCTGAAACTGCAAAAGTTTGTGGCTACTGAAGACATGAAATCTTTGACCAAGTGGCCAACACCTTTCTGTGTCTTCTTCCACAGGTCTATCATTTTCAGAGGTGGAATACTGATATTTTACAGGAAAAGATGTGCTGTGTACAGTCTCCAGCCTGCAAGCAAAATGGCACAATTTCCAGTCCACTGGAACTTTTCCTTAGCCACTATATGTTTAAATAAATTCTTCTCTCCGTGTTTATTGTGCTTCTCCTAAACAGTTTACGCAATCTTTTTTTTCTTCCTCCTTCGTCCCAGTAATGTGTTTCCAAAGCGTACTGTTGTTACTGGCCTCATATAAACTCAGATGTTCCATATTCATCAGAAAAGAAATCARCACAGAGTACAAACATATTTCATGTGAAATTATGTAGGATATGTTGTTTCAGCTGGTGTTGACTTACAGATTTAACAAAAAAAAGTCAAATGAAGTTCTTAATATATTAGTTTGGAGCAGCTCTAGCCCCTCTGTAGCCAAACAAACTGAATGCAAGCAATTATCTTTCAACCACCACTGTTTGATTCATTACAGTAGGCCCAAAGTATAGCACTTGGAAAAAACACCACTTTATAGAAACCTAAAACGATTGGATTTTCCCCCATTATGAAATATTTTTAAAGGATCTAGGCCTTGCAGCATTGCGATAAAGCACAGCGGCATACAAAGAAAGGAATAAATCCCATTGTTTTGTGTGTGTTGAAAGAAATATTATTGTTTTCAAAAAGGTGGATAATGGTTGGGCACATGCCTGATTTAATAATTTCTTTGATCGCATCTGTAAAGGCAAGGGAATATATCTCATTACCTTCCAAATGGATTATCGGATGAGACATGCCCCTCCAAGGGAAGAAAGMGTTAACAGTTCTAATACCTTCTTCCTTCAACGTGGGTCTGAAAATCCACTTTCCACAAGCAAAGTGGAGCTGCAGGACTATGGAAAGCCAGGAATTTATGCACACAAATGAACTCCCCAACTGGGCGCACAGTGTGAGAGGACCTGAGAGCGCTGGATCCGTTTGCTGTATCACCGTGTAGGCAGTCAGAACGGAGGAGCAGGTGGTTACTGTTCCTCTTGTAATGCCAACACGACATAGCCAGCAGGACTCCTGGCACTAATGTGATCTACTGGCCTTCCCRCATGTATTACTCCGTACACTGTCCCCAATCTCTTCTCTATTCTCATCCTTCAAGGACTGATACAAAAMCAGTATGTCCTAAGTATGTGCACTTTGGTTTCTGTCCCCCAAGTTCTTAAGAAATGGATATACAGATAACCTCACAGACACCTTGAAAAGCTCTCTTGGTGGCAGGACGAGTTGCRATGTTGGCATCTCATGAATCTTGCACGATCTGGGGTAAAATCCTGGCCTGACTTAAGWCCGTGTGGTCAAGGGAACCAGGTTCTCACCTTCATGTCTTCATAAAAATCTCAGTTGAAACTGAAAGATTTCAAAAGATCTTGGGCATTCATTTGGAAATGGATACATTTCTCATCCTTAAATTTGCTTGAAAAGCTGGACAATGTGAAAGGAGTGGTACTGTTGACCGCTGCATGCGTTGTACAAATTAACCCAGCTGATTTTGCACTGAAGTATGTTAGGAAGTATTCTGACAAGTCCTCCCACCAGTGCAACTGAGTGGATAATAATCTCTGGTTACCAGCCAGTAACAAAATACTGATAATACCAGCCACCACAGTTTGAAGAAGACATCACACTATGCCTTCATGAAATACAGAGTAATTCAGGTTGGAAGGGACCTCTGGAGGTCATCTGGTCCAACCTATACTGAAAGCATGTCCAGTTAGTACAAGTTGCTCAGGGTCGTGTCCAGGCAAGACTTTAATCTTCGAGCTTCTCTGGGCCCCTATTCCCATTTTTCACTTACCCTCACGGTGAATAATTCCTTCCAAATTTCTAATTAGAAATTCCCTTGCAAATTTTGCCTGCTGCCTCTTGTCCTATTCCTGTGCACCGTGGAGAAGACTCTCTCCCTGTTTCCCTACACCTTCTCACTTAAGTAGTTGTAGCCAGGAGTAAGATCCCCCTGCGTCTTCTCTTCTCTAGGCTGAGCAGACCCAGCCCTCAGCATCTCCTTGTACAYCATGTGCTCCTGGCAAAGGGGTCGAGYGCATCTGTCACATCCAGCCCACCCCCACCCTGAGAGCCAGCCCTCCCTGGGGCTTGTTCCAGTGTGTCAATGCATTTCTTGTATGAAGACACCTTTTTGCTGTCTATTTTAGATCATCGCATAATTTTGCATAAATTAAGGTTGTGATAATAAGCTTTTAATAAACCTTGTTTTATTTCTTTTGTTCAGTGTGCTTTTAAGAACCTACTTTCATCGCCTTGTCTAATTAGACAAGCAGCAGTATGATACCAATGGCTCCTATTATGGAGCCATTTTTCTCGTCACAGAGATCTACTTATTAATTTGACCTCATCTATTTCTACYATTTCCCAAGAGACTTGAAAGGTCTGAGTTTGTCCAAATGCTAATAGTTTTGAAAATACTTTAATTGTCCAAGACAAGTCTTTAGGGGTCTAGCCCCAAATAATTCTCAAATTGTATTTGTAAAATCTGTTTTGGGATTTGTACATGATGATGCTACTCTGAGCTTCTTTGCATCACAACCTTCCTCTGTTTGCACTGACCAAGCAATAAAATAGCAGTTTAAGCTAGGAGTTACTCTTTCTACATCTTAGTAAAAATAAGTTAGTTTCAGCTAGAGGAAAGTGTAAAAGTTAATTACATCCTGARCATCAGGAAACAATTAACAGCTTTCTATTATATCACCCTGATTTCTAAGCTATACAATTATACGCTACTGCAGAAAAGGATGTGTGATTATCAAGAGAAGGATCTTTTCTGCAAAAAAGAAAGGAAATTGTTCCACCGCTGACAATCAGCGCTATAAATAATGCTTAGCTAATATCTTTTCAGAAGTCATTTCCATTATTTGCAATCCTAACCTTGAGTGATGTGTTGGCCATGTGTTGTCAGATTCTCCTCCCAAAGAGGATGAGCGTAAGTGCTGGACTCTGATTCCTCAGACAAGCCCTCACAACTTCAGCTTCCTGTGAATATTCTGCAATACTCATTGGAATTAAATTAAAAATCATTGTTTTTACGAACCATACTGTAATTACGCCTTTGTTTGGTTTGCCTCTTAAATCAGAGCTGAGAATGGCTTGTGAAAACACAAAGGAATACACAGGCTTGCTTTGAGCAGACCCAACACTGAAGACACGAGTAACAATGTGAAGGGCAACAGACACTACATACAAACACTTAACTCCTGCCAATCAACTCATTTGGCCCAACATGCAGGAAAGCGGTGCAAACGCAGAACCAGCAGATTGTACAACAGTTCAGCTGAACACTAATGCAAACATTACGGCAACATGCCCCYTTTGGCAATGGCCCTTAGTGTGAGAAGCAATGAAACAAACCCACATAAACCTCCACAACTCCAGGTCCAAGGCCACTGTGCTAGGCGGCAGCTGTGTTACTGGGGGTGGGAGAATCTTCCCAAACCAGGTAGATTATATAAGATCCATAAAAGATAAATATGATAGTGTTAGTACTGCTTATCAGCAGAAGAACTTTGGTCTCTGCAGATTCCTCGTGCAATGCACCTCCAAGACAGCTATACCKCTCCCTGAGAAAGTCCAAGTTCTGTTCCAAGTTCCTCTTCCCTATTATCTTACACCTAAGGCTTCTTCTATGCACTGTCCTTGACAAATGTCGTCTTGTCTGGCTCTTATCTAGCTGGAATGCTCTTGGAAAGATTTCCACAGCTCTTGATCTCAACAACATTACCCATCTCCCTGATTCCTTCCACTGCCTCCTCCTATTCTGTCACATCAAACTCAGTGTTACCATGCTTATCTTCACTTTCAAGCTCCCATCTTTGCTATCACCACCTCTCAGGTGGTGTTGGCTTTTGCTCTGACCAGCCATTTACTTCCAATTTTGCCATTCGGTTTTAAATCTTCAAGTGAGCATCTTTGTGCTTGCTGCCTTAATACACAGGAGGCACCCCCSCACAAAGAGCCGCAGAGCTGTCCGGATGTAGTCCCCCAAATCCTGTCCAGTATTGCTATGATCTCTACCAAAAACTTGACATCTTAACAGGGGTGGGGCRGGGGAAGACTGGATGAAAGGGGTGAGAAGGGGCTCCTGGACTGGCACAGCTGTACTTTAACATCAGGGTTTGACTCCATGAGAAGCCAATTTCACTGCACGGTCCCCCAGTAAAAGGGGGGACTGTGGAGCTCCTCACCCCAACCCCAGACCAGCTGACCTTACCCCTTGCACTGTCATTGGTGCTAGTTTGACACGACGCTCCCCAGACTGCTCACCATGGGGTCAGACACACACCAACGCAGGGGCACCAGGCCAAGTAGCAGGAGCCCTGGTCCACGGGAGCTGGGCTGCCCTTTTCTGCGGCAGCAGCTAGACACATCGGCTCAACGCCGCTGTAAAACCCACAGCACGACCTACAGTCCCCTGCTTCTCCACAGAAATCAGAAACTCTCATCTGCCTGCAAATCTCTGTGACACAGCTGTGGTAGCCCATGTAATCACCCACACAATTGCAAGGAAATGGAGAATTATGGCCTTGTTATGTAAAAACCAGCTTCTATATTTGCTCTGAATTAGCAAGCCCAATCAGGCATATTTTTTAATTATTCATAAATGCACCTTTGAGATCTGAATGCATTTACTGGATTGAGGCACTGTTAAGAAGCAAACTACGAAGACTGTAAAATTATAGGGCTGATGAYAATTAAGGTAGGGGGTTTGCATTCTGAAGCAGTGCTGTCACATCGGTAGCACTGTGATGTGCTGGTCATACAAATTACATAGTACAAATTTCAAAACATATGAAATGTCAATATTTGTCTTTATTCATGCATAATACCCTGACAAGAGTGCAGAAGTAAAGGAAAAAACCTTGAAAGAGAAATCATCTAGGCAAATTGCAAACACAGTTTCTGTTCCTATCTGGTAAYAACATGTGCATTGGGCATTTAAACTCAACATGATTTTTATAGTCTGTCTTCTACCGGAGCCTGAAGTTTTTTAATGGGAATTCAGAAAATGTTTGACCCATGTTGAGTTTAGGCAAATTAAGCACTGAGGGGGTGGTGAAGCAAACCCAGCAGTGGCTGCAGCCACGGCTCCCTCTCTCCGTCCTTGACCATGCATTTCTGCTGGCTCCCTCACCCCAGTGCTGGCACTGGCCTGACCTCATGCTGAGCCTGTTTAGAAAGTTAATTTTTTCTTATTTGGCTTCAGCTGCTTCAGTTCCCTGAACTTCTGATCCCAGACRAACACCAGTGCGAAGTGTAAGCGAAGCGGTAAGAGCGGGGCAGTAGCAGCCTGCAGTCAGATCTGCTGTATCAGAAAACCACAACCTTAAACTGTAGTTCAGTGACCTGGGATAAGCCAGCACCCATTTCTCCCCCCGTACTTCTTCAGAGAAATCTTTTATGTGGTCATGYGGTAAATCAGTTTATAGAATTGACCCAGCTGAAGTATCAGCCATCCAGTAGCCCTGCTGATCACTTCCCCAGTGCAGGTCACCATATGGTCATGGTCCAGAGATGCTTAAGCCAGTCTGAAGGAGGGGAAGCACAGAGGAGGGAGCCAGRAGGCAGAAACACCTATGTCAGTGTGGGTGCAAGAAAGAGAGGACCACCACTTTCAGTGGCAGTACTAGCTCAAAGTCCTGGCCATCCAAACTATTAGCTCCTCTCCACTTCTCTAGTTCCAGGCATACGTGGATCCCTGCGTAGCTGTACCATGACGAAAAGCCCAGCTGAGGAACAGAGAAACAGAGGTAAGAGAAGCAGACCTGCTGATGATCGCTGCCTGAGGAGGCTCCTTTGGCTTCACAGCTTTCTCTAGAGCCTGAGTGAGCCTGTGACACAGTCTGTGGGTTATCTTTTCCCTTTCTCCATGCTTCCATGCAACTCAATSCTTCAGGGTTTTCAAAAAATAAAGGAGCAAGATTGCACATTATTTTACTTCCACTCCTGCTATATAGCACTCTCCTCGCAGTATAGGCTTAAATATTTTATTTTTCTTTAACTCTGAGATCAGTTTTATTCTTTCTTCTGCAAGGAACAAAAGCATATTCACAATACAGTCATTTCTCTTTAAGGTCACAAGAAAAAATGTGGGATTCAAGGGAAAGGTCAAATCTGCAAACAGTTAAAAAAATTTTTAAAAATTAAAAGTCATGAATGTTGTTGATATTTATGAAATTGATTAAAAATCCCTTCTCAACTTTCCTTCTGCTAGCTAGTGGAGGCAAACTGCCTTTGTAAATCTGTCTCTCCATTCTATTATAACACCAATAGTCTTAGCTGAATCAGTGTAACTAAGGACCCTATGAGCCTGTGTTCAAATAGGTTTAAGCTGTATTTAATTACAGTGGTTTATACGTTAAAATTGTTTAAAATATATGGTTTGTATGTCCTGCTCTTACTTAAGAAAAAAAAGACAACAATTCATGACTAACATGTGAAGAGCAYCCTTTACTCAACGAACGCCAGTGGTTCTGCCGAGACCTGAAGCTTTGCAGTTTCTGTCTTTATTAACCTTTAGAGCCTCGATGCAGTTTTTTCTTCAGGGACCAGGTACACGAACCAAACCTGCTTAGCTCTTGCTTCTTACCCAGCCTTTCATCCCCAGTCCTTCATCAGTTTAATCTCTTCCCACAAAAGTTTATTTTGAGGAGATGACTGGCCTTGAACACAGGAGTAAAGTATCCTTCAGTTAGCAAAAAGACTCACACAAGCCTGCTCTGCCAGGAAGAAAGAGGCAAAGCAGTAACACAACCACAATACAAAGGTTATGAAAATAAAATCCGAATAAGTGGCAAGAAAGGTAGAAGGGCCCAGAGCCTCAGGAGGGAATGTCTGTTTCTGAGAGCAGACCCTAAGCCAAGAGCTACCACCCAAGCCAGCACTCAGTGCCTGGACACTTAGTGATGGGGATGAAGAAGTCTATGTCAGGAACTTAGCTGGACTGCATGCGGAGAGGCTAACGTTTGCTGCTGTGACAATATCCTTCACTTTCTGAAGTTTTACATCACAGAAAGCACTGAAATTCTTTAAGTTTTACACTTCAAAAAGTACTGGAGTCTACAGATATAAGAAATATCTCAATGAAAAGGAGATGCACTCGTTCCTCCCTAGTCTTTGTCCATTTATCCCACAGTGAAAGCTGGTTGACCTCTACCGGCTTTCAGTCTGGTCTCTCACTCTACMGATGTGACTTTGGAGGGAGAAAAGAGCTGATCCTTTCCTGAACACGGTACCCAGAGCTCCCCACCCATCCCTGCACACACAGTATCACCTCTGCATCTCCACACTTGGGAGGTATTTTTCTCTGCACTTTCGGGATGCCACTCTTGGGCTCGGTGTCTGACCTCCCGGACCAGAAATCCCAATCCTGGCAGAGTCCCACTTTGGTTCCCCAAGTCTGGCRGCTTCACAAAGACCCTCCCTCACTGGCCAGAGCCCGCTACTGCTGCAAGAAACCATTACCAATTGCAGCCAAGATTTGTGTTGCAAGAGCTTTATTTTTCTTCAGAGCATACAGTGCCTGCCTCTGCCAGGACTTCACAAATAGCWCAAATTCCCAGGCGCTATCGCTACACAAATAGTAAATAATAATGACAAGTGATAGGAGGACTCCTCTGTCATGGTGCCAGCCTATGGCCGCTGTCCCCACAGGAGCAGGGATGGTATAGTAAATGCAAAGCTAGATTGCTTTTGGCACATTAATTCTGCCTTCCCTGCACAAGCATCAACATCAAAACAGTTTCCTTCACCTGTTGTTGGGCAGCTCCTCTAACATAAAATAAATAAAAAATGTTCTTGCACATGCGAAACACATCCAGGATCCTTTGCTTGCCTGCTGATCTCTGCTAACCTGAGACAAAAGTTAATGATTGACTCCATCTGGAATGGAATACATAAAATATACAGCACAAACCACTCGTACAACATCCGCCTTCTTGTGTACATAGCGAAAGAGCGATCACTATTTGCACATGCGTTGTTAACTACTTGATCTCTGAGTTGTGCTTCAGGAAAGCTGCTGACGGGAATGACTGAATTATTAAAAGGCATAGCTTAAAGGAAAGAACTGAGCAAACAAAAGCCTTAAGTCTTGATTTCTAGAAATGTTGAATAGCCACAGATTTTACTGGAGGACATGAGAAATTGAGATTCCTGGTCCAGGAATCACACACACACACACACACACACGCACATGGGACTTGATGTCATTAAAATTAGTACAAATGGGCAAGATTGAAACACATTAGAAGGTTCATCAGGTATCAAAGATTCTAGAAAAAATGAACATATACATTTGAGAAACATGCTTTTTATAAAATTAAAATAATTTATATTAATTAAAATATATAATTGAAAGTGACGTGATAGGGTAGGTTAATGGGAAACTTCTTGATTTCAGAGCACTTCATTATGCAGCTTTACCCACCTCCACTTTGAAACCTTTTCTTTCAGTGTATTACTCTGGTGGAACCCCACAGAGAAGATCTTGCCAATTTTTTGGTTGCTTGATTTTGGAAAACAAATTAATAAAAGTGAAACTGTTTGGAGAGCGATTTCTGGAGCATTCTGCTCCACAAAGATCTGATGATATAATCTCCTGTGTCCTATCCACCCTGAAGAAGTCAGCAGACAAGAGCCTTCTCAAGGGAGACAACTGAAAACTATTTTTTCAGGGTTAGTTTTGAGCCTGATCTTGGCTAAGGGAAATGCAACCACTGGTGGAGAACTGAGGAGGTTGCAAGAACAAGGCACAGGGGGTAGAAAAACACATCATCCCTTTAGGTGGAAGTACAATATTGTATTGGCTTAGGCAGATTACAAAATCTCATCTTAATGAATTTTGCCTCTATAAATGGCATATACATTTGTTTAATATCTGAAGATCAGTCAGGACACAACTTGAGAGGAAGTGACCTCTAGGCAATTCTATATCTCAAATCCTTATGTTCCTTCTAGTGTGTAAGCTTACATAGTTGTCGTAGCGTATCACTAGAGTGCTAATATACTTTCAAACACAGTGATAGCATTTAATAAATTATGTAACTATATGGTTAATATATTTCTATATTATAGCAATACATTAACGCCAAGACGCTCTTGATCACATATCTCTAGAAACTGTTATTGTTATGTGCCCTGGGTTCTTTGTACCTTAGAGTGCCAATGAAGTTTTGAACCCTACCACTGTGAARAAGGTTGACTATTTATTGCTCAGACTAATAAAAAAATTTATGGACCTGTATGTGCTATCATCCTTCAGAAGTTAATGACTCTGAAAGTTATGCACTGCAATATGTTAAGAAGTTTTCTTAAAGTGATAATCTTCCTGAAATGAGACCTTTGGAAGATGAGTGAAAACTGGTTTTGACTTGTCTTGCAGCTTCAAAATATATAGCTGTTTACTATGTAAAACCTCTTTTGTAAGATGAAACTCAAATACAAACTCTGATAAAAAGGCAAACAAATTTCTCTTGAACCGTATCTTGCATTTTGTCTCTTCCGAAAGAAAGAAAAATTTGTAAGAAACATGCTTCATATTTCCCTAAGCAGAAAGAAAGAAGATGCTGAATTATAAGAACTGTTCTATCAAAATCACTGGCTCATCTAACAAGTGTCCTAATTATTTACTCAACTATTTAACAGAAGTGTGAATGGGGAAAGATTCTTGTGAAGGCTGGTGATAAAGAGGTATCCAAAAGTCTGCAGAGACATTAAATATCATTCAAGTTACACCTACTACAGAGAACTGCGCCATATATACAATGGCAATTTCTGATTTAAAAAAAATATATGCTTTTTTAATATTGCTGTTTGGTCAATTGAAGCCTGAAGGCATCCTGAATGACTAGGCATGTTTTCTGCAAGAAATGAGGGACTCTTGGAAGATATACCAGATTTCAGCGACAATCTGGCATCAAGAAACAATGAGCAGACAAGGAAGATTTCAGATACCCCTGACTTGTAAGACAGGCAGCCAGCAGGTACATCAAAACATGCTCATTGAAACCGCTTTCTGTTGCCAGAGGCAAGATCAGCTCTAAGTTAATGCTCAAACCCAGAGATACTTTAATCCTTCCGCCAAACAGTGCTGAAACGAGCACTATTGCCTTCGATCGGGAGGGAAATGAGTTTGGAATTGCCCTGCTTCCGATAAAACTCTTATCGACTTCAGTAGTTCCGTCATAGGTTCCCGCTGTTATGCTTCCAACGATGACTATCCAAAGCACTAAGGCTGTGACGCCTTCCTTCAGGCACACCCAGCCAGACCAAGGCAGCTCAGGGACACTCGCCTCCCCAGGGCTGTCCCCAGGCAGGTGTTTGCAGGCAGGGACGTAGCAGGGTGGAGGCTTTGAAGGGCTCTCCCCGTCCCAAGGAAGCCCATGATCCTCTCGAGCACAGCTCGCAGTTGCTTCAGGAGACAGGTCCATACTCACCACTTGTAACTGATGGAGCCTTTTAAAGGCAGCTCTGCTGCAGCCATCCTCAGAAGAAAGAGTTCACCACTTAACAGCTATACAGTCTCTGAAACTCTGAAACTCTACAGTCTCTGAAACAGAGGGAAGAGCTGGGTTTTCGGGTGGTTGGAGCTGTCAGGCAGCCAGAGCCCCAGCAGTTTGTCCTTGCAGGGCTGTTGGTGTCTGGAAAGCCCGCAGCTGGATTGTGCCCACCCCAGCTCTCGCCTTGCTCTTCCTAGTCTTCTGCATGGCCGCGAGAAGCTGCAAAGGTCTGTCCTGAAGTGCCACACTGCTGAGATCTCCTGCTTTGTTTCATGGCTGTCAGCTTGATAATTAAAAGGCCAAACTTCAGAAGTCCTCACTTTAAAAAATACATTCCCATTAACCAAAAGTAAGAGTTAGTTAGGTATTCGCTCAGCCAGCTACTGGGGTTAGAGGCAGAGGACACTACTGGATGTAAAATTTTACCATGTTGGCTAAAATGTAGCTCAAGGTCCTGTTTCTTTTTCCATAAATCACCCCATCTATGGACCAGGATTTACATTGTGGCCTCATCTCCCACAAACTGCTCACGACCGAAGCTGGTGGGTGCAAGCCCCTCAGTGCCAGCACGTGCCAGCAGCCAGCTCCCCGGGTGCCAGCAGACGTAGCACACACCATGGCAGAGGCTCCTGACCTCGCAAAGGAGAAACACAGATCACGAGCAACCGAGGGACAGTAACAAGGAGAAGGAAAAAACTCTTTGGCCTCCTCCTCTCCCTCCCCTAGCAGCGTGCACTTGCCTGGAGAGGGGAAGGGGGCACAGGGCTTCCATCCCCACCGCCGGCACTGCCTGTGTGCAAAGCCAGGCTCGCCGAGGGGCTGCTCAGATGACTTCAGGCCTCGCTGCATGAGGAGGTCCCTGCCAGAGAGGGACAGATGTGCAATAAACAGGCCACAGGAACGGGGGCTATGAGGCAATGCGTGAGGTTGGGGTGAGACAGACAACAGGAACTCTGTAAGGAATTTAAATCAGGCAGCTCTCATAAGTATTTGAGTTGAGACACACGTGCTGTTTGGTCTAGTACAAGAGTGCTTTAAATACCTACATTTAGTTGGGTTTGTGTAAGCAACACCATGCTCACAGTTTCATTTTACACTTTTACTCCTAAGTTATGCGTCCATCTCGCAGTATGCAACACTTGCTCCTATGCACTTTCACCCAAATACACACATATCACCTGTCTGGCTGCATCACTCCCGCTGAGGGCTTATCTTGCATTTGTAAGCATCACTAAGAATAGAGTACAGTATGTTTCCTTGAGTGCATGTGTGTGCTGGTTTTCTATCATCTGTTTGCCTGCTCCAAAGGCTGCTGAGATAGCCTGTCTTTGATCCTGAAAACCCTCCACGTTTTCATTTAGCCTTAACAATTATACACTTATCTTGGACAGGAAAAGGGAAACTTTAAATGCAGGCTTGGCTAAAACTTGTCTACCGGCCAGTTTTCTATCGCATATTTTGTGGCTTCTATTGTCTGGAAAACTGAAGAAAACTAACCCTTTGCATAGAGTATCCCAACAGAGAAACAGCACAAAGCTAACAAAAAATTGGGGGAAGAGAGACAATTTTGGGTGCAGTTTCACAAGACGGTTCCAGCTGACCCAACAGCTTACTGCTCCCAGCTTACTGGGAGATCTCGCTTCTTCTCCACCACCTCCTCTTCTTGCTCCTGGCTCCACATTCCCACCACCTGTCTTCTGTGCGTTCTGGCAGTCAGCAGATCAGAAAACTACCCTACCCACCGGATCGCCACATTGGATCTGCTCCCAAGAAGTGCAAGAAGCAMACGAGCAGGCACAAGGGAGGAGATGGAACTACACAGCTGGGAGTGGGGAGTAGGAACAGGGTCAGGGGGAGAGCGGATCTCCCTGTTCAGCAGTAGCTAGACATTATGCAGGCTGAGTTGTTCATGAAACCACAGTTCAAAGAGATCTAGGCCACTTTCTACAGATTTGCAAAGGAATGTCCATAGGAAACTTCATGGGATGGGGAACAATTATTTTGTATCTGTAGATCATCCTGCCCAAAAATAGCACCATGTTTCATTACCTTAATAAATAAGATGACAAATGTCACCCTTGATTGTGAGACTAATGAGCTGGTTCTAGGAGCCAGATTTGCTGAAGTTTCCTTAGTCTTCTCCTTAGGGAAAGATTGCAAAGCTTGTGCTTTTACATTTAACTATGAGTACATAGAAAGACTTAACGTGATCTTAATAGAAATTTTGTATTAGTCTTGAATCTTCAATTTCTAGTGAGATAAATTAGGAACAGCAGGATTCACATCAGGGACTTTGATGAACAACTCGGCACTAAGTCCCCCATGCAGAACATGCATGCCAGTGCACCCTGTCACTCTAGGTTTCACTTAAGGCTACTTTGAAGAGGAATCTCAAGCTTGGAGCAGGCACTGGTGTGTACTGGAGCCAGGCCACTAAAACAACGTTTACTCCCCAAACATGGATATCCCTGGTGTGCATCGCAAGGTGTCAACGGTCCTTACCACGTGGATGCAACCAGTAACAATGTCAGAGTCTGTACTAGCAGCAATGATGGCACCTCCCAAATCAAGCAACATTTCTACCATTTTGCAATGCTTGTCTGGCACTTGAGCAAAAAGTTCAAAGAAAATTCAAGCAAAAAGTACTGGGAAAATATTTTTACAAACTCTTTCTAGTTACACATATAGCACACAATAACAATAGGATTTTTCTTCCTGAATCACAAGACGTTCCATGGACAAACCGAAAGCCTTAAAATTTCTTTTTCTCCTCTGTAGTGTATGGGTACAGATGGCACACTAAATACATCACAGAAATTAAAAATTAACTGAGTCAGGCATTTTTGTTAACGGTTTCTGTGCTGCACCCAAGTCCAGTCACACAGCACTGTTAATTACTGCTGGTGCTGACAGTAGGGATCCCCTTCCATCTGCTGGGACCAGCTGATGCAAAATCAAAACAAGCCCTTAGAGTAAGGAGCACCTCTGCAGGGTCGCTGCCCGGCACCGCTGCGGGATCCGGAGCGCACGCACACGGAGTTTGTGCGGGAGCGGCTCCCTGTGCTCTGCTCATTTCTCCCTGAAACACTATTGCTTAAGGTTTGTTTGGTTGGGGTTTTTTTTAATCTTTAAAGGTTCTGCATCGCCTGATCGCTTTAGGGATCCAGCAGCCTTTTCCCCAGACGCCTCCTATCCCACACAGGGGAGCAAAGGTGCCCGGGGCAGAAGACCCCCGAGGCGGTGACTTACCTCCCCGGGCTCGCAGCGCCGGCTGCCGTCTCCCCTCCTCCTCCTCCTCTTCCTCCTCCTCCTCCTCCTCCTCGCTGCGGAAAGCGGGGCCGGAGCCCGGGGACGCGCTGGAAGCAGGGCAGGTGCTCCGGTGCAAAGGAAAGCCCGAGGGGACAGACCCTCGCCCTCCGCCCCGCAGATCCCCCTCCCGCCTTCAGGGGAGCTGCTGCAGACCCCCGGGTACGTGCCCCCGGCGCAGCGGGGGCAAGGCACCGCTTACCGGAGCTGCTCGCCGGTGAGCAGGACCTCGGCCATGTGCTCCAGCTCCGCCGCTTTCTGCTGCATGCTGCTCATGCCCTCCTCCATCGCCGCCGGCCTGCGGGCACAGCACCGCCGGGTGAGGGGGGACCGGGGACCCGCCGCCGCCCCCCCCCCGGCCGCGCTGCCCCCGCTGGCAGCTCCGAGGGACGCCCCCCGCCCGGCCCCGCGGCTGCAGAGCTTGTCGCCGGAGCGGGGGGGACAACGGCTGCCTCCCCCCGCCGCTTCGGCTCACCTGAGCGGGGCAGGTCACTTTTCCCCTCGGCAGGCTCGGATCCCCCCCCCCCGCTTCCCGTGTGATTGTGTCACAGGCAGGCGGGGAAACACACGGCTGCAGCCGCCGCAGCCGCAGCCAGGCTCGCCGAGGCAGCAGCGGCCCCCCCCGGCTGTCACACGGCAGGCTCGGCGCTGCCTGCCCCCGCGGGAAGGGGCCGGCTCCCCGCCGGGGGCTGCCAGCCGAGCTGCCGCCCCTGCCYGGCTCTCCGCCGGCCCCGCTGCGGCGAGGGCAGCTCCGCCGCGGGGCGCGGGGGGCAGGAGGCGGCCGCGCACGGAGGAGCGCAGCGCTCCCCTCCCGTGACTCCCTTCCCGCGGGCGCAAAGTCCCCGCGGCCTCCCTTCCACGCGGGGCTGGCGGGAGGACGGGCTGAACGGAGGAGGAGTGCGCTCGGGAGAAGCCGGGGGGGCTGCGCGGGGTGCCGGGGCTGGCGGGGTGCTGCTGCCGCCCGCGCAGGTAGTGCGCTCTGCCTTGGCAGGTACCCTTAGCGATACTTTGGGGGGGGGAGCAGAGCGGGAGACATCGGTCCGGATTGTCACCCTCAAAAGCTGCTGCTGCTCTCCCACTGTCCTGATTTCTGCTTATCTACTACCTGGGGTTGTTTTCAGACATTGGTCTCCTGCCCACCTCACCTCTTTGTCTCCGGGCGACAGCGGATGCAGAATTCCTGATAGGGCAGAGGAGCGTTTCTCTCAGCATTTAGTCTTGGCAATGGGAAGTAAAGTGCAAGGTCATGAGCACCGTTTGTCAACATTTTTCATGGGGAAAAAAAMCCCAGCCTTTTTTAAAAAAAGTCCAGGAGGCATCTTCTGCAGTGGTCCAACCATGGTTTTCATTTACAAACACGTGCAATTAAGATACACGTGGATTGCCCACTCATTGTCTTTATTTCTGCCTGCAYATACTCTGTGTGTGTGGAAATTGCATATGCTTAAGTGTTTGCAATATTGCCATCGATTCAGGACCAAGATGATAGTTTCAGAACCAAGAGAAGAGCTAAGAGGGAATCAAGTGAACYTAGTAGTAACCAGGCTGCAGACAACAGGAAGAAAGTGATTCTTTGCATGGCCCATAGCAGACTTGTGGTACCAAAGGAGGCTCTGGATGTAAAAGCATGGACTTGGAGTCAAGGAAAAAATGGACAAGTACTTGGAAAAGAAATCTACAGAGGGTTACTAAGCAGCCACATCCAGCTCAGGAAATTCTCTGTTCTAAAAATAATTGGAAGCTAGGCAAGCTCTTGTGAGACGTTTCATATATGCTTTCCCTGCTGTTCCCTAAGCATCTGTTTATAGCCACTGAGCTGAATACTGGGCTAGATGGACCTTTGGTTCAACCCAGTGTAGTTGTTTTAACGAGCACCTTTGCAGGTCTCGAAGAGCACTAGAGATCCATGGATGGCAAAGGAATCTGCCTTCATGTCATTCATCGAATGTGCCGGGGAGAGAGGATGCCTTAGGACTGTAAACATTACAGCTTGAGCTTGCTTGCTGTAAATTTGGAAGACATGCATTTAATCTGAATACTTGCAAACACCCTCTAATTCCACTCATACTGCAAACATACAAAGTACAGATTCACAGAGCTGGAAACAAAAAGGGAATTGAAACAACCATCTCATCTGACCTTATCTTTAGGACAAAGAATTTACACAGTAATTTTTATCAAGCACTTTATCACATGAGTGATGGAAAGACAATTTCAAGAGAATGTTATTGTACATTRCAGACCATTTCTGGGTAAGCCCTCAGCTCCATCACCTGGGTTTGGCTGATTCAGCCGTTCACCACTGCTAAAAAGGGATACACTGTTCTTCTTGGCTCCGGCGGCACAATCTGCAATGTGTCTTATGCTAGTTTTCTCAATTTTAGGACCTCTGCTTGCTGCAATTCAATTCACTAAACAGAGAGAAGAGTACYAGAAAGTGGAGGGTTTCTTCTGGGCTAGTGAGCAGAGCTGTGCAGGTGGCTGTAGGGTCCAACGGGCGCCAGAGCCGGCACTGAGGTGGAGTGGGCCTGGGCAGCTGGGACCAGAAACAAAAGAGGGAGAAGAGGGAGAGGAAAAGGGAGAAGAAGCTGTCTTTGGGCAGTGACAAGCTATCAGCGTGACTCAGGGTGCTTGTGGAACTGCAGCCTGAAATGCGTATCTTTCCTTGCATAGTCTTGCAACTTGGAAATGCAGGCCAGTGCAATTTCCTGTACTGAATTATTTAATGGTTATACACGGCCATGTTTGCCTTTGCACACTGATATCCCATTTGTAATTTGTTCCACATGTTCACACTGAAATTTCTTACATTACAGTGTGCCTAAGAAGAGGGAATTGGGTATCAGTCACTMCAAACCTGCTGTCACCCAAAAATGGTTAATTCACATAACCCCAAAGGCTCATGTTTCAGCCAAAAGCCAGTATGAGCTACATAAAATAACCTGTTTAGATGTTTGTAGCTTGTTTGTTTTTAATGTACAGACTACTATAGAACATAAGGTCTAGCAAAAGTTTAAATTGTCTTGACCCTTTCTCCCCGGGGAGACTGGCCACCAAGACTAAGACGCTCCTCTAAGAGGTGGGACAGCACGTGCAGAGCCTGAAATCCTGACAGCAAGAGAGACATCCCTCTGCGGTAACCTCCGGGAAGTGGATTGATTTCTTTTTTATAAATATAGGATCAATTTTAGGAGTTGGTGTCTATTTTAGATATGAATACATACTTGCACTTTACAATAGCATGGCTGGAGTTAAGGGAGATGAAGGCAGCTAGCTAACCGTAAGGCATTCCTCAGCCAAGAGCATGACAGATCTTTGAGCTGGAGCCCTGGGACACTTTAAAACTCATTCTCCACAACATCAAGAGAGTAAGAAGAGCTGCATAGGTCTGGTGGAGAGATGTACCAAAGGCATGAGGGGAAGCTCAAATGTCTTCCAGTGACTTTTGATGACGCTGGAGGCTGTCTGGCATGCGGTAAAGTATTGGGCTACACATGTGAACCCCCAAGGTCATGACGCTCTGTGGAACATCATGCATGAATAGGGACATTGTATTACAGTACTGGTTTTAGAAAACATTCTAGTAATTTGTATAAACTTTCTTATTTCACTGAGTAAATGCCCAAGTGGTGAAACACTAAATGTTTACACAGTGAAATAAGAATATTGCTTTCACTGCTTTAAAGAGCATTGCATCTGTGGCCTACATTTCGACTTGATAAATTAATCTGAGATTTGATAAATTAAATCTGTAGTCTCACTAATTAATTTTCTGCAAGCTTATTTTAGCATGAGACATTCACATGAAAGAATTACCAATATTCATGTGTGTACTTCTCATTTCTCCTGTATCATTGTTCCTGAGTCCCATATAAGGTTGTTTGTCTTTCCTTCGCTGGGATGACTAGAGCTTTTTAAACAAGAAAATGACAGACAAATCATTAAGGCATTGATCACTTCATGCAAAAGATGGTGAAGCACTTGAGGGAGAAAAAACATTAGCAGGTGAGCTGTTCGATGGGTTAACAGTTTTGTTTTTCCTAATATCTTTTGTATAAGAGCCAGCATTACGTAAACATCAAATTTAAAAATACTTGGTCCCTCTTACTGAGGAAGACAAATACAAAATAGGGTTTTAAGCTGGTCTTTCATTTAAGTAGGACTTGCAACCCTTATGGAGAATGAGCGTGGGTTTTTTTTCCTATATTCCCATGCTTATTTGCAAAGAGAGCTCACTTGTCTTCTTTGTGTTTCAACCGGTTCACGTCCTTAGCACTAGGGGCCTGGCAAGGGGAACCAGAGGAACCACCAGGTATTGTCCAGTCTCCCCTCCTCTTTTCAGGCTAGGTACAATGGTGTTTCCCATTCCTGGCAGTGCACAGATTACATTCATTGCTGCTCATTTGCTGCTCTAAGTTGGAACAATTTAAGTTCTCTGCTAGGAACTGGTCAGAAGAATCAGCGTGTRTGTGATTCAAAGGACTGAATGCATCTGGCCAAGCTAATTTTAGTCTTGTGATAAACCACAGGAAAAGTTAGTAAGTTTTCAGCAAAAAAAAATGGTATGTTTTAAACTTCTCTTTTTCTATTATAACATCCAAGTTCCTGCAAAAGCATGGTAAGATAACAGGAGGAATTTATCACAGTCTGTCCAACATTTCAGCACTAGAGTGAGACACRTATCTGTTTAGAGTCTTACATTTCAGGCAGCACTGACCTGGTAATTGTTATAATAGTGAGCTGAAGTGCAGAGAAAGAGGCATTTTGATCCTGAGATATGCAGAGACAACCTGAAAGGGGCTTTCTAAGCCTGTCCTTGCTCAGCTTTTCCATTTTGTATTGAATGTTCAAACACTCACTGGGCGAGAGACGGTGGGATTCTTGTGCAGACTGACAGCTAAAGCACAACCAGGGGATGGGTACATGTTTTAGTGCTTGCTCCTGTGAACAGATAAATATTTTATGGAAACAAACAGCTTCAAAAAGAAAAAAGATCAGAAATTCACATCAGACCAGCAGACCCAATAACCCAAGTTGACAGTATAGTCTGCTAAACCAGCGTTTTGTACTACCCAATGCCAGTGATGCTATTTGTTCTATACACTCAAGTCCCTCTATTTATCTGTTATACCTGGAACGTTTTCAGTTTTCTCTTATTTCATATATTCAGTGGTTTTGTAATAATTTCTGAGCATCACAAAAATATTTACCTGTCAAAAAACACCTGTAAAACTGGCAGAAACCTTACTCATTCAAGATTTCATATGTATTTCCAGTAGTTCTTYTTCTGGTTTATTTTCTCTTCATTTTACTCTGCATTTAACTGATAGCAATTATGAACTCATTCAGCCTGAGCTATGTCTACATCATATGCTCAGCCCAGGTTGTAGTCCAGGGCTTTTGTAGCTTAGTGCACGGGCTAGGAGGTCYGAGTCAGCTGGGAAGTGTGACTAAGAGCTCAGAAGGAACTGCTTTCTAAACCACATCTCAAGTGTGAAGACAACACCTACTAGCTAAGTGGTAAAAGCCAGCTTCTTAAGCTGTCCCCCAGCTACATGTGTGTTAATGCGCTCTGATGTCTGGTTGCAAGATCAAAAAGGTTTGCTTAAACCGCTGTGGCTTGAACTGGCGGTTTGACTCTGCACTGTAACTAGCCCTGAACACTCAGGCACTTTTTTTTTTTCTCCTTTGGGGGGCAACACCTAAGAGCTGAGATTCAGTCTAAAACACTGTTCCTTACCAGTCCTTTGCTACCTATTCCTGCTTCTCAGCCCGAGTTTCTGTTGACTGTTGCTCTTTCCACACTGCCCGTGATGGAGCACACTCTGCCGTAGGCGATCTGGCTCTTCTGTGCCCTAGAGTGAGCACCACAGCCAGGGTTTGGGGTGGGTGGTGGGTGCAAGCATGCAGCGCGCACGTATCTGTGAATATGTGGTTCTGGTGGCAGGAACAGACGCAAACAGTTTGACAGGATGCCAAGCAGCTGCTGCCATGAGATACAGAATCATACTCCCCTATGATTGACGAGGCTTTTAATAGAGAAAAACAGTCTTTGTCAAACAGTACTCTCCAAAGCAGAGATTGCAGCGTTGTCTCCATCCTTAGCCACATGACATCCTGTCGTTAGGTGAGGCCGTGCGGCGCAGAGACGTCCCGTGGCTGAGGAACACCCGCCAGCGAAGCTGCTCCTGCGGCTGACGGGCCTCTCTGGGGCACAGCCAGCAGCCACGGCACACGGCAATTATGCCACCAGTGCTGCGAGACGTCAGAAACGCTACAAACCGATGGCATCACGCCGCTCCACTGGGATTATCGCCACCAGCAGCTACTCTGGGTCGCGTAACTCCSGTCTGTTTACGTCTGTGAAATAAACTGTTTCCAGTAGAAATGTGTTTAATCACTCTGCCACCCTGTGGTCCTTTCAAGAATTTAAGTATGAAAATGCCTGTTAGAAAATCGTTGTGAACTGATGCCCAACAAAAGGGCCATCAAGCGAAACTGATGGTAATTTTATRAGGGAATAATCTTTAGACAATATAATTTTTGCACAGGATTACAAACACAAACATACTTGACTCCATCATTAATTTCCCTCCTCAGCGAACAACAAAATAACCACCCAATCTAGCCAAAATGAAAAATCAAAGCCAGTAAAATACTAGATACGTCAATATTTTCTTTTATGAAAGCGCTTTGCAGGGAACTGTTTGCCTGGGACCTCCTAGGTTCTCAAAATATTTACAGATCTCTTGGAGTGCTGAAGCAATGAGATAAACTCAGTAGAACATGTTTCTAAAATAAATCAGATACCGCATTGCGCTGAGATATATCAAAATAYATCTACAGAGGGTGGAAGCAAGGACAGGTAGCCTCAGAGGAATACAGAGAAATTGTCTAAGCAGCCAGGGATAAGGTCAGGAAAGCTAAAGCCCTGATAGAATTAAATCTGGCCAGGGACGTCAAAGGCAACAAGAAAAGCTTCTATAGGTATGTCAGGGATAAAAGGAAGACTAGGGAAAACGTGTGCCCTCTCTGTAATGAAATGGGAGACCTGGTTACCTGGGGTATGGAGAAGGCGGAGGTACTCAATGACTTTTTTGCCTCGGCCTTCACTGGCAAGTGCTYGAGCCTCACTGCCCAAGCCACAGAAGGCAAGGGCAGGGACTGGGAGAATGAAGAGCTGCCCACTGTAGGAGAAGATCAAGATCAAGTTCGAGAYCATCTAAGGAACCTGAAGGTACACAAGTCTATGGGACCTGATGAGATCCATCTGCAGGTCCTGAGGAAACTAGCGGATGAAGTTGTTAAGCCACTATCCATCGTATTTGAGAAGTCGTGGCAGTCAGGTGAAGCTCCCACTGACTGGATAAGGGGAAACATAACCCCCATTTTTGAAAAGGGAAAAAAGGAAGACCCAGGGAACAACAGGCCAGTCAGTCTCACCTCTGTGCCTGGGAAGATCATGGAAC
>JASVER010000004.1:2720613-2767142 GCA_030449065.1 Oceanodroma leucorhoa
TTAGATTGGATATTAGGAAAAATTTCTTCACCAAAAGGGTTGTCAAGCATTGGAACAGGCTGCCCAGGGAAGTGGTGGAGTCACCATCCCTGGAGGTGTTCAAAAAACGTGTGGATGAGGTGCTTTGGGACATGGTTTAGTGGGCATGGGTACTGGGTTGATGGTTGGACTCGATGATCTTAGAGGTCTTTTCCAACCTTAATGATTCTATGATTCTAAGTTTGTAGATGACACCAAGCTGAGTGGTGCAGTCAACATGCCTGAGGAATGGGATGCCATCCAGAGGGACCTGGACAAGCTTGAGAAGTKGSCCTGTGTGAACCTCATGAGGACATGAGCCGACAATGTGCGCTCGCAGCCCAGAAAGCCAACCGTACCCCGGGCTGTATCAAAAGCAGCGTGGCCAGCAGGTCAAGGGAGGTGACTCTGCCCCTCTGCTCTGCTCTGGTGAGACCCCACCTGCAGTACTGTGTCCAGCTCTGGAGTCCTCAGCACAAGAAAGACATGGACCTGTTGGAGCGGGTCCAGAGGAGGGCCACGAAAGTGATCAGGGGGATGGAACGCCTCTCCTAWAAAGAARGGCTGAGAGAGTTGGGGTTATTCAGCCTGGAGAAGAGAAGGCTCCAGGGGGACTTTATTGCAGCCTTTCAGTACTTAAAGGGGGTTTATAAGAAAGATGGGGACAGRCTTTTAGCAGGGCCTGGAGTGACAGGACAAGGGGTAATGGTTTTAAACTAAAAGAGGGTAGATTTAGACTAGATGTAAGGAAGAAATTTTTTACAGTGAGGGTGGTGAGACACTRGCACAGGTTGCCCAGAGAGGTGGTAGATGCCCCATCCCTGGAAACATTCAAGGTCAGGTTGGACAGGGCTCTGAGCAACCTGATCTAGTTGAAGATGTCCCTGCTCGTTGCAGGGGGTTTGAACTAGATGACCTTTAGAGGTCCCTTCCAACCCAAACTATTCTATGATTCTATGAAAATGATCAGATATGACCAGTCCCTTTATTGAACCAAAGAGAACGTATTTTTGGTGCTAGAGAGAACCAGAATTCTTTGCTGCAGCTCTGAGTCAGGGAAATTTGGTGCCAAAGGAATTGGTGGAAGAAGGCACCAACAGACACAACTGGGATGAAGCAGAAACATAGCAAGGTTTTCTCACAAGAACAAATTCTGGTCTCTTGGAATACAGAACCTGGTAATAATATTGCCAAGGCTGAACTGTACTGGGAAYACTGTCCTGCTCTCAACATCTCAGCAGACAAAAAAGCATCTGAAAATTAGTCTGTAGTTGTGTCTGGGAAGAACTTCACCAAGGTGAGTTCACCCAGGGAAGTGGGGTGAAATGAGGAGAAAAYGGTACAGGAAAGAGCTGTGAAGAGAAAAGGAATGAGGAGAAGAGAGTCCCACTAAGAACAGAACTGGGACTTGAGCTGAAGAAAAGAGGGGCAGAGAATCAGGAAGGGAAGAGAAGAAGCTGGAAGGAAGACAGCAGCAACAGAGCCAGGCTGAGGTAGGAGGTGGAAGGAATAAATTGTYTTTGTGACGTCCCTCAGAGCTTTTCCCCTCTGTTTTACACTGTCTTCACAGTGGGATGCTGCCTGTCTCCACAGCAACCAGCAGAGAGACGAGACCTTTCCTCCTTTTTGCATTGACTCCTCTCTCTGGAGAGGAGCCCTCCAAATTGTCACTCTTAAAGATGTCAGTATAGAAAACTGGCCTGGAAGCATCTCAGGAGACCCACTTAATGCACGTCCCCACCATGGAATAGGATCAGCTATACCTGTACTTTTCCTATAGCCCAATTTGGCACACCCCAGCGTCCACTCCCCCAGCAATGGAACTTGCATAGAATTTTTAATTAAAGATTTCTAAGATTCTTAATTGCCTTTGATGTTTCTCTCATTCAAATTGTTAAATTTKGGGGGAAAACTCATTTTGCTCTCCAAAGAGGGCTTGAAGGGCAGTATCTCCCCTCAAGCCTCGCACAGCATCTCTTCTCAAGCAGTTCATGATGACAGCAGCCTCATCATCCACTTACCGAACAGTTTTCGGGGGAAAGGCAATTCTGTTAGGTAAGGTCCACGCCAAAACTGGTGACCCAGCTTCCAACACCTAGAGGGGAGAAGATGAGAGGACAAGGATCTCTCCTAACTGTACAGGCAATGAAGTTATTTTCCAAGTTGAGACTCATTGCAGATCTGAGAGGCCAAAACACCCGATGAATGGAAAGTTACTTCTGTTGTCCTGGTTACAGCTTACCACATGATGTCAAATTGTTCAGCATCTCAAGACATTGRTATCCCTTGTGATATACTCACTACTAATCATTACTCACAGAGTTGTAAGAAAAAAATTCCAGCTACTCATTGACACAGTGATTACAATGGAAAAATGTTTGGCCTCATGACAAGCTTTAGTATCCAGCAGCAGGAGAAAAAAAACTACAGATGGTTAGGATCTACACAGAAAAAAAATGTCAAAAATATAATTGATACAGGAACATCCATGCTTTAGGCACAGGCCCTAGCAATACCTGATGAGGGGGGTAGATGGAAATCTTCAGGACGAAGTGCTTCTTGCAGAGGTGTTTGCAGAGTTTTTTGCACTTTCATGCCAAGCAGATGGTTTGGGGCTAAAAAGGACATGGGACTAGAAGGACTCTCAGGTGTATTGGGGAGCAGGCTGGGAAGGGGATAGCCTGCTYGTCCAACATTTCAGCACCAGGAGGAAAGTTGAGAATGACAAAATTGAGCTAACTGGTAATTCTTGGAAGGCTCCAGCCTGAGATCTCATTATTCAACATGACTGAGGGTAAGAATAGAAGGCCCAACAAGCAGAAACAAGAGAAACAGCTAGAATTTAACAGAATCAGATATTTGTTCTGCAGTTTATAGATCATGCCAACACTGGGTTTTTTGGACAGAAATTTTATTATGTTCTCATTTGTATTGTTCTTTAAATTTTTCCCTGTGTAAGGCTTCTGCTCCTTTTGTTACATGAGCTTTTCCTATATTGGCTTCTTCATGGTCCTCATGTGAGTTTTCATCCTGCTATTTTTCACTACCATTTTCCTGCATCACTGTACTCCTCCACTGTATACTCTTCACAAATAGAATATTTGATGCATCTTCCTGGGGTTTTTTTATATTTTGCATAATATGGCTATGGTTTTCACATTAATTAATTAATGTATTTATTTATTTTAGAGTCATACAGATATTATAGGTATGCAGTTTGCTGGTATATACTTGTAACACTTAGCCCTAGCAATGTCTCAAAAAATAGTAATACATTAACTGCAAAAAAACTTTCTGAGGTTACTACTATGCTGATACTAGTTAAACAAGAAGTGAGACAATATGATAACTTGCCAGATGACACATACTGATGTTTAGTATTTCACTATTAATAAGGTCTCCAGACTGAGCCTTGAAATTAGCCACAAAGCACTCTACACRGTATTTTAAAAAAATTACATTTAATTGCATTTATCTATAGACATTTGTCTCCTAGATACTAATGATAACACTGCTTCAAATAATTTTAGCAGCAGGTGTATTATGTGATTAAATTTTAGGGCATGCAGTAAAGTATTGCTGTTAATTTTGCCAACTAGCAAAATCAGCTGAGTCTGAATTACAATTTTTGCTGTGGTAGAAGCACTCTGGAGATCTATCCAGAAAATGCAGATGGAGCAAAAGACCTTCATGGTGTGCTCATGCATTAAATGGCATGCACGCCTGTCATATACTCTAAAAGGGACTGTGTCCCTATAATTAATATATTCTTGAAAAAAATGTCCTGCTCTTTCAYGCCAATGTTAACAGAAATCACAGCACCTTCCCACCCATCGCACCAGTGTTTACACTGTGAGGACACGCTCTGTAGCTAAGAATGTCCTGGCTGACTGGCTGGGACTGGGAAAAGCTATGAATGCAGGCTGGACACCAGCTTGTTCAGGKTTACCCTGCCTTATCATGACTGACATCAGTGTGGCATGACTGATCTTCTGGCTTTGTTTGCAAATACATATGCTGTCCTTGCAGAGAAATGACATACCAACAAAACAGGTATCTAAGCACTAGTTGTCTCATAAGCACTGGGCATCTGGGTTCTTATTTGTCACAGCTGTGTACTGGGCAATTCTCTAAGTCATTTCCTAACTTTGTTGATGGTGTTTGTGCCCCGGCTATTTTGGTATGTGCTCTCCAGCTTTGTGCTTGAGTGTTTCTTCTCCACTGTTTCCAGCACAGAACCAATTTTATGTCAGTGAGTTACTCCAAGCTATTGTATAGTTTACACAAATATTTAGGTTTGGTTACAACTGTTTATTTTCTCCAAATTTGAATATGACTGCTTTGCATCTCTCTGTTGGCCTCTTAAGAGTGACAAGACAGCACTTATCTGAGGCAGCAATGAGCTATCTGGTTATTCTACTAATTGGCTGAAATTTTCCCTGTTTGAGTCTTGGTCTCATTATCACCTGTTTTGTGGTGCTTTGCTGGCTGACCATCATCAGGTGTGATGGTTTTACTGGGACATGATAATACAAATTAATCAATGCCTGGAACATAGAATATGCAAGCCACTGCTTTGCTATTTTAACTATTCATGAAAAAAAAGTAAAAAAAAAAAGGTAAAAATATGTCAAACTCAATAACCAACGCGAACGGAGTGTGTGCTCTGGTGATTTAGGGGGTCTGAGCTTATTTAGGGTCCTGAGCTATGACTAAAACCTGAACATCGTGATTAACAGAGACAAGGACATCTAACCTTCATGTATTTGTCTAACTCTTTTGTGGATCGCACTCATTTTGACTTCTACCACATACCACAAGTTCCACAATGTGTTGCATAGAAAGGTCTTCTCTCCTGTTATCCATAACTTACTTTCTGTTAATTTCAGCAGTATTCCCCAGTTCTTACATTTGAGACAGACTAGACAATCATTGTTCAAGATATGTGTGCACCATGGATTTATACAAYGGCATCAGTATATTTTATGGTTGTTTTTTTCTCTTTCTTGTTTTCCCAGGAAGGAAATGTAGCACATTCATTGTAGACGGTTATTCTGCCAGTGTCTCATAGGAGTCTGGGGCATGCTGAAATGGCATTCAGAGCTCTTGTGCTCTAACTCCAGTCCTACCTACAGGTCCAGCTGCCACGGTCACCTTCTGTGTTGAAGCACAGTGAGCACATCCACTGACAGGTATTTCTAGACAATGAGAAACTGTCATTTAATGGGTGAAAATGTAACATACATGCTCATTTTAAATATTGCAGGTGGCATTTCAGCTGAAAAAATAAATCTCTGAACTAAGTTTTGTGAGGCTTTAATCAAGCTGAGCCTCTCGTGTAATAATCTCCAAGAACTGTAACTGTGAATTGTGTAATTATCACCAGGCTGATAGCGTGTTACAGTATTCAACTTTGGCACTGTGCCATTTTTTCCAGTGCTGGCTTTATTATCTTTTTATTTTCACAGCTACATATTGTGCTTTGAAGGACATTCAGAAGTTTCTAGTGTGTACATCTTTCTTTGACATTTAAACACCCCGTTTCATGTAGCCCAATTTTCTCACTACATTTTACTGTAGAGCTCCCAAGCACTTGAATTGAAATCACACCTGCGAAGTCATCCTCCTAACGTGCTGCCTGATGACTAGAGCCTGACACTGGTAATGTGCACTGTTATAACATATGTTATCTCGCAGTTCATTATTCTATGTCTTAGTTGTGGAGCTTTGGAGTTATTTGAACTTCCTTTGCTCAATTTGTCACAGCTGCCCTTCATTTATTTTGCTGTTCACATCTGCCGTGGTTTAACCCCAGCCAGCAACTAAGCCCCACACAGCCGCTCGCTCATTCCCCCCTACAGTGGGATGGGGGAGAGAATCAGAAGAGTAAAAGTGAGAAAACTCGTGAGTTGAGATAAAGACAATTTAATAGGTAAAGCAAAAGCCGCGCACGCAAGCAAAGCAAACTAAGGAATTTATTCACTCCTTCCCATSGGCAGGCAGGTGTTCAGCCATCCCCAGGAAAGCARGGCTCCATCACACCTAACGGTTACTTGGGAAGACAAAYGCCATCACTCCGACCGTCCCCCCTTCCTTCTTCTTCCCCCAGCTTTATATGCTGAACATGACGCCATATGGTGTGGGATATCCCTGTGGTCAGCTGGGGTCAGCTGTCCCAGCCGTGTCCCCTCCCAACTCCTTGTGCACCCCCAGCCTACTCGCTGGTGGGGTGGGGTGAGGCGCAGAAAAGGCCTTGACGCTGTGTAAGCACTGCTCAGCTGTGACTAAAACATCTCTGTGTTATCAACACTGTTTCCAGCACAAATCCAAAACACAGCCCCATACTAGCTACTATGAAGAAAATTAACTCTGTCCCAGCCAAAACCAGCACATCATCTTACTGGCAAAGAAACGAAGAGGATCCCACACACCTTGTATAAACATTTCCATCCTAACCCTTTCTACGTTAGCTCTGTTTAATACAACAATTTAGCAAGTGGTAGTATAGTTATAGTATCAAGTAGTAATATAGTTTAAAAAATGAAGAAACAGGCATGCAAGGTCATTGGAAAATTGCACAAATTATGGTACAAATTAAAACCAGCATAATTAATCTGCTATTTAAACAGTTAGTAACTGTGTGAGCATTTACTTGGTAGAACAGTGATCTTCTGGTTTACCTTAGAGATATGCAGGAACAGATATACATTAAAGCAAAATGTAAGAGTCTCAAATAAGGCTGTACRCATATCAGTTTGCACCTACACAAAGTAGAAACTAGCCAAAGTAAGAGTGCCTGAGGCTTCCTGTGTACACAATGATTATATTTCCACCTTCCAGTAACTGAAATAAAACATGAAAATATGATAGATGGCTGAGTCTTTKAACAAGCCACTGCACATGCGATAGAGGTAACTGCCTCATTATTTCAGTCAAAGTTTTCTCCAAGGCCAATTGCCTCGCTGGCACCACTCAGGCAAAGGGCCTGAAGGCAGAAGATGCCTGACTCAGTCCCATATTGCTCTCTGCTGGGCTGGGTACCAAACCGAGCCAGCTCCATCCCACCGGATCCTGCTTCTGKTTCCAACACAAACGTGGTATGACCTTGTCTGCCTCATTTGGTGCAGGCTTATACCAAGCACAGAGGGACTCTGCAAGCGGATATATGCAACTTAGGAGCACAGAGTARTTATTTGTTAGCTAATGCACACAGCAGACAGCTAGGACTAACACGCTACTAGGCCGAGCATTAATATGCCCCACAGCAAGAACTCAGTGAGCGTTTGGGGAGCCGGCCATCCTGGACGAGGCAGGGAAGAGGCGTCCTGTGCTGCTCCTTCCAGAGGACTGGCCCCCGTGGTGCTGAGCTGCTGTCTTCTGAGCCTCTGCTTTCAGTTTTTTCTTACGGTTTAAGGATGTCCTCTTGAATCTCTGAGCTGCAGACTATTTCCATTGCAATAATTGCGCTTGCCTGTGGTTTTTACTCATCTCTGTCATGGCTTTAGCTCCCTGCGGGCTGGGCCGGGCCCCGCTGGGCGGGAATCGCCTGCCGCTGAAGGAGAGCGAGSCCCCTCAGTGTAACCCCGAGGTCTTGCCGCCCGCCCCACCGGCCACGGACGGGCACATCGCAGGCAACCAGAGAATCAACACGGCCTGCGCGCGCCCACGGCGCCCGCCTCACCCCGCCCCTTGCCGCGACCGGCACCGCCTCGGCGGGGGCGGGGGGTGGTGTGGCGCGGCTTTCGGAGCGGGTCGCGGCGGCGGGCGCCATGCGGAGCCGCGGGGAGGTGGACGCCACGCTGCAGACGGCCAAACTGAACCCGGCGGAGCTGCTGCCGGCCGTGCACTGCCTCAGCTTCGGCCCGCAGGCCGGCGCCGGCGAGTGCTGCCTGCTGCAGCTGGAGCCGGGCCTCTGCGCCGAGCTGGAGGCGGGAGGCAGGTACGGGCAGGGTGGGGCGCCCCCTGGAGGGCGGGGGGTGGCGTTGCGCTCCGGGCCGCGCCTCGCCTCGCCTCAGGGGGCCGCAGGCGCGGCCCTGGACCGCGGCGACACCCCCCCCGGTCCTGTCGCCGCTTGGGGCCTGGCGGTCGTGGTGGCCGGAACGGCGACCCGAGGCAGGCTGAGGGAGCGGGGCAGGCCCGCCCCGCGGCGGGAGGCTGGAGTTTTCCACCCATGCAGCTCGCCGCGCCGTGCGTGGGGGAGTCGGAGCAGCGGCGGGGGGTGGAGATGTGGCAGGGCTGCGCTATCCCATCTTTAGTGTTAAGGCGCTGACATGGCTCTTAAACGTGGCTTTTTCCAGACTTTAACTCTTCTAATACGGTTTGCATGAAAATGTAACTGTCCCTTAAACCTGGCTCGGTTAAATTGGAAACTAAAAGCACCGCCTAAAATAAGCTGGACAAAGCGAACATAACCAGCACTTTATGCTGGATATTTATAACACATTTAGATTATTTCAGCAAAATAACTGTTGTGTGCATTAAAAAAAACAGATGGGATAGGGGATGGCTCATGTATTGCTACAGTGAGTCAGTGACGAGGACCCAAAACGAGCTCAGTTCCTGTTCCCAGACTATTCAGTCTGGTCAGAGTAGCAACTTTATTACTGAAGTTTCCCAGTTCTGTCAGCTGTTGTATTGGTGACTGTTTTCTCATTGTTTTTGGTTCTTTTTTTTGCATAGGGAAAAATTGCTTCTCACGAGACTTCTAACCAAAACTGAGGAGAGTTTCTTGCTGGGCATGTAGAGATAGATGCCYAAAATTTGTTTTTAGGAAGGGAGATTATGTCTTTAAAAGAATCCCTCTGGCTTCTGAGATTAGACAAACAGGACAGCAAAGGATGTACAGTATTAGCATAGGCATTTGGTAGGATGGTTATGTGACATCAAAGTCTGGACCAAAAACAGATTCTGGATAGTTTTTGATACTGTTTTAAAGTTTCTTCCTTTGCTGCAAGGCCAGTGACATAATAAAAATGTTTAAAATTACACAACATTAGAACTCCCTCTAAAGAAAATAGTCCTCAGGGAGGTATGCTATTAAGCCTGTCCATACTCRGTGCAATATTGATAAACTGTCATTGGTTAGAGGCCTGAATCACGCTGAGGAGCACTTGGGGCACAGCTGAGCTTTGTTCATGCATGCAAGCTTTTAGAAGCAAGATGAGCAGTTTGATTAAATTGAGTCTGAGCACTTAATTTAGTGTAGCCTGGGAGGAACTAAATGTTCCCCTGTTGTGGTCCTGCTTCGGTGTTATCATGTCCTCACTAAGAATCTCTATTTAATCAAGTATGTGAGCTGAAGAGGGGGGTTTGCACTGATTCTTTGTATTGAAATTGCTCTAGAAGGTTTTCTTTCCTGCTTGCAAGGAAAGAAAATGTGTGGTTTTGAGAGGGAATTATCTGAAGGACACTGCACAATAGACACAATTTCTGTTTGCTTTCTTGTTTTGCAATGGGCCGGCTTCAGTCCTCATTAAAGAACAATTCTAACTATAATCTCATTTCTAAGATTAGTGAACTAGTTCAGACTTTAATAGGCGGTTTTGCCTGCAAAGGCAGGTGAGGAGGTTCAACTGTTATCTGCATAAAATCCTTGAATACTTGTCTTTCAGAGTGGGAAAACTCAAAAAGGTGAGGAAAAAACATGTTAAGGTATTAGAGATTAATTGACAATTACATATTTATCTTTTGGTATTCTGTGACTGCTGCTACCAAATAGAACTGCAGTTTATAACTTCTTTACCAATGTTTAAATGTGAAAAAAATATCAGACAAGTTTAATAGGTGTTCATCCTGAAATAGAGGTAAAAATACATCTTTATTTTTGTGCTGTTTTTTTTTTTTTCCAGCCTAGTAATCCGTGGTGAAAAGGATGAACAAGCAGTGTTGTGCAGCAAAGATAAAACTTATGACATGAAAATAGCAGATACCTCAAATATGCTGCTGTTTATTCCTGGTTGCAAAACTCCAGAACAGCTGAATGCAGATCAAGCATCTTGTAATATTATTCATTCACAGGTGTGTCTTTCTGGGTTTTTGTTTGTTTGCTTTAATTCTCTGCTTTCTTATTCTCTATAATTTCTTGTATTTTATCCAAGATGCATATGTGAAACYGGGCTGGGATTCAGTTGCCTAAACATAGGCTTCTAGTACGATTTTAGATACCTTGTGGTATTGGTCTAGCTATGAGCTGCCACTCCAGAAGGACGTGAGTCTCCTGTAGGTTCTTTGTGTATTGAACAGCCCCAGGAGGATGTCTTTACAAATATGCTTTATACACAGGGGACACGCTATACCTTAAGGTGTCCAAAATGGCTTTAGGGCCCTTCTTTAGGCAATTGACCTTTATTCATAATGTATGATAATTATTGTTTCTAAGAAGTTAAAACTTTGGTTTATTTTCAGTGGATAGTAATTACTTGTGGTAGGTATTAAAACCTTTCAGAGAAAATTTAATTTCTCAGTGTTAGCAGCTATTTTTAAAATAAGCTGTTTGCAAATTGTTTCTCAGGAGTGCTTTCCCCAAAAGGCAGATTATACCATGTTGTGCCTGAATATTATTTTTTAAATACAGAAATATATTCAAAGGTGGCTCTCTTTCAAGTAGCATCTGGAAAGATTTGTTGGAGTGAATGATTTTAGAGTTCTCAGTTTAAAGAATTCATTGCTCTCTGCTCTTCTGAAGCATAGTTAATAAAATCCTACTAAAAATAATTAGGCAAATATTATTACTGGGTCATTATTTGCTGTAATGGGTATAATGACATCATTGAGGAATAATCCTACTTGTCCTTAGATGAATGTCATAAGCAAAACAACATCATTTCTTCCATGAAGTCAGCAGTTCAGGTAATAGAAAAAGTTAATTCAAACTAAAGTAGATTGATGAGAAAGTAATATTCTTCCACATTCTTTTTTTTTTTTTTTGCTATGTTTAGTAATCTCACTAGTCCTCTGAAGTCACACATGTCAACATGATATAAATGTGATTTGCTTAGCAATTTTTTTAAAGTTTTATTTCTAAGAGCTCTTTTAATGTTTTCAGAAATGTCACATGTGTATTGACACTGCAAATTGTGAAACATAGCAAAAGATACTATGTTCACTCAGTATTTTGGGGCTTCACTGCCCTTCTCCTGCAGTTTCAGTGCTGCTTTTTGTACCACTTGCAAGGCTAATACTCATGGCCAAAGCATCTGCCATTTTATTCACCTCACACAGACCAGCTCCAGTTATGAGCTCTAGATTATGAATCAGAATTATTTATTTTCTTTTCTATGCAGAGTACCTTCTTGTTCATTACCAAATTGCTCAGAAAAGAACTTGGCAGGAAAAAAAAAATCTAACACTTAGGTAAATGCTATTTGACATGGAGGAAAAAAACCTTAGAAGTTTATCAGGAAATTAGTATTTACCTGAATTTTGTGCCAAGCAAGCTATAGAACAGTTAGATTAAAAACCGAGAATTTTCTCTGTATTAGAATTTGGATAGGACTTATTCTACATATAGGTGGTTTGCTTATAGTTGATTTAAATGGAACATTATTTTAAAGTTGGTTTGTTTTTTTTTTTAAATGGATGACCTTAAAAAAAAAAAAGTAGTCTGGTGAAGCATTTGGGTTATTTTAAAGTACTATCTGGAGGCTTTTTCATGGGGGCTGTGGTTGGGTCAGGAGTCACAAACCTGGAGCCTGTTCTGCCTCTGCCATTCTGTGCCCACTTCTGTTGGTTTGGTAAATGGCAGAAACAATGGTGAAAGGCTTCCAATACTCTGTCCTCTTCAAAGAAGTCCAAGCTGTACCCCATGAAACACCTCAGGATTACTCTGAAGGTAAAGTTTTATTAGATTAGTGTGGTTGAATCGATTACACCTGAGCTTCCTGTTGCATGCTTTAAATTTTTGTGTTGAATCAGAGTAAGGAACAGAGATACCTTGTTAGTTGTGTGCAAGTGTAACTTACTGTCTCTTTAATGTCTGTTTTACTTGAGCTTAGTGATATGATGATTGATTAAGGTGTAAAAAGACCACGAAGTAGATCCCAAGCATGGGAGGAAGTAGGGAAGATGGAAACAGGATAATACAGGAGGGGTTTTATGGCAGTAATATAACTTAGAATTAAGACGAAAAGAAATGTTGATGACGACTGTGCAGGAATGTATCCCATGATGATATTCTATCATTTGCATGTAGAGATGAGTTGTTCCCTTTGTCATATGCACTGTGAACATATTTTTATCAACTAACAGTGGATTTTTATTCTTCATTGCCTGCAGTAAATTTTTTTATTGAAAATATTACAATGATTGTTTCATCTTTAAAGTAATTACCCTGTTAATAAATTCTTATTCTCAGTGACTAGATTAATACTTTTTGCTGATAATTTTTGGTGAGCTTCTTTGAATCCAAATGGTAGATTAAAATGTTTTAAGAGTCGCTGTTTCTTCTTGTAGATTGCTGGCTTCAGCAATAACTACTGGGAATTAAGGAGATGTCGACCTAAACTGAAGAAACTGAGGAAGCTTTTAATGGAAGATCCGTATGAAGGGCCAGATAGCCGGAAAGATCAGACTTTGACRTTTTCAAAGGTAAATCAGCTAGATAAATTACTTTCTTGTAATTGATAATGGGCAAATTAAAGTGAAGATACATTCTTAACTAGAAAAATACCTTTGCTCCCATATTTTGCAGTGCTGTTTTGAGTTAATTTTTTGAGCCTACTATTCTAAACAAGTTGGTAATGATTAGCACTTCCACTGAGTAGCAGGTAAGCAACCTTTTTTTAGTAAAAAGAGGAAAAGGAAGGACACCGAAAGAGACTGGGGATTTCTCTTTTTATGTGGGGAGTTTCTTGAAGACAGTCTTCAGAAYCTTTTGTAAGTTCCTTGAGAGTTACATGACTACGAAGGTATAAYGCAGCCTTTCCTCCTCCTTTGGGGCTGTCATGTATGACATCAGGTGTGAGCCAAGTATATGGTCACAGGACACCCACGTACAAGTCACTTGCCAATCAGTAATTTATGATGACAAGGAGAAGCAAGGAGTTGCAGAGAGAGACGAGGATGATATCAGGCAGAGAATAAGACTGACACTACAAGAAGGGAAAACACAAGTAAAATCCTGTCCTGCTGCCCTTCCATGTTTCCAGGAAATCCAGTGTAGGATCTAAACAGTAATGGAGAGACCTGGACTGTGCAGCATATGATCTCGGATAAAAGGCTCATAAAAGTCCTGGAGTTTTGCTAGTTTGGTTGGTTTTCCTTCTGACTTTAAAAACCAGAAATGGCTGCTCCAAAGTATTTTGCACTGAGGCTTGGTTGAAGGTGATACTAACAAACCATCTGTGTGTGCTTGCATGTACAAACATAGAGGTTACTTTTCTCCCTTGGAGAGAAATGCTGCCTCTTTCTGGATGATAGTCTAATTTCTGATAAGTTTCAGAATCTTTCCCCCAGCATTGCCTTTTCCCCCTTTCATTTTTCSTATCTATTCTGGTCTAGGCATAGAAGGATATAGCAGCAAAATAAGGGATGGCAGAGGGAGAAGGGCTTAAATTGTCCAGAAATTATAAGAATTGACAAAGACTAGCAAMACAAAAGGTATTTACTGATAGTCTTTACTGATAAAATTAATTTTATAAAAACAGGTCAATGTCTCCCCAAACATTAGTGCCTAGCTCGAGGACTTCTCCATTTGTTTTGAAAGAGAATGTTTCATGTATCAGCTTACTAGAGAAGAACTAGATATATCTGATAAATGTAAATGAATCTTAGCTATGCCACTGGTGGAACTTTAATTTGAAAGCTCTCCATGGGAAAGCTCTCTTTCCTATGGGACTAATTCTCACTGGAATTCCGAACAATACATGTGTAGTAAAAATTTTTGCTGTGYTGTTTGCTTACACTTAATATTTATTTGGTGCTGGCAACAAATAAGCCATCTTTAATCTGTTTGAAAACAAATTACTATGTTTTGGTGGCTTACYGTAAACTTCTCGTGGTTTTCAGTTGTTTGTACGGTATCATACACAGAGAACTACAGGAAAAGAACCATAAGGAACTATAGCACTATAAGGAATTACTGTAAGGAAGCCTGATGCATAGTGATGTGATTTAGCAAACTACAGGAAAACTGAAGAACAGGCTAGTACACAGCTTGCTCAAGATGCACCAAATTAAAATCCTGGGTTTTACAGTGAGATGGCAAGGCATATTCAAATGATTGAATGTGTCTGAGTTAATGTATTTCATATGTTTCTTATCCTTATCTGGAAATTGCTGGTATGGACGTGATGCAAGTCAATCCCTTCCATAGTTTGCAAGGGTCATGCAGCTGATAAAAGCATCATAGCTGAGAGCATAGTGATTTCATAAAAAAACTGTTGGAGTGCTAGCCAGGCCTCAGAGGGGAAACAACTGCCAAGGACTCCCGTGCGGGTCTTATCTGAATGGCAGGATCTAACTCTGAAACACACTTGCATACTGATCTGGGGATATTTTTGTTCTCATTTGTTAGCAGTGCTTTTTAAAGTACTGTATAATATGGTCACCCCTTGCTGAAATACTGMTGTGAGTTCAGTGCTGTTTAGCCTGATGATGTTTCAACATACTGTCTAGTAGGAATGGCATAGCAGGAAGAGGAGACCTTTCTGTATTTATTAAATGTTTTTTAACATGTGGATGTTCTAAACTTGTGTTCCCATAGACTTGTGTTGTTCCACTTGTGTTCTCATAGTCTAATAGATTTCAAGTACTTAATCCATTTTTTTTTCTTTTTTGATAGGAAATATTCTTACACTATAATCAACAAAACTTTAATAYTAGAGTTGATTAAAAAGGCTGTAAGGCGAATAAAGGAATTGATGAAGCCCTATTTCCTACGGATTTAAGACTGGTGTTCCTTTCCTTTACTTCATTCTTCGTGATACCTTCTGTTCCTCCCGTGTCTCCTAAATCTTTASCACATTATCCAGAGCACCCTCCCATCTCACCAAGTAGCTGTTCTGCAAGGAGCTGTATGTACTGTGGCTGGGTCGGTGCTGCATGTCTGCTAATTGGTTAGCAGACACCAAAACACAACACATAACTGTTGAGGTCATGCTGGAGGAGGCTTTCCCTCAGTGGAGGTACTAAGTTGGAGTTCTGACTTCTATCCAAAAGTGAYGAGTGATTTTTGTATTGCCTTTTCTTTGAATCTCACAGATTAAAATATGTGATTTAGGAAAGACAGAACACATTGACTTCATTCTTGCTGTGATACTTTACTTATGATGCCTACTTGGGCTAGTTTGACATCCTGGGAATACAGGTATATTACTTACGCATTGCACAAAGACTTCCCTGTAGTTAGACTGCTTTTATATTGAATAACCCTTTGAGAAAATGTTGTAAGTTACAGGAAAAGTTTCAGAGAATGTGGTAAATCTTAGAAAATTCAGAGTCTGGGAAAAAAAATCTATCTTCTAAGTCTTTCTTTCATTATATCTTATAATGCATTTAGCATGCTGCTGAAGCAAAGGAGGAGTAAGGATAACCTGTTTTATTTCCTTCATTTTTTTCCTTGTTGCAGTATACAACAGAAGATTTGTTAAATCTGATTCAAGCAAGTGAAGAAGAAATACTGCACCAATTGCATGTTATAGATGCCTGCAAAATTGAAGGTATTTGTYTCTAAAGAATATTATTGCCTACAAGGAAATAACCCTGCTTTTTTCSCCCAAAATATGTCTCCTTTTTCTAAGGCCCATTCCACATCCTTGTCTTTCAAGGTGCGAGTTACTTCAGAGTACTAAGATCTGCTTCTGTATTTTGTATATCCTCTGCTGCTATGAAGCTGATCAAAAAGATAAAACTGAACAGGCATCGACCAGTCTGCCTCTTTCCAAGGTAGTTCCTTTTTTGCTTCTACAAACACTAGCGTCAGAGCATCCCACCCATAGCATGAATAGTTTTTGGCTGGTTGCCCTCTTCATGGATGAGTGGGCACTGCTTTCTGCAGTTCTAGAGGCAAAAATAGCTGATCCTTAGGCAACCCCAGCCCTTACATAGTCCTTTCTTCCTCCGAGACTGGGTTTATCTCAGAAGTCTTCCTACCATGTGAGGCATGTAGACCAAGTGCCTCACCTTGGGACAGCTCCTGCTCATCCTATACTTGTCCAAGCCTAAACCCTCACCTGGACATGAGGTGACAGCAGTCCTAGAGTCATAGAACAATATAGGGCAGAATTGAGCTCTGGAGATTATCAGATCCAAACCCCTGCTTTAGAACAGGGCCAACTTGGTGCTGGCTGCTCAGGGCCTCAGCTGGTTGAATTCTGAGCATTTCCAAGGACTGAGATTGCACAACCACTGTCCAGGCTGTTCCAGTGTTTGACTATCCACCAGGGGAAAAAAAATCTCTTAACAACCAGCTGGGATTTCCCTTGTTGCAACTTGTGCTTGTTTGCCTTCTGGCCCATCACTGAGCAACACTGGAAAGACTTCTGCTCTGTCTTCTCTATACCGTCCCATCGGGTAAGTGAGGACAATCTCACAAATGACTTTCCTTGTCATTTACAGCTGCACAGCACCATTGTATCAGATCTGTGCTTTGTCACATCTGGATTTCTGTGAACTTGGCTGGACTTGAACTGCCACTTTGCAGGGCCAGTGCAGCCAGTTCTGTTCATGCAGTTCTGCGCCTGAATTAATTTTTTTTTTCAGGGTTTTTCCCTGAAAAATCAGTTTTTCCAGGTCTGTTTGATCTTGGGATGGGATTTGTAGTGTCTTTGTATCTGTGGCAGTTCATTTACATAAACAGTTATRAATAATTGAGATAATTTTATTTCTTTCTCCTTCACATTCACTGTTACTATTCTGTTCTTTTTCTTGATTTTAATCCTGAGAAGGACAGAATGCTGTCGCTGTACTTTGTAAAGGTGTGAGCTAAATGTCCCRACTCCTGTAGTGTTAATGTTTTCCTTCTAACACTGTTTTGTGGTTTTCTATTTGGCAGGATATTGGAGAGTTCTAGAATTTGACTATGAGATGAAACTCCTGAATCACGTGACTCAGCTAATAGACTCAGAGTCCTGGTCTTTAAGTAAGGTTCCTTTACATACCTGCCTTGAGGAACTTGGATCTTTAGAGCCCACGTAAGCAATTACTTTTAGTACTTAAAATTGTCTACAATCATTATTAACTATTACTAATTGCAATCATTATTAATTATTTATTAGGATTATAGTCTTATAGCTCTAGATTCCAATTACCATGGTGTTAATGATGTATTTTCTTTGACTTTAAAATATACAAGAGCATTAGTAGTTTAGACAGGCAGGTTAGTAAACTGATTTTAGTCAGCGTGATTTTTTTAATCACTAAARCTGATTTTAGTGTCTATTGGTAATATTTCCATTGATTCAATAGTAGAAACATTACTGCTGAATTGTAAATGATGGAAGTAGCATGTACTTAAGCTGTAAATTGCTGACCATCTTGAAATACTTGTTCTGAAGCTAGGCAAAAATGTTTAGTTTACCTCTTGCGTAATGTCTGAGATGGTGGTATATTTTCTGGTATAATACTGAGTTGAGATCTTAAGAGTTGAGTTTATTGAACCGCCATTTGGAATCATGAAATAATTTAAGATTACCATTCAAACAAACAACATTTAGAATATGTAGTGTTTTCCATTTATTTGGCTTTTGGCTTAAAAAGAAATCTTGCTTTAGTATTAGTCTGCAGTTAGGTTGTAATTTTATGCCAGAGGTCTAGAAAAAAGCCTGCTATTCAGTAAGGGATGATTAACTGCCAAATTTGTGACTTGTTTCACTTCTCATTGGAAAGAAGTGACATTGCAAGAGTCTCTCTTCCTTACTCTTCTTACGCCTTTTAGTCTTTGCTAATTATAACTAGGAGGTGGAAGAGACTTTTGGGGATGACATGCTGAATTAACTCCCATCTGTTCTTTTTGTCCCCTTTTGTCCTCTTTTAACTTGMTTCTAAGTTTTTATCAATTTGTTCGTTCAGCCATGAAAACACGTCCCATCCTCCATTCTCCTTGATTTTTAACTCCTACCTGTTCTTCATCTTCTTTTTGGTAACTGTTTCTGTAACGTCCTAATGAACAGTTTTAAACCTTGATTTCTGATTTTTTTTTTTTTTTTTTTTTTTTTTTCCAGAGAGATGATAGAACATATTCTTTTAAGCTATGGAAGGAAATACATTGATGATGGTAAGTTTGGGAAAGCGTGCATGTTTTAATTTTGTATAAAGGAATTCATGAATAAATGCAGATTTTGTGAGGATGGCCCAAACAAATTAATTTGCTGCAATGCCAGTRAAAGGAAGGAGCAAACAGTGAGCTAAAAATCAGTAAAATTGTTAGAGAAAGTTTCATAGGAAAAAGGACTATTAAACTGTACAAGACACTAGGGAAAAATCAGGAACTATCAGAGGTACCTGAAGTGATTTATTAGGTGTCTGCAAGCTGTAATTTTGTGACTAAAGACAGATCACTAGTAAAATTTAGATGCAATCTCTCTTTAGATAGCCTAGGAGGTCTCAGGTGTTTAAGCAATTAATTGTGCTATTGTGAATAGTCAATGATATGTAGATCTCCCTGAATTCAGCTTGCCTGAAGTAGGCATCTGCCTTTGGTCCCTTGAACTGCACCACAAGATCCATTGATTGTATTGATTGAATCTCCGTTGCCCATCTCACATATGGACATAATATTTCAGTGCCTTAATCTCAATCTGAATTCTTCCCTCCAGTTGCTTTCATCTCACCTTTGGCTGAAGTAGGAGTTGCACTCATCCTTAAAGGACATAGGAAAGTAGTTGGAGTGACACAGATTGCCTTTGTAGTATATTTAGGCAGGTTGCACAAGGAACGAGTTTGAATTGCAGGAAGTCCAGATGACTGAAAAAGTGGAAGGAAATGTTTMTGCCTGATGTTGTTCAGAGAATTTTGGCCAAGTCAGTGTGAAAGAAAATAAATTCTCATTATTCCCTTCATCATCTCATATTGTAAGGATGATTAAGGAAGTGAAAGTTTTGTTTAATTGTTCAACYACAGACAGCAAACACTTTAATACAAGCCATTCAGAAATAGGAATGAAAGCTGTAGGGGAAACAGTAGGGAAAAGATGGGAGGCAAATACATTTATTGATATGAATGAATACTGTAGCTCGGACAGTGCTGCACACACACATAATATTCTGCTTAATTTGTTCTTGARAATGAGAAGATACCATCATTTATCCAAAGAAATATCAAGTCAGGTTACTCCCTGAGGAAAAGAAAAAGCAGGATACTTGGTTTGTAGAAGACAGTAGAACAGAATGGAAATACGAGGCTGTTCTCTGTTCTTTTATCAAAAAGGAAGAACGCAAGATAACCTGTTTTTTGTTTCTCAGCAGGGCAGGTTTGCTTTGAAATGCATGAAGATAAAATATGCAGAGCTATCGCACAAATGCTTTTGCAAAATGCAGTTAAATTCAATCTATCAGAGTTTCAAGAAGTCTGGCAACAAAGTGTCCCTGAAGGGATGACAACAAGGCTTGATCAGCTTAAGGTAAAAACATAGAGGAGTATGGATTCTTTCATGAGTAGGCTGTTAACTGACTTGTCATGTAGATTTTATCGATTGTGTTATTTCTGTCAGCTTTTGAGTTAAAGTACATCTTATGACATCCTCTATGAGCATCAGTTTCTGTAAGTCTGGCATGTTTCACTGTTTGAAGAAAAGTTGCAGCTGTACAGTTAGTATTTGTAAATATAACTAGAACAGAAGCTGAAGCTATTGTCGAGCAGATTGTAGTGACAGCCAGTAGAGTAGCAAGCACCATGGAAATCCTTTTGCTCAAAGGAGGCAGAGAGATGTTGGGACAATGGATTTCCCCCTCCCTTCCTGTCATAAAGGAAATGATAAATACTGCCTGTAAAACAGTGCCTTTGTGATACTTTTTAACTTTGCCTCTAATAGTGCAGTTTTAGAAGGCTTTGGAGGTGCAAAGGGCAACTTGTATGGATTATTGCCAGAAAGAAGGAAGTTTAATTGTTTTGTCTTTACTTAACATTTTCTCTCTGATGCTGATCTACAGGGCTTGGCTCTTGTGGACAAAAGCTCAAGACCAGAGACCATCTTTCTGCTGAAAGTAGAAGACTTACCTGAAGGCAATCAGGAAAGATTCAACAGCTTATTCAGCGTACGGGAAAAATGGACAGAAGTGGATATTACCCCTTATATACAGTAAGGATATGTTTCTTTTTATTAAAATATAATTCCCTTTTTGCATAGCTGACTTTTTATCAGCTATGATTGCCTCAAATACTATACTTTCCATTTTAAATGAATACAAATTCTGTATGAATAGAATCCTCAACCCTGGGAATTGTAGCTATATTCATTGGATTTAAACTTGTGTAAAAAGCTGATCCTACTGAATTTAAACGGGCGGTAACTCTGTCTTATTTGATTGAGGCAGACTAAACTCAAAGGATAAASCTCCTGACATTTAGAATCAGTCTCCGTATTTACAACACAAGAACTATAGAGCAATAGTGCTTCCTATACTGCCTCCTTGGTTCTTTTGGTGGCTAACACCTACACTACAGTGCTATCTGGAAGAGCCAGCGAGGATGCATGTGAGCAGACATAGATGGTAACCCAGAAGTAACTGCATCAAACCTTTCTGAGTGGCTCTAAATGTACTGTAATATAGCTAAGTAGTTCAAAGCTACCTGTTCTGATAGACTGAAAACCCTTTAGAGAAAAACCAACCAACTCCCTCTAAAAAAACAAAATCCTTGTTTCTGAAGTAAATGTAGTTTTGCCTGTTGCTTAAATGTAAAGCCAAGTTCTAAACTTTCAGTAATTTAAAGCATTATGTGACAGTTACAGTAGTAATTCTTTTTCTCCCAATACCCTAATCCAGTTTATTGCTATATTTGTAAGTATTTCAGAGATTCATTTTGTATAAGAATATCTCTAATGCCAATGTCATCTGCTTTATTTCCTCTCTAGAGACTTATGTGCAGAGAAGCAGACAGTTGGTGCTCTTCTGACAAAATATGCTCGCTCCTCAATGCAGAATGGTGTTAAAGTTTATAATTCTAGAAGACCCATCTCATAACAAGTATTGTTTTAAKAACTGAGAATACTGAATAGAGTAACAGTGAATGTTGCTTGTTGCTGCCTTCTGGAGAAAGGAGTTGTCAGCCGATACTATACAGTGTTCTTGAGTTCAAGCAGCTAAGCTTCTTGAAGAAGTTCTGTTTTCAGCTCAGCTAAGTAGAATGTGAGGGCACTTGCCTCTTCTAAGAAATTATAGTGTCAGCAGCCCTTGCCCATCTTCCCTTGCCCATCTTCCCTTGCCCATCTTCCCTTGCCCATCTTCCCTTGCCCATCTTCCTTTGCCCGTCGTCTTTTTCTTTTGTGTCTGTAGTTATGCCAGGAGTCAAGCTACTTCTTGAATACACTTTAATTGTTTATCCATAAACTGAAGTCTGACATTAAAAAAACCTCCTTGAGAATAATTGWATCAATTGGATTGATTTCAACAGCAAAATGGAATGCTTAGTCTTTTGCCCACTAGTGAGCATTCTTAAAGATTAAGATTTTGTTGCAGTGTTGGCATTTTGAATACTGCAGACCTTGACAAGCTCATGAACAAATCATTGCTGACTGAGACTATACTAGTCTTAATTTTGGAAGGTGGTTCTTTTTGTGGTCATGTCTGTGAGTAACATTGGCACAAGCTCTTGACACTTTAACACTTGGCAGAATTGCCTTTTAAATATTACAAAAAAATTGCAATCAAGTGTGAAGATATGAGAGAATAGTTGGACATTGTGTTATGAACTTCCTATAAACTGCCATTAGAGTACAGCTGAGGTAAAATTAATGTTTTACAGAAGACTACCTTTGCTTTCTAAAGAGAGCTTATAAAACTTTGTAATACGATTATTTTTTTAAAAACTTTGTTACGGCAAAAAACTGCACATAGAAATTGTGTCTTGAAAACTTAGGGTGGAATATTATTCTGTGTAGAGCAATGAAACAGGATTTTTTTTATGATATTGTCATAAAGTGGAGTGCCTGAAATTGAAATTTTGTAATAATTAAAAAGGATTGTTTGCATGTCAGTGAACTAGAGTTTAATATTAGACATTTTTCAGATTTTTTTTTATACTTAACAATTGTAGGGTTTTTTATACAAAAAGCATTTGCTGCATCAAACTCAGATGTAAGGCATGAAAAACTTTGGAATTGCTAGCGTGCCAAATGGAGGGTGAGCGGGGAGAGGAAAGAAACTATAAATCAAAGGTAACTCTTAAGATGAATGTGTGCATCCTTGGAATTTTGTTATAGATAAAAAGCTGAATAAAAACTACTTCCCGAGCTCTGCTTATTCTTGCCCCTTGATGCAAGATCAATTCCCTGTGCTCCACACTTCTGAAGTGTACAAGTGTGACTGACCCAGCTGGCTTATAATGGCTCTCTGCTGGAAGAATTGCCTTGTTCGCKGTCTGGTTTCAACAGCTGTGGTCCTTTTAAGAGTACCAGAAGGTTCCCTCTCAGAGAGATCAACGGTAATATGAATGTGAAAGACTTGGAAATAACTTCCATTGCATCATATAAGGTTCCTTAGTTGAAATACACAAGACAATTAATAGTCTTGTAGTCTGTGATACAACAGTGTATATTTACRTTAGGTTTTGTTTGTGACACAAGTAAGAATTTAGGTGTTACATGAATAGAGCTGTATCATAATACCGAGGTAATGATTCAGGTTGTTCTAAATTATTTTTGCATGTATAATCATTCCACCTGTTCACAGTGTTTCTGGTTTGTTTTGTCAGACATTCAAAATGAGATGATGCTTTCTAAATTTCAAGAACTGCTGATGCTGAAAAGGGCTAACTCCCTTAGCTGCTTTGATGCAAGCATTTATTTTAATATTTATATGAATCAAAACTTGCTTATAATAGAAGAAATCTAGGTTATGAAGAAACTTCATATTGTGTCCTCCTGATACTGTAACTAAAGACATGCCAGAGCACACCTGGGGTGGRAGGGAAGATGTCATCAGACCCAATCTCATTTTGCGGCTCTGTGCCGTTTTTCCAGCAGCGTTGTTACTGCCTTAAATCCTTTTTTAATTCAAAAGTGAAGACTGATGTGTTTTAGTATCTTACTGTGAGTCTGTGTGGGCGTGCCCTTGAGTCTGGTCCCTAAGTAAGCTCAGGTATATTTAGTTTGTGCATTCAAGTAGATTTGAGTGTGTGTCAATCACTGGAGCTTTACTGGTGCAAATGCAGGTAGTGAGAGGCTCACGCGTGTGCAAGCCATCGGTAGCGGGCACAGCCAGCGATCCGACTGATCCCTGGCCGCCTTGGCAGCGGCAGCCGGGCACGTTACCGTCCCCTTTGCGGCAGCTTACCCGCCCCACGCCGCCTCTCGCTCGCTGGCTGCGGAGGCACAGCCGCCGTGGCGGTGGCAGCCGGCGCTGGGGTTGGTGTTCCCCTGCCCGAGGGGCCCCCCCACAGGGGACGTGGCCGCTGAGGGCACCACCGCACTCGAAATACACCCCAGGCTGTCAGCCGGAGCCACGCCGTTACTTGACGGACCTGAGCCCTGCACGGCGCCCGAGGGCTCGGGCTGGAGCCGCCAGCGGCGCGGCCGGGGCTCCCCGCGCGGGCAGGGGCAGGGGCGCAGGCGGACGCCCGGCAACGCCGCCGCCGCCTTCCCGCCGCCCTGAGGCCCCGCCCCGAGCCCGGCGTGCGCATGCGCCAGACGCGGCCTCCGAGGCCCGCGCGGCCGCCTGTGCTGGAGGCTCGCGGGGCGCATGCGTACGACGACATGACCCGGCCCCGTCCTTTGGCTTATTTTTTGGGTTTTCTTTTTTTCTTTTTTTTTTTTTTTTCCTATGGCTGCTTCTGATACCGCTACACCACCCCTCTGAAAACAAGATTCCAAAAGACTTTCCATACTTCCATTAATAAACCTCCCTTTAACGGGCTGTGACCTTTCAACAGCCGGGGTCAAAGGTTACTAGCAAAATGGCGGCCGCTGCTGAGGGGGAGAGCATTGGCGGGATGCGGCGGGCGCGCTGCTGAGGGAGAGCCCGCGCCGTGCCGGTGGGCCGCCCCTGCCCTCCATGCCGGCCGGCCCCAGCCGACTGCTCCGGACGAGAACGAGCCGCGGGAGCCCGCAGCCCAGCCGCCGCCCGGAGCAGCGCCCGCAGCAGCGCCCGCGTCCGCAGCGACGATAAGGCCGGGCCGCGGGGGCTCTGCCGTGCCGCCTGCGTTCCCCGCTCCCCGCCCACTCGGCCCTCGGCACCGCCTCTCCCACCTGTCAGCGGAGCGTGCTGCCACAGCCGGCTGTCCCAGGAGCCGGGACCCCTTGGCCGTTCCTGCCCAGCCACCCCGGCCGCGGCCTTCCTGATTCAGTGGCTCCCACCTCCACTGCCCGTTGAGCCGGTTGATTTACGTGGCTTCTGCGGAAGGGAAGCACGCCGCGCCTCTGAACTGGTATCGTACCCCCAGCGGAGAGAGGGGTTGTGTGCTGCACTCAGAAGGTTATGTAGAAAGACTGAATGTTGTTTGTGATATAACTATGGTGCTTATTCGAGCTGAAGATGCTTGACTGTTGGGAGTCACTGATCCACTGGGGAGATGAGTAATCAAATACAACCTGAAACAGGGAAAAATCGAAGGACCTATCGAGCGAGGATGATGTTCATGCCAGTTTGACGGTCAGCAGCGTGTGTGTAGTGCTGCTGTTCAGGATGAATAGGAAGAAAGGAGACAAAGGATTTGAGAGCCCAAGACCATATAAATTATAAGTATCCATTTTTTTTAAAGTKGCTGTACTTGAGACCAGTGCACATTTGAGACAGACCACAGGCTGATCAGTAATTGTTTACCTGAGGAGGCTGGAACTATTGCTTATGGTGTAGTTTGCACTCAGAAAGCGTGTGTTGTAGGTGTATGTTTTGTTGTGTGAATGGACTCACTCATGGACAGTGAGTCTGTCAACCATGTAGTCTCATCTTATAAAGATATTTACATTGTGCTCTTCAAATCTTGGTGATCTCTCCACACAATATCAGCACTACAGACCATGCTACCATGTTTCGTTCTTACTGCTGTGTCAAACCCTTTTAACTTAAGGGCTTTTTTATATATAAAAAAATGCTTGCATTTGCAGCAAGCAGCTTTGTTAAGCAAATTTGTCATTTTTAMACATTCATTATTTTGGTTGTAACCAAGCTGTAAAGCGGTTGGTTGTGGATTTCAGTGGATCTTTMTGTATTTCTGTTTATATGTCCTTGATTTCTTGATAAATGTGTAACATATTTCTAAATAGAATCCTCTTGTTATCATATACATTTTAATGTGTAGGTAATGTTTGAATCCATCATTGGATACTAGATGTTATCATTCTCTTGTAGGAATTTTTATTGAACTTGCTAAACTGAAGCAAAGTCACTTTTTAATGCCCAGGGTACATGAGTATGTGCATATAATGTGTGATGTGGCATAAAAGTTGAATTATTACAAGTATCTTGAGTCATGAATAGCACTACTGTGCCCTAYTACAGAAAAAAATATAGAAATAACTTCTAAAGTTTTTAAAAAGTTGGAATTAATTATTTTTTCTCCCATTTTTTAAATCAGAGTTTTATTTACCAGGAGTTCTAATACATCATTCAGAATTTAAGCAAATGCATTTGGCTTGTTTAAAATATCTGTCTTGATTGATATATAACCATTATTTAAAATAATAAAGTCTTAGGACATACTGATTGTAAAAGCACATACTATATCTTTTCTCATGTATAGTACCTGCTTACATAAATTCTGTATGAGCATCAACTTACCAAGTAAATTTTCCACAGGTCTCTGATTGCAAATATTACAGCTGAATGCCATTTCTAACACTGCACATCACTGAAGTGTTAGAACTTAATTCTATGCCATTAGTAACACTATACATACTGTTACATGATGTTCAAAAGTGATGTTGTTATCTTCCTGTGTTACTAGTAATATTCATACTGGTGTGATACTATACTTTGATTTTATTGGAACTTTTCTGACCTTGTCTGCAACTTATATTATTTGTTTTGGACCATGTAAGAAATTTAGACCATCTGAATTCTCCTTATATAAATATATGCTATATGCAGTATTTATCTACATGTACATACATCCTGTATGAGCTCTCTCTTTTTTTAAAACTGGGTTAAAATATTATTCTAAATGCTGGCATTTGTGCAAAACCTTACTTATTTTAAATYATTATTTTTTTTTTCCAGCACAACTCACCAGGTAGTTTGTATCAACAACATAAATTTTCAGAGAAAGTCTGTTGTAGTAAGTATTTTTTAATAAAATATGAAAGTAGAAATTGAAAGTCTGGGTTTTCTTCATGCACACACAAGCTAATTATGTTCTTTGGCTTCTTTATATTTTATACTTTCTAATCTGATGCCTCTCTTAAGTCTATCATTCCTTGAGATGCGTCAAATAAAATACCTTCTAATTGTGAACACTTCATTCTCTGTAAGGAAAAGCTTTCTAAAAGAAAGTCACTGCATTGTAAATAATATTACAAAGCAATTTACAATTCAAAATTGACCTTCAACACAGTGTTAGCTGATCTTAGGGATAGGGCTATAGAGTTTTCTGGCTTATATGTGAGTTCACTGGGGCTTTGAAGAGACTTTCACGATTTCAGGCCTGAAGTCATTGAGGCTTTTTGTGAATTTAGATAGCAGCCTAAATGGATTTTGCCTAGGTTTTAAGAATCATTGTCTCAAGCTCAGATACCAAAACTTAAAACATAGTGATGCTAGTAACTTGAAATCTGGTCAATAGAGGCAGATCTTTTCCAGTAAAACAAGCATGACTGTCAGTCATTTTGAAGTTTTTTGGTTTGTTTTATTTCACAGCTAGGAAAATTCACCTGTTAAATGTTACGAAAGAAAATGTATTCTAGACATCTAAAAGGGCAAGCCAATTTCCTTTTTAAATAAAAAAATAACATTTTTTTTACCTATTTTCTTTTGAAAGGCATTAATAAGAATTTTCTTTATATATCTCTACTTTGTGAACTGGTAAAGATTTTACAAAATGTTTTGATTTGTGTTTTCATAGGGTTATGTGGAACTGACAATATTTCCCACAGTTGCAAACCTGAATAGAATCAAACTGAACAGTAAACAGTGCCGGATTTATAGAGTAAGAGTCAACGATTTAGAAGCAGCTTTCATCTATAACGATCCAACGCTGGAGGTTTGTCACCATGAGTCAAAGCAGTAAGTGATGTGTTTAAAACTCTGCAGACGTAGTGTCTTCTGTTGCTGTTAAGCATGACTTGTTTTATTGTACTGGCAAGTTTTACCTGGTGATTTCCTAATGGTAACATAAGTTTCAGACAGAAACAGTTAACTTTTGGTATGGTGACTTAATTTTGGGAATGTATTTTGGCAATAGTTTTGACTCAAGCTATTCTTCTTTAGAATTTCTTTTACTAATGTTTCTTTGTATTGTTTTATAAAAGTATCAGACAGTTTTTTAAAAGTACTTTATGGGAAAAAAAGTGGTGTATGCCAGTAGTGTTCTCAGTGCTTTAGGAAACTGTCCTTCTCATGTTTTTCTGGTAAGAAAATATCTTTGGCTAAAATGTTTCATCTTTGATGGACTTCAGGTTTATATATGCCAACTTTTATGCTCATTTATTTAAAGAAAATTTGGTTACATTATTGTGGCAATAGCATTTTGTTTATATTCTTGCAGAGAACATTTTATCGTCATGCGACTACATTCATGACAGTTCCACATGAGAGGATTGCCCTTAGTTTTGAGTTTTGTGGGTTTTTTTGTCATTTCTTTTTTGTTTGTTTTTTACTCCAGCATAGKTTGTTAAATCAGTTTGGTTGCATCAGTATAATATTATGTAGACCAAAACTATTATGTTCTGATAATTTGTCCTGCAAAAWTTGTCCTGATTTTTATGATTGGATGATCATTTTTTTTCCTTCCTGTTTTTAAACCCAAGAATATTATTATGATATCAGATTTCTTGGAAATATTTCCCATTTTCCTACTAAGATTTTGTAAGAATTGTTTCTGATTTTATTAAATATGTCTAGATAGCCTTATATATAATTAGCTTATTACTTTGAAACAAATAGGAATAAGGCAAATCATGTGACTGTATCAGGTTAACTATTGGACTACTAAATTAACATGCTTATTAYTGTCCTTCAGCTATTTGTTGTGTCCCCTTGGACAGTGATTGCTCCGAGAGACTCGGTAGCTGAAAAGACGGAGGGTGCTGTAAGCAGCTTCAGAGGTGATATCACCTTGATTAACTCATACAGCCGATGAAGGCAGAYACGAACTAGCCAGACTTATTCTGAAGCAAACTGCAGAGTTCACACAGTACTGCTAGTTAGATTTGTGAGAATAGTGGCATTCTCAAATGATGTAGCTACATCTATAAGAGGTTGTCTACCCATTGCCTTAATGACTAGAGCCTTTGAGATGTTTCTTAGCCCATCTCAGTTTTCAGGTTAAACCTGACTTAACTTCTCTGACTATTGTCTGAAAACAGTATTAAAGAGAACTTCTGTTGTTCAGTTACTGAGATGCAAGTGCTACTTTTTATCCTAAGTCACGCATCATTGGATTTGAACTGCTTGTTTATGGCAGACACTCTATATTCCTTTATCCATCACTTACGCAAGAATTTCAATAGTTCAGTTTGCAAATACGGTGTTCATTTATATAGGACACTGAATTGGATATCAGAGTTCTGAAATTTTGTTTGAGTCCTGATACTGAACCACTTGAGTCTATTAATCCTGTAATTCCTGTCTGTTTTGTGACTTGATTTTTTTGTTGTTGTTGCTATTGCTTGGTAAGTCAAAAATTCAGAATCCTCACTGGGGGGATTCTAATTGTTCTCCAGAACTAGAAAGTAAACTTTTTGGTCTTTTTTAAGGAATCAAACTTTCATTATTAGCATCATAGATTAGGRTATAAATCCTAGAATGTTATCTAAACTCACTTTGAAATTTGAAAGGAAAAGTTTCAAATTTATTCACCATCTGATATTGCAGAGCAAGTTTAAAAACATGTAGCTTGCCACATGTTTTGGGGAAATGAGGTGGGAAGAGACTTTGGTAAAAATCTCRTATCTGTTTGTTTTTTGGTAAGAGAAGCACCATGGGCAAATGTTTTCACTAAGTATTCTCTTTTGATTTTACTGAAACTTATGTTCATGTTTTCACACCTTCTTTTGGCGGCTTGACTGAATTTACAGTTTGCTGAATTGTTAAAGAACTTCTAATGAAAGTCCWATATATGTTTAACAGCGGTTGATATGAAATTGCAGAGTCCTTTGGGTTGGGAAGGACCTATTGAGATCACCTAGTCCAACACCCCTGCTCAAGCAGGGTCAGCTAGAACAGGTTGCACAGGGCTGTATCCAGTTGGGTTTTGAGTATCTCCAAGGATGGAAACTCTGCAGTCTCTCTGGGCAACCTGCTCCAGTGTTTTATGACCCTCACAGTAGAAAAGCATTTTCTTGTATTCAGGTGGGGTTTCACATGAAACTTGTGTCCCCTGACAGGACCAGAGGCAGTGGGCAGAAACTGAAACACAGGAAGTTCTCTCTGAATGTCGGGAAATACTTTTTTACTGAGGGTGACTGAGCACTGGGACAGTTTGCCCAGAGAGGTTGTGGAGTCTCCATCCTTGGAGGTATTCAAAGGCTGCCTGGACATGGTCCTGGGCAACCGACTCTAGGTGGCCCTGCTTAAGTAGAGGGGTTGGACCAGATAACCTCTGGAGGTCCCATCCAGCCTGAGCTGTTCTGTGATTCTGTAATAACTGAATCCTGAATAACTTCCAGAAGATATGAGAAAGGAGCAGCACTTAAATGATCAGAGTGGGCACTCCATTATGTTAAGGGAGAGACCAGGAGAGATAACTCTCATTTTGTGGAGAAAGTGAGTTTCTTTGTTTAGCGTCCTAGTGGTATAGTGGAACATCGTCCTTTTTTTCATATYATCCTGTTTAAGAGCAGTGAACGAAATTGGAGGACAGAGTGAAATCCTCTCTCACGCAGGGCTACAGTGGCCTATGGTTTTCACTGCTGCAGGTTTTCATGTTGCTATTTGAACTTAATAGAAAGTCTCTGTATTTCATAACTCCTGTGTTATTCATAGTTATGAAAGACAGAGGTCACCAAATATTCTTAATGAAAAACTAGTGTGCCTCTCTTCTTTATCTCAGAAGTCAAAGGCTACATAGGTTATGAAGTATTACATGAGATGTGTATTTTTTCCATTGAAATACCTGGTCAGAACTGGGTATGGAGCATGATGGTACCTAAGTTTTGATTAAATACAGCATCTCTGCTCTTAATGCAGGATTACAAACAGAAATGCTAGAAATGTAAAAACTCTAGAATTAGTACCTCAAAAAAAAATATTCACAGGTGGGTTTCCTCTCCCCTTCTTCACAAAGGACTGCTTCTAGAAACAGCAGTGGTTTGTAGTAGTCTTTGCATCTAATCAGTCCTTGCTCTGCTGGTCATCTCTTCCAAGTTCTCGTTTGTGATGGCACGCTTAGTGATGATGTCCTTTGTACCCTTGCAGCTGAACTAGGTATATCAATTGTTTTGAACAGGACACARATTAGTCATCAGGTTTTGTTTCTAGTGTTACAGGGGCAGTTACCTTTTGCACGGTTTTCTTCAGTAGTCTATTGAACTAGTAAATTTGAAATTAAGATGGTTCTTGGCAAACTGTTTATTTAAAACAATTTGTTTTATATCTTTACYCTTTCCTGTGGTGTTTAGCAAATAAAAAATTAGTTCGTTTTAAAGTTTTATGTACAAACATTTTCTTGCTTTTGATAGTGGTTTTGGTTTTCTTAAATGCTGATTTCTAAAGGAATGCATGAAGTATGTAGAAAAAGTTATTAATTTAATGGACTGTCGCCTACCTTTTCTATCAAAGTTAAAATATTCTAAAGACTTCTTACTCCCTTAGTTAGCAACAAAATTCAATTAAAAATGGAAAATTCTGTATTTAAAGCCACTGTAGTTATTTCTTTGGGAAGACTTGCTACAGCATCCGTGACTTGAGAGGTTATGTTTGCTGATATGAGGTGAAGGTCAAGTGAAGTGGTTAATTGTTTCTTGTTTACGTTGTGCAAATTTTGGCATGCAAGAAAACATAGTTAAAAAAGGGTTGAGAAAGTCAAGATTGAAGAGAGTCTATGAAATATAAGCAGCGCCAGCTGAAATTGTTTCTGTCTCACCACAATGTTCTCTGCTACTTCTTGGGTGAGATCTTCTGTCAGATCAGCTCTTTGTGTTCTGAATTTGGACATTCAACTTGCTTTCAGTTCAAGTAATACTTTTGGGTTTTGTCATCTATTGATGCCAAAATCAAAATCATTGACGTGTGGTCTCTGTCATTGTACATTTTCATTGTTGCAGAAGGTGAAACAATTTTTTTTGGACTCATATACTGTCACTTCTGCTGAATGACAAAAMCCCCCCTCACTAAAAAGGTAATAATCAATGAATTTTGTAGGAAATGTTAGAAACCTTTAGTTAGTGCATTAAATATATTTTCAGCATTGATGCCATTGCCAGTTTATCTGTCAGTCCCAAACCATAATTTCAGGTAAGAACTGAAAGAATTTCTAAAGTTTTGTCTAGAAATAAAGTTGATCTTCCATCTTGTAATTTCCTCTTGAGGCTTCAGGACATCATAGCTTTTTTGTATCAGAATAGATGGATGAACTTACGCAACGCAGTCACTTCCTCCCTGACTGAGCAAACATCTGAGCAGYGCTGTAAGGTATAAAACAATTCACATACTTTTACCATGTGTACACAAGGTGGCAGAGAATCCCATTTTGCTCATACTTTCAAGGAAGAGTTTGTAATCTTGCAAAGGCTGCAAATAGTGTTGGAGAATGTCTRTTTGAGTCTTGTCTTAGGACTGTTGTTGTTGCGTGCTACAGCCGCCTCTGTCCTCCTCATCTTCCTCCTTTTCCTTGTAAATTGTTGCTATCTTGATTCTGTCAACATAAGGGAAGTGGGATTTATTTTTCTGGGCTATAGTATGCAGAAATCCCACAGCGTGTATTCTGATTACTGAGACAACTGCTTGTTTCTCAGCCCCTTTTGTGTTAAAACGGGCTAAGGAGATCTCTTAATCCTATGGGTAAGATTGTAAACTGTTAAGTAGCCGCACCAAAAGTTTGGAGTTTTGATGCAGTGGTTTGAGCTTTGAGAAGTTTGTGATGATCCTGCTGTTGCCTGCTTATGTGCTTCATATGTTTGTGTGATAACTAGGATGCAGGGTTGAGAAGCTGTTACATTTTATTATTACTTCTGTGTAAAGGAGGATATGTTTTTGTATAACTAGTAATGTGYACATAATGCTTTCCTGTGCATAAGTACTGTATTCAGTGTAATTTTAACCTTCGGCAGTGTGTACCTGTTCATTCACTAGTTCAGCTCTTTTTTTTTTTTTTTTTTTAACTTGAAGCCTGTAGTTTTTAAACATTAAAAATATGAAGATGTTTTGATATCCTCCAACTTCACTGTTGCTTTAGTTACAAGCAGCAGTAAGCTGTGAGAGAGAGCAACGTGGTAGCCTTCAGGGCATGTCTTGCAATATTCTTTCTTCTGAGAAATCAGTGATCAAGCCTTTAGCCTATGCACAAGATAGAAATATTACTGGTGGACTGAGCATGTGTTGTTTTGCTGCAATAARTAGCCTTCATTTCCACTGATATGATGGTTATCTAGTTGTAATTTCATGGTAGACTTTGTTAGAAATAAACAGAGGTGTAGAGAACTTTTGAAAAAAGAGACAGCAAAGCCCTTTACCTTGGGCAAGAATGAAAATTAGGTTTTTCAGTGTGCCAAAGATTCAGATTGTTGCCTTATTAATAAATTATCTAAATGTGTACATATATATGTGTGTATATATAAAAAATATGCTATATATATAACATATGCTGTATCATATTTTTGGGGGTTGGACTCCAAAACCAAGTGCTAATTGTAGCTGGGAAGCAAAGTAGAATAGTAAATTAATTACAGGTAATGAAGAGTAGTGAGTTACATGTGGATCAAAGAACTTATTTTGCCAAGTTGATGTTAAATACTGTAGGAAGAAAGTGGTTTATAGACTATATGTTTGGGTTGTGTAACAGTTAAGTAGCACTGCTACAGCTAGTAGTGAGAGGTGCTATGGAAAGTTGACATGGAGGTATTTGGAATCAATGAGTAGCTTTAAAAAGTAAGTCTCGACAGGATCGCTTGTTTCAGTCAACAGGCATGTTGGGCACTTGGGCTGTAATTAAGTGTTTTGGATGAATTCTGATAATAAAATGTATCTCTACCAGGAAAAAACATGAATGCATATTACCTTTTCATTGTCAATCTACACAAATTTATCTTTGTTCCTTGGGCTGTAACTTTTGGCATGTGCTCTGTTTTTGTTAAAATGGCCGTATCCAGTTTATTGAGAATAGTTCAGCCTATGAAAAAATTAATCTGTGGTACTAAGGCTTTAATGGATTCCTTTTACAATGAATCAACCATTTGAATTGGAACACTTCACAAAAATAGAAATATCAGAATAGACTTCTCCATAAAATGTTAAGCCCTGTGGAGTCTACCTTTCTTGTTATAAAATCATAACCTTTTCCCGTCTATGAAGCTATTGATGTTTAAAATGTAACCACAAGCTCATCACGATCCTCAAACTTGGAACAAATTCTCACTGGTGTACTGGAAAGGGATCCCCTATCAGTAATTGTGAGTTTTCAGAACCGGTTTAGATTAAAATGAAAAACTTTGAGACTTTACAATTTTACAGAATGTTACTGTTGTTTTCTGCTGCTAATTTCTTTAATTAGGATAGATTATAGTCATGCAGTCTTTTTTTTTGAAGAGAGTTTTTCCGATGGTATTTGCTTGCCTTCCTAGGATGCCGTTTGAAGACAGCTTAAAGCAGCATCGGTTGGGGTGGTTATGATCCCATTGACAGTCTCCCATGCCTCAGTAGTACCACTTCTTTGACCCCTCAGTATGTCAGATCAGGGAGCTAAACCAACTCAAAGCTGTCTGCAAAAAAGAAAGACGACTTTTTTTTTTTTTTTTCCATTTGGCACTTTCAGCTGCATCACTGCAGGGTCAGATGAACAGTAGTCTCCTTAGTGAGGGAATAGGAATGTGTGGCTGGGACTAGGAGACAGCACATCAGCTGGAGTTTAAGTTGGTTTGAATTGTTCTGGAACCATAGCCAAAGTTACAGTACATTCCAGTGTACAAATTCAACCTTGTGCTTTTAAAACTTGTTGGCATTATATCCTATCTTCAGCGATGAAAAAGGAAAAAATGATTATGTATTAAAACYTGGGATTTGGGTGTTTCTGTGCTCATATGCTCCCATTTACTATTCACGTCCTATTTTCAGAAGCTTCCAAGCAAAGTAGACAAGTTTACTGCTCCTAACATTCTCWGTCTTGGTAGTGGTGCCAGGGAATTTGTGCGCTATTATTGCCAAAGATCAAGAACTGCATGAAAATATGTTCTCAATATATTTCAGTGTTTTAGCAAAGTTTTTTAGATGTAGAAGGCTAGGCATATAAGCATGGTGTTTGACATACCTAGACTTACAGGATGCTCCTGGCATGGTTAATTACCCTTCATTCTTCCAAGTAAGGTAATTTGGGTTGAATGCTCTTTTCTCTGTGGGTGGTGAACAGAGAGTGGTTAAATCAAAGTAAAATCCTGAAATGAGATCATGTCTGCTTTGTGTGGACTTCAGATTCCATGGAAGAGAGGAGTCCACAGCCAAAAGTTAATTTACTCCATTGTGGTGCAGTAACGCTGCAGATCGCTTTATGCTTGATTGTGACTCTGCCCCCACAGTGGTTGGAATCATCAGTGGTACACACCTAAATGCTCAAAATTCCGGAAAAAAAGGTCATCAGTGATTCAAACACTTTCTTTTCAGGTATAGAATTGTGCCAGCTTTTGTGCAAGCAAGACCTCTGTGTACTAGAGGATTAGAATTAAAAAAGGTGTTGCTTCCATGTTTTACAGGGTTTAAAAATCCATTTTGAAAAAGTATAAAAGCTGTAGTGTAAAGATGCAAAASCAAGGTTATTTTTGAACTTGACTGGTCAGTCCTCCAGTATCTGAACATAATCACACTAAATAATAAGAAGATAATGTCTTGCTCATAACCACTGTAATAGCAGACACATGAATGTTCCTGTACATTTCAGCAGAAAACAGTTAATCTAAGCCATAACTGAAGTAATGGTATTACTTTGGAATGAAATGTGCAGTCAATTAGCAGCTAATATATAGTAGCCTGAACAGCTCAAACCTGATTACAAAAATTTGTGTCTGCATCCTAAATAAACGAATGATAGTAACATTTAAAAAAAAATTATTTCGAAGGAGTAAAAAGTATAATACAGATTTCTGTGGTTTAGTGTATTAAAGCCAAAACTCTAGCAATCTGGTATTTTATGTGATACTTAAAAGAGCATAAAATATAACTATTCCTATCCATCAAGATAAGAGGGGAAAAATACCATTGCCAAGCTAAAATCTTACTAAATTTGGAAAAGCAACATAAAAATAAAACTGCAATATATGAGGGGGCAGCTCTTCAAGACAGATATTTAGAATAAACATACAAACTTAACCCAAAATTTTCCAAAACAATACTTTTTAATTGCTATTCCAATAAGCGTAAATATTACTCTTACTGGGAAGTAAAGAACACTGAGCATTTCTCATTTAATTTACTGGGGATTATTACTGCTTAAGTATTTTTGATCATGGATCACTTCTATAAGAGCCTAGTTTTAAGTTCTGGTTTTTGAAATCTAATCTTTACTCCTCCTTTTTCCCTTCACTCCTTTAAAAACACAACAAAATACTTGGTTGAACATGTACCCTGAAATTCAGTATAGAAATCCTATAACTTCAGAAGTTGTTTTTTGTAGTTCAGCATGTACTTTAAGAATTAACTGGGTATTTCTGACAGGAGGAATCTCAACTATTTTTCCAATGCCTACGCTGCCGCAGTCAGTGCTGTGGACCCAGATGCTGGAAATGGAGAACTCTGCATTAAGGTTCCCTCGGAGTTGTGGAAACATGTTGATGGTAAAGAAAGAGACGATACTGCAAGCTTAATTTAAGATGCCATTGAGTTTTTAGCTACGAGTTTGCATAGGAAGATTTAAATAAGTAGAATAAATGAAATGGTGGTTACTGTTTTCTTTTTCCTCACCCGTATCTTTCCAGCTGAAGTCTGAAAAATACCTGCACACTTCTTGGTAATATGGAGAATTGGTTGCAAGGTTTCTCAACAGCCTTTACAAACCAACTCTTGGGTGGTCATGAGCCCAGAAGTATACATGAGGATTGGGGTGTAATGCAGTATTTTGGGTGCTAAATGATAACTATTTGAAGCTGCTTACAATATACACGAGCCAACAAAGAAAAAAATTGACAAGGATATGCCTGTATACGTATTGTTTAAAAAGCTATATTAATTTTTTTCCCATCTCACTTTGAAGAATGGTCGGTTTAAAACTGATCCAATAGTGAAAAGTAGACTACTTTATAAACTGGTATACTAGATCCTGGAACAAATAACTTTTTTAATAAATTACCTTCCAACATTGATTATTTTCTCACATGGATTTTATTAGTTTCTCGTATTGGTTTTCTTATATGGTTTTATCATTTTTTTCCCCGTGGATTTGTGAGACCTGTGAGAGAAAAACCAGCTATATCATGAAACTGACTCAGTGTTGTCAGGTACACCTTAATGGGAAAGACACTTTTGTTTATTTTAATTTTTCTTCAAGTTCCTGTTGTGTTACTTGCAAGCCTAGAAGGGAAAATATTTAAACAGGTATAATTTTTCTTTTCAAAGTTTGAATGCCAAAATAGGGTGAGACTTGTTGAATAAATTTCACCATATGCCTGAATTTCTTTTCTTGCCAGCCTATTCATAGGTGAGATTTCTGTGAAACTAAACCAAAGCAATGACACTTCAGTTACAGGAAAAGCTTTAACTATAATAAGAGGTTTTAAGAAACTGCAAATGACAATAACATGTCTTTTAAGAATGTGCCTGTTACGTGCAGTTTTTGTAGAAAATTATTTCAGCAAGGTACAAAGGTTAGGGTACAATCACTGTATAAAGATTGTTTACTATTGGGGAGTTGGAAGATGAAATGTAACTCCAGTTGCAGTTTTTATTRATTAATAAAGATGCTTATAAAGTCATATCCTGTAAGTTAAGCTTAAAAGGTCTCAGTTTTGTAAGCTTTTGAGCTGTGCTTTGTAAGTGGACCTGGAGGTCTATGGGAATGAAGTAAACACATAATCTTGAAAGACTGAGTCCAAAACTGAATGATTATTCTGAAATAACTTTCATGTAAGCTGTATATATTTACTCTAATTTCGGTCTTGGTACGGCAGAGTTAAAAGTCCTGAAGGTGCATATAAACTTTTCTCTGGACCAGCCAAAAGGAGGCCTTCATTTTGTGGTACCCAACATGGAGGGCAGCATGGCAGAAAGAGGGGCTCATGTCTTTTCATGTGGTTATCAAAATTCTACAAGGTAAGAAAACTATCTTTGAATGGTAGACTGTATTTCTTATTTAATCTCAAAGTGTAGGAAATACAAATAATTTCTTTGAATTCTTGTAATTTTGAAAAATTCTAAAACTTAATTTGTGCTTGAAAGGAGCTTACTGATGTGAAGTAGCGTCTAATGATTAGTAATTAGGATTTCTAGTCTTTATAGCTCAGCAGGAGGTAATAGCAAAGAAACTTGTAGTGCTTTATAAAATTAATGTATAGTAGGAGTCGGTATGTCAACATGCAAAATATTTAAGAATATAGTCTGGAACTTGAGAGAAAAATCATCTGTGAGAAAGAGAAATGTAATTGTTAACCATTTTTCCCTCAATCCTAACTTCCCTAGATTTTGGTTTCCTTGTGTTGATTCATATTCTGAGTTGTGTACCTGGAAACTTGAGTATACTGTAGATGCTGCAATGGTGGCTGTTTCAAATGGAGATTTGGTGGAAACTGTATATACCCACGATATGAGGAAGAAGACTTTTCATTACATGCTGACTATTCCAACTGCAGCTTCTAATATCTCCTTGGCGATAGGACCTTTTGAAATCCTTGTTGATCCATACATGCATGAGGTAATAATCTTCATAGAGGGGTTCTTTTTTTTTTTCTTGCAAAGAACTAGTGACTATTTTTATGTTGCAACCAGTATATGTTGGTCAAATATGGGTATGTCTAGATATGACCTCCATTAGTATAATAAAGCTTGTCTAGTAATGCCTGTATTTAAATTTGTCTCCAAAGTAAAGCCTTTGAATGAGCAATAATTCTATTTATGCCTGAATTTATGGGGCTAATTTAGTTGGAGTTGGTAACAGCATATTTCTAAAAATAGCTTTAAAGCCATCCAGTTGCTGGTAGTAGATGAAACTTATTGCTACAGAATTGAGTGGTCTTCTGAATTAAATTTGACCTGGAGTTTTCATTCTGAACAGATTGTTGCCATAATGTTGAAGTCCACCAGTTTGTATTTACATTTCTAGTTTCATATTGGGTAAGGTTGGACTTGGCAGGCAGATTAAGTTACCAGTTTGCCGTAAAGACTGGCTTGTATATTCTTCTTTGGAAAGCATGATAGGAAAATACTGGGAAATGGCTATGTTTTACTTGATCCAAAGGCAAACATCAGATTTTAGTTGTCAGCAATAATAATTCTGTTRTCTTTTACTGGTGGATCATACTCACTTGTGAAAGATAAATTGTTTAAAAAAAACGAACAGTTGTTGATATTTGAAATACCCAAACTGATACATTTTTGTAGAGTTTGACTTCTGTAGAGCTGACGTGAAGTTATRTATCATTCTCAACTTGGTTCCTGTGTCACTGCTGAAGTCAGTGTCGTTGACTGCATCATAAGTTTGTGGAAAAAACAGTAATATCAAAGGTTACGTGTAGTTTTAGCTGTAACACGTCTTCTAAACAGTGGCACTGCTCGACTGATTTGAAAATAGCTAATTCTTTACTGCATAAAAGAAAAATATTATCTCCAAAAGACATTGGATTGCAAAATCAGAGAAAAATGTCATGTGTTTTTAAATGATAGACATCACTAGGTAGACATTGTTGTTGTGCATTGTCTGCTAAAAATTATTTTCCTGTTGTTGCTCTCACAATTAAGATGGRCATCCTGGTGCACTTTTCTGCCATGATAGTCATTATCACAGCTTGAAAATGCTTTTTTCTGTTCAATTTACAGCAGCTATATTTTTGTTGTGTTGTGGGGTTTTCTTCTGTTAAGTAATACATTTGATATTTATGGATTTAAATATATTCGTCGGTCTTGTACCAAATTTTCCTTTGTTTGTAGGTAACTCACTTTTGCTTACCACAACTTCTCCCATTGCTCAAACATACCACGTCATACCTTCATGAGGTGTTTGAATTTTATGAGGAGATTCTTACTTGCCGCTATCCGTACTCCTGTTTCAAAACTGTTTTTATAGATGAAGCTTATGTTGAAGTAGCTGCTTATGCATCCATGAGTATTTTCAGGTTAGTATTTGAAAAAATTACACCTAAATCCACAGGCTTAGAAGCTCTAGATCCAAGACTATTGAGAAATAGTGAAGCTCTTATTATTTTTATAGCCTGAGTTTTGGGCTCTCTAGTTTGAAAAGGCTGGCTTTTGTTGACATTACACGCTTTTAACACCTTTCCAATTTTATCTGTTATAAAGATGTTGTATTTGTATCTTCTTTAAGAAGAAAATTGGCAGTGGTTTTCTTTCTGAATTAGAAACATCATGCATGAAATATTTAAGATCAAATTAAGTGCAGAAGTTTGATTATGTTTCATTTTTCTTCAGCTGGGATAAGGTACCAGGAATCCAAAAGAGTTTCAGCAGTTAAAACAGACTACTTTGGCTCCACACAGAGAGTAGTATATAGACGATAATAGCAGGAGATCTGCCTGGATAGAGGGTATTAAAAAAAAGATGATACTATCTCATTGGAAAACCAGTGAAGGAATTATTTTATTTTACTTGTTTTGGCTTTTAAAGAAAGGTCTCTATTTTGTTTCTTTGGAGCTTGTGCTCATATTGTGTTATTTTCTTTTTGTGGGGGTCCAGCACAAATCTGTTACACAGCGCAATGATTATAGATGAAACTCCACTGACAAGGAGGTGCTTAGCACAGGCCCTGGCCCAGCAGTTCTTTGGATGTTTTATATCCAGAATGTCCTGGTAAGTATTTTACCACTGTATTCTCTAGGAAATGGGGAAGGCCTAGGAAACTCAAATTTTAATTTACATGTTGCATTTTATCAGAAGAATAAGTGAAACAGAAACTGTAGAAGAAAGCAAAAAAACTATTATAATTTCTCTTGCTCACTTCCTTATTTCTAGTCTATTTCCATTGTGAAGACAATCTTTTCCTCCCTCATAATGACTCCCTTTGTTTGTGTCTTTATTTTATTCACTTCATTATACTCTGTATGTCATTCTTACATTTAGAATTCTGTTTCATGACCATTTTGTAGTTTTTGTCCACATTTTTCTCTCTTAGAACATAATTTTCAAAAGAGGTGTTTAAATGGGTGTCCACCAAACTGAGATAGGTATTTTGTCTACTTGCTATCCAAATCTTTTGCATTGCATTGAGATGTTTATCAAGAAATTACAATCATATAGATTAGCAGTTGTTTTAACTTTAGTGTCCATTTCCTCTGTTTTATTGTTACTGTTTCAGCTAAAATAGTTTGGGTTTATATTTTAATCTGGGTTTCTGTGGTAAAAGTTCAGTTTTCACTGGCTTTTCAGTTCCGTCGGTCCCGTCCAGGTGCCAAGTTACATAAATTGGTTCACAGCTCATCAGATTCCTATTGACTTAGAGAAGTTATATAACCTGCTGAAATTTGTGGCTATTTTGAGCTGGTCAAAAATACCGCTCCTTACAAAATACCTTCTGAAGTGCTATAATTCATTTTTCTTTGTTATTATAGGTCAGATGAATGGGTGCTAAAGGGAATCTCTGGTTATATTTATGGCCTTTGGATGAAAAAAACCTTTGGTGTTAATGAGTATCGCCACTGGATTAAACAGGTAACAACATAACAGTAGTGTTTTCTTTATCCTTCAGACATTTTACATCAAAGAAGATGCAATGTAAAACCAGAATATAATACAGTTTTGCACTGCAATCTAAAGGAATGTTTGGTGGTGACAAAACTTAGCTCTAAAATATTTTTACTACTTGCTGCAACGAAAAACACCAAACATACTAACCAAATACGTTTCTCTGACTGCTTTATGAATAATAATTTTTGTTGTCTCTCTGTGCAATTAGTTTTCCTCTTTTTGTTTGGGCTTTTGCACAAAAACAGAAGGAAAAAGTCAAAAAAGATTGCACTTCTTTAAACACTTARAATGGAATATGGGATTCATAAGGAGATATATTTGGTGAGTTTGTTATACTGTGATGGCCATCTGTATAGCTCAGAAGGGCTCCAGTGTTAGCTTGGACCAATAGCGGATCAGATATCTTTTAGTATCRTTTAAGTACCAAATGAAATAATGGAACGGTAGAAAATCCCTGTTGAAGGGATTTCCTTTCTTGGAAAATAAATTTCTGTCCATACCTTACATTTCCAAMTGTAATGCTTTGAGACAGGTACTTGCTAGTGATAGCAGCAGTGACTCTTCATTCTTTGCCAGTAACATTCATTCACAGAAGGATGTATATCTTCTTCCTCTTCCTCTTAGCCCATTCTCTTACCCTTCCTCTTCCAAAAACTAGATTACCAACCCCACAGGCTCCATTTACATCCCTTAYTCACGTGGGGACCCAATACCATATCCTTATCTGCCTAACGTACATTCAGCCCACCAGTTGTGTGCTGTCTGTGCTACAGGTGTGGGTGCTATAGAGAACAGCAGAACTGGATGAAGGTCTACTTGAGAGTTCACTGCTGCGTGCAGCAGAAGTTACTTCTGGGTATTAGTTGCTCATGTTCTTCCCTATGGGTTAGTTAAGTGTTTCCACATAGAACTAAGAGGTGCTGCTGTCACAGCCTCCAGTTCTGCCCTTACTGCTTTGAATGTATTATCAATATATGAAAGTAAGTTGATGTGAATCAATAAATATCAATAAATTCCTTGACTAACATTGGGTTGCAGACAGACATAAATTCACTCTCCCTGGCTCAAGCTGATCCAATTTGATTCAAAAGCCATGTTGATGGGTGATAGTAARCCCACGCAAACATCCTGCCTTGAAGTGTGCTTATTAACATGGGCACAGCATCACACAAATTCGAACTCATGTTCCAGGTGAGAGCCGGCTTCTGTCTGGCTTGGGCATGGGTCAAGGTGATCTTCTATATGTTGCAGTCTGCTGTGTAAGTATACCCAGTATTACTTTCCGCTGCGAGGAAATGGTGATCACCTTTATTTCTTTTGGTCAAAGACAACTTATTTGTTGAACAATAATACTCTTTAGATATATCGTAGTTAAAATATTGTTGTGGGTTGATCCACAATCCAGACCCAGAACAAGTATTAACTCCTAATTTCTACTGTTTTATTGTTGTTTGCTATGCTGAGGAACATCCCTGATTTTAAAATGTTCTTTGTGTTTGTAAACAAGTTTAATTAGGAGGTATGGCTTGAACAATGGTATGAAAAGCTTTCCTGTCATCTTTAAATAATTTCTCTACTTTTCAAAATTATGCTTGCTTACGTATGTTGTACTTTTTTAGGAGTTAGATCAAATAGTGGCATATGAACTGAAGACTGGTGGAGTTCTACTGCATCCAATATTCGGAGGAGGAAAAGAGAAAGACAAGTATGTTTATTTAAGCCGCAAGTCACTRCGGGGTATGTTTTTATGGGGCCATTAATATATGCCTGGGGTGTGTTGTGTAGCACAAGGCCAAAGGCTGAAGAACTTCAGCTGCCCAAGGCATGTATTACCAGTCTCATAAAGTACACCTTGAGTATATTGTATCACTGTTGGTTTATTTTTCTTTCACTTTAAATCTTGAAGGGAACTAAGTATAATAAATGTTTTCAATGCTGTTATGAACCTACTTTTTAGTAGGAGGATGAGAGAGCATATGGAGCCAGAATTTTGACCTGAGCTATTTCTGCAGTGGTTAGTAATCTTTAGGCCTTTTGCAGTATCATCAGTTTTCTTTTTCTTTGCTCTTTTTCTTTCCACTCTCAGTTACCACCTTGCAATCTTATACTGAGATTTCTTATCAATTGGAAAAAAAAGTATTAGATCAGTCATCTGTAAAGTACCATTGGTAACTGTGAGCTGTCTGGGTTTGTATTTTCCCAATAACTGTAGCTTCAATAACTGTAGTTTCAGTATTGCTAGCTTAGGAATTTTCCCTTTACCTCTTTTGTGATACTCCGGTACTACCCACTGAGTAGTGCTAACCTCTGGAGGTAGAAGAGTATTACTAGAAGCCAGATCACTAAGTTGATYGAGGTTTCAATGGCAGCCTTTTGCTGGGTTTTTCTTTTCTTGGATAAATTAATCTAGTTATGGCACAGCCTCACGAAGAGTTGCTCTTTGGAAACTCATGAGCAGCATGTGCAAAACTGTGAGGTTGAGCATGTGCAGGTGGAGTGGGAGAATATGTGAATTTCTTAGGTCTTCACTGCAGCAGAAGGCCCTGTATTATGAAAATTCAACCTAAATTGTCTGCAGCAGTGGTTCTCTTGCTTTTGAGTGTGTGCAAATCCAGGTCTTGTTCATTTAAAATTGGAACTCTGGATTTAGAACTGAATGAGGTATACAAATAACCCATTTAAAATTTGAGCAGTGATCTTTTTTTGAGAGATGAAAAAAGAAGAAAGCGTTTTCTGAAATCAGGAATAGGACATATTGGCTAGTTTCCCAGCCAGGTGAATCCTCAACAACTGCCGTGTTTTCTGGATGTTGACAATCACAGATGCAGCTTGTGTATGTGTATGCATGCCAAGCCACTACTCGGTTTTTGCTTGCCTGCTCATGATGGATTTTGATTTAGTTCACTGTCCTGTTCTTTCAAGTAGTGAAGCAGACCAAGTACCTAGATGCTTTTGTTACATATACCTCTGAAAAGCAATTTACAGTCATTTTAGGCATCCTGTTGGTGATGATGTCTTTTTTTAAGGAAAATTTGGGGTACTGAATTAGGTCTTGGCAGACTTTTTAATTGGCAGCATTACAATTCGGCAACATACTCTCCTATACAGAGAAACTAAATTCAGATTAATAGGGTTGAATGAAACTAGAGAAAAAGGGCACATTTTTAAAAAACAAAATTCACTAAAGTAAAAKTGTCTTTGTAACTTTGTTAATTTTATTAGTTTTATTGTATTTATTGTGGAAATAGACACAAATAATTGAYAAAATCCTATTCTAATGCTTTTAAATGTATGTTTCCTCTATGTGATGTATCACTGTTAGACACTATGTTTCTACAGCTATTTCACTACTTCATTGTATTACAGCTTGTTAATAATAATCATAACAACACTTAAATATAAATTACAACTTGCTGTTTCTTGTAGATTGCAAAGTTCCTTTGTATATGTTCCTGACTCTGGGAAATTATTTGTATTTAGGGAGGTATTTTCATAATGATGTCTAGAATATTTCTCTCCAATATATTCTTTGCATTYCTTTGTTCTGGTTGTTATGATATGGTTTCCTGCCAAGCATATTTGCATTACAGCAGTCCCAAATAATAATAATATGAAGAAAAAACTAGGTTAATTAATAACCTCATTTTTCAACTAAATTAGAAGTGGAATATGGAAAGAAATCATTGAGAAAAAAAAACTTCTTTCAGATACATGAATTAATTTCTGTGCAAAACACAGGTCGTACAGATTCTTCTGGTTTATGTCTGGTGAAACACAAACACTGCTCTCCAGAGCACTTATTTTAAAAGAAAAAATCCCAGAGCTTGGGAAAATGAAAGAAAGGAAACTGCAAGTTAACTGCTGTATGGATGAAAGCTTCAAAACAAAGCTTTGTGTGTTATGTTTTCATTTTGTGTTCTCCCCTCTCAGATTTTGGTTCTCTTCAGTCTTTGATTGTGCTGGTACCTCCTTGTTGTAAAAGTTAAAAACCTCAAGAAATTTATAAATATATATTTCAAATGGAAGAAGCATATTGACAGGTTTATGTTGAATAACCAGAGYGTGTTCGAGAGCATGAGCATTACAAATTTCCATGGAAGAGCTAGTTAAATTTTCACTTTGACAAAGGTTTTAGGTCCATGTTGCTAATTTTAATTCTCATTTGGTGCCAATTCAATAAAAGTTTTAGAAGTATAATGATTGAAGAAAAATCTGATCATGAGAAATTTATTAATATTGAATGAACTACAAAACCTAACTGTTAAATGCAAACTTGTCTCAGTTTTGATTTGCAGTTAAATAATGTAACCAGTACCAAAATCAATCAACACTTAGTAAATTCAAGAAGGCCAAGAATGTGGGTCCTGGCTTGGTTGTAATTTTCAAGAAAAGAATTTTACCAAAGTCAATCAACTGTATAATTTGAAGCTGGATAAATAGTTTTGTACTTAGACCAAATTATTATATAATGTCTGAGCCACAACCTCGGTTTCCTCCTTGCATTTCAATTCCTTCGTGGTTGCTAACCCTTCCCTATCTTGGAATAGAGATTCCAAGATAGGAATCTATCCAAAATAACAGGACAATTCTGATAAGGAGAACTTTAGCGATTGCCTATCAACTAGAAACAGCAAGTAGTAAACCTTAAGTACCTTCTTATTCATATACTCAGTATACTTAAGAAGGGTAGTACTTGCTTAAATTTAGAAATACTTTTCTTTTAAACATCTTAAGAAGATATAAAATAGACATTCATGAGTAAAGTTAAGGGAGTCTCCCACTAAATAGAAGGATGGAAAAAAATATTAAGGTGTTGCAACTACCTTGGTTCTTGCAATCTCCTGAAATCTTAAGGGCTGCAGATAAGGAGCTAAGTGCTGGTCCTGTCCTGGTAGAACGCTTCTTGCTGGCTTATAGAATCATAGAATCATAGAATCATTAAGGTTGGAAAGGACCTCTAAGATCATCAAGTCCAACTGTCGACACAACACTACCATGCCACTAAACCATGTCCCGAAGCGCCACATCCACAYGTCTTTTAAATACCTCCAGGGATGGTGACTCCACCACTTCCCTGGGCAGCCTGTTCCAATGCCTGACAACCCTTTCGGTGAAGAAATTTTTCCTAATATCCAATCTAAACCTCCCCTGGCRCAACTTGAGGCCATTTCCTCTCGTCCTATCACTTGTTACTTGGGAGAAGAGACCAACACCCACCTC